>BLSH010367861.1:3793755-3832958 GCA_018402905.1 Glandirana rugosa | reverse complement strand
CTTTCCAAAATCTACCAACAACACCCACCACATTGCTGGAGGAAATGCGGCCATATTGGCACACTCTACCATATATTATGGGAATGCCCATTACTGAAGACCCTTTGGCAGGAAATCACAAAAATCCTAGCAGACATAACACACCTAGATAATCCACTGAATCCTCCTCTAGCCATTCTACACATATATCCTGAGAATTTCCCCTCACAATTTAAAACAGTCACTACCCATATTCTTCTAGCCACAAAACTGCTCCTCACAAGAAACTGGAAATCAGAAACTATCCCATCAATATCTGAGATTTTAACTCTAGTACAAACACACCATTCTTATGAATACACATTCGCCTACGCAAACACATCGCAGCTAAAAATTATCAACACCTGGTCACCTTGGACGCAATGGTACAATTCCCATGTATCTACCATGTTACAGGATCACTCATGATCCCACCTATGTGCTACCCTGCTCTTTTCTCTCTGTCTCTTCCTTTCCTTTTCTCCTTCTTCCTATTCTCTTTCTTTTCGTCTCCACCGCCCTCTCCTCTTAGATTTCCTTTCCCCTTCCTGCTTTACATTGCTCTTGTTTGAAACACAATCTAAGGGAGAATTTAATACGCGATGTGTCGTCTTCCCTCTCCACTGACACAGACTGCTCCCAGATGGGGTGCCTGGAGTAGGGGAGCGACTCATCGCGTCCAACGCTTTTACGTTACTACAATTTCAAGTTTGTTTTGCTTTATGTTAAGATACTGTATGGTCATACGCTTTTCTCTAAAATTGAATTCCTGTCTATTGTAATGTATGACCGTAATCACCTATTACGGTTTTGTTTAACTGTTACTGTAAAACTTTCAATAAAAACTATTTGAAAGAAAAAAGACACAAGTTCATCTAATTCAATGAATAAAACAAAAACAAAACATACAATCCCATATACACAATCCAATACCCACAGTTGATCCAAAGGAAGGCGAAAAACCCCAGCAAAGCATGATCCAATTTGCTACAGCAGGGGAAAAAATTCCTTCCTAATCCCCCGAGAGGCAAACGGATATTCCCTAGATCAAATTAACTTATAAATGTTAGTATCCAGTTATATTATGTACATTTAGTAAAGAATCCAGCAAGCTACTGAGCTGGCCAAAACCAACTCTGGAGGGAGTCTATTACGCATTTTCACAGCTCCTACTGTGAAGAAACCTTTCCTTATTTGGAGATGGAATCTTTTTTTTCCTCTATACATAAAAAGTGCCCCCTTGTCCTCTGTAATGACCTTAAAGCGAATAACTCAACACCAAGTTGACTATATAGACCCCTTATGTATTTGTACATGTTTATCATATACCCCCTCAATCTCCTCTTCTCAAGAGAGAATAAATTCAGTTCCTCTAATATTTCCTCATAGCTGAGCTCCTCTGCACTTTCTCCAGTTCCCCAATATCCTTTTTGAGAACTGGTGCCCAAAACTGAACTGCATATTCCAGATGAGGTCTTACTAATGATATCTCTCCCTCCCTGGAGTCCATACCTCTCTTAAATACAAGAAAAGACTTCACTTGCTTTGGAAACTGTAGCTTGGCATTGAATGCTATTGTTAAGCTTATGATCTACCCCCAAGTGCATAACTTTACATTATTAACATTAAAGTTCATTTGCCACATAGTTGCCCAATTAAACAGTGCATAAAGTTGGCTTGTAAGTTGGAGACATTCTGTATGGACTTTATTCCACTGCATAGCTTGGTGTCATCTACAAAGGCTGAATGGTACTTTTAATCCCAGACTCTATATTATTTATAAAGATATTAAAAAGTAAGGGTCCGAACACTGAACCTTGTGATACAACACTAATAACCTTAGAAAATTCAGAGTTAGAATCATTAACCACTACTCTTTAAATTCGGTCTTTTAGTCAGTTTTCTATCCATTTACAAACTGATCTTTCCAAGCCTGCAGACTTTATCTTACACATTAGTCATGTGTGGGGAACTGTGTCAAACGCTTTTGCAAAATCCAAGTATACTACATCCATGATCACCCCTCTGTCCAAGGTTTTACTTACCTCCTTCTGTCTTTCATGAATCCATGCTGTCTGTTTTAAAAAAAAAATATATATATATACATTTTTTTGTTTATTGTTATTGGCCTTCTGTAGTTCTCTTTGTTGACTGCAGAACATCTTCCCTATGTTACAGAAAAGTGGAAGGGGTGTTCTGTAAATAGGACAGCATGTGTGTTACAGAAGGATCACCAGGTAAAAAGAAAAAAAAAAACCTTAAAAAACAAAATGTATGACAGCTCCCGCATATTAGGACCGGCAAACTGCAATGTAAACATTTTTTTATGGGTTTAAGGCCTATTACACACAAGCATACTTATCCATACACCTGTGCAAAGGGCCATTTATGCCCGCATTTATGCCCACATAGTTCCATTTATGCCCACATGCAGGCAGCCCCATTCATGATTATTGGGATGCAGTGGCTGAATGTACACAGCTGTTGGTCCCAACCATGTGGGTGTGTGTCCCTGATACAAAGAGTGTGTATTCAGGGACATGCACCCTCAGCCATGCAGCTGTCAAATTGGGAACAGTGACTGTGTCCATGCAGCCACTGAATCCCAGTAGATATGAATGAGGCTGCCTGCACTTGTAGGCAGTGTAAACAAGAAGCTAAAAACTATGTATGTAAATACATTATAAAATGGACTTAATTTGAGTGTTAAGTGAGAGAGTTAAGGATATGACAGCAAGGGTAACAATGCTGTGGTCCCCCTTCCCTTGATGCCTTAAGCCTTTTGTTTAATGGTAATGCAAGGATGTATAGTTCATTGCTGCAGCATGTCCAATTAGCTTTTAAATGGTTGAGGATTCTGGCATATACAAGAAGGTTTTGGTAGTCCTTGCCTAGGGAACTATATCACTGGGTCTATTTTTTCAGCACTATTTTCTACTGTGATCATACTCTGAAAATCTCAGACAACATTCAGTTGAGGTCTAAGATGCATGATTTTCATATAGGTGAGGGTGAAAGCATTTTATTTGTTCAGTATATGGGACTGAGGTCTTTTTCAGCAAAAATATTAAATCATTTTTGTCATTTTAGAAGAAGCAGTTGAAGGTGAATATGTTTAGCAGTTATTGCTTTGTAGAGAGTTTTGTTTTTTATTGATTTTTATGAAGCCAGTGAAGGTCTTATTTTGTTTAACTTTTTTTGCGTCTTGGAAATGGAAAGAAAAAAAATAGCATTTTTGTGACAGTGAAATGGCTTGACATTTTCAACTAAGATGAAAGTGACCTGTCATTTTCTGTTTTAATATACAATCAAATGAGAAATGGCTGGCCATTTATTGACATATTGTTTACTGACACAATAAAAAGCTAATATTTAGACATTCTATAAATAATCACAAGTAGGAATGAGTTCAACAGTATACATGTTCAGTTCGAGGCTCAAGGTTTGAGGTTGAACAAACATCACTATAGTTTTGGTGCCAAATACGAGCCACATTGAATGTTATAAAAAAATGTAATGCCAATTTTCTAAGTTGGCTAGGCAAGGGATTGTCAAGCAAGTGACATGGGGGCTGGGCACTGCCTTATTGAACATGTAAAAATCCAAAATTAGTTTGAATAACTTGCCCGAGTCATGCCCTTAATAAAATTGATATTTACAAAGAAAAAACGATGCCGTACTAAAACCAGACCCGTATTTTTGATGGTGGGCTGGTATGGATGTCACTGGGAACATTGTCCAAAAAAAAACACGATGGAGTATCCCCAAATTTCATACATATAGAAAGTGGTTTGAAGTTTAATTCAAAGTATGGCCATGCTGGGTCTTTATTTATTGATATATTTATTACATGTATGTACTGTATATAGCACTGCCAATTTGTGCAGCACCTCACATATATATTGTACATTCACATCAGTCCTTACCCTCAAGGAGCTTACAATCTAAGGTCCCTAACTCATTCATACATACACATAGTAGGGCCAATTAGACAGGATCCAGCATGTCTTTCGAGTATGGGAGAAAACCAGAGTACCTGGAGGAAACCCACGCAGGCACAGGGAGAACATGCAACCTCCAGGCAGGTAGTGTCGAGGTTGCGATTCAAACCCACGACCCTAGTGCTGCTAGGCAGAAGTGGTAGCCACTTAGCCACTGTGCTGTTTTAGAACAATAATAATTATTGGCACCTTTGTGTACAAGAATACATCTGCATTTTCATTCTGCAGAAACGTGTGGCAAAAAAAATTGAGTCTTCAGAAAAACTTACCATGCCCTTAGGTCTTATGCACACTGTCAAGCTCAAAAACGTTTTTTTCCCGGACAGCACTTTTTGACATCAAAACTGTGGTAAAAAGCCACATTTTTGCACGCATGTTAATGCAAGCTACTTTGCGCTAATGCACCTTCCCACTTCTGGCATTAATGCATTTTATTCTGGCCATTAGCATGTATTACCACGGGAACGCGAGTTAACTTTTTTTATGTTCAAAAGCTCCTCTGCTAAATGCACAAGTGATTTTCTTTTCTGCCTGTGAACTCTCCTGCCACTAAACTCCTGAAAATGCCTACAGTGTGCATTAACACATAGGCTAAAATAGAGGGGGGTTTACAGAAAGAGAAAAAAAAAGCTCAAAACAGCTCAAACTCCTGTAAGAACAGCGTATTTAAGCTGCAGCATGCATGATGCCTTAGAAAATACCTTGGGGTGTTTGCTTTTCAAAATGTGGTAATTTTGTGGGTGTTTCCAATGTCCTGGTGCTCCAGGGCCTCCAAAAATGTGATAGGTAGTCAGAAAATTATATGCATACTTAAAGCCCTAGAACACCTGAAGGTGCTTCTTGGGTTTTGGGTCTCTCTATGTGGCCAGGCTGTGAAAAAGTCTCACACGTGGTATCCCCATATTCCATATGCATTTTCATTTTCTTTTCAGTGAATAGGTGCTGTAGTAATAGATTTTTGCTAAGAGAGGAACATTTAGGCACGCCTGATTATTGTGCAGACCTGAATGTTTTGATTTGGGCAGGGGAGTGGCCCAGGAAGAGCTGGAGACTACAGGAAGGAACACCCCTTGGTTATTCCTCCCCTTTGGGTCCAGAAGGTTCTGGAAAAGGGGATGGAACAGGAGGTGGGACTTTCTGAGGTGTGTTAAGGAGTCCCAACCAATCCCCAACCTGGATTGGCAGCGTGCAGGCCTCCTTAAATACTATGGTCTGCCAAGCTGGGGGGAGGAGAGTGTTCGGTGGAAGAGTGGAGATGTAGCAGAGTTGCTGAGGCCTCACCGGGGAACCCCCAGTCTGTGGGGTGACCTTGAGGTCCATTGGCTCAGATGCAGCCAGGAGTGGAGAGAGATCCTGGAGCAGCACAAGGGAGCAGGAGAGCAACAGAGAAGCTACAGGAAAGGCTCTCTAAAGGATCCACAGATGTTGGTGAGTGACAGACCCTGGGAGCTGGAGATGAGGACTGGAGCAGGCTGGAGGTGACAGTGGACAGTCTGTGGAAGGTGGAGGAGCCAGTCAGGGGAGCAGTGTCATTGGACAGTAAGGTAGGCTGGAGTGGCCTGGAAGAGGTTGGGCTGGGAGCAGTAGTCCATCAAGACCCATCTAGCACATTTGTACTCAGAAACTGTTTGAGGGCCCTTGGCCCTACACTCTGAGGGCCTGTGGCTGATAAAAGTGCAGGCCTCACCATGTGCTAATTAGGGTGGAGAAAGATGAAATGGAGGCTTGATAAATTTCCCTTCAGGCCTAACAGTGAAAAAGCAAGTGTCGTGCAGGAGAGAAGTAAAGGAGTGTAATGGCCAGCAAGTGTCAGTGCTGAAGGAAGAAGGAGTGTATATACAGAGGTGTATATAGCATGTTCCTGTATCTTTGATCTTTGGGCATCCCACAGTCGTCCCTTCCCTATCCAAGTTTATTTCCTCAATAAAACAACAAAAACAAAGTACCGTCCAGTTCAGTGACTCCAGTTGCAAGGACAAATGTGTGAATGAGGGCAGAGTGACAGGTGAACCACATCTACCAGTCATCCCTAAGGGGGCCATTGGCTGTACTACGTTTTCCAAAAACTTGTGGCAAAAAATGACATTTTGAAAAGACTCCTGATGCCCTTCAGAAAATACCTTGTAGTGTTTGCTTTTCAAAATGTGGTCATTTTGTGGGCATCCTGGTGCTCCAGGGCCTCCAAAATGTAATAGGTAGTCATTAAATTAGATCAGTAATTTATGATTCTTAAAAACCTATGGTTACTGCTTGGATTTTGGGCCCCTCTATGCATCTATGCTGCAAAATAGTCTCACGCATATGGTATCCCCATATTCCGCAGACGAATAGCAAAATGTGTTTTGGGGTGTATTTACAAGTATGCCAATGCTGTGTGTGAGAAATATCTTGTTAAAATGACAACTTTGTGAAAAAAAAGATTTTATTTAATTTCTTCATTTTCCAAAAAATTGTGACAAATAATGACAACTTCAAAAAAACTCATTATGCCTCTTGCTAAATAGCTTGGCTGTCTACTTTCCAAAAATGAGTCATTATTGTGGAGACCCAAAAATTAAAAACCACCTTCAAATCAATTATAAACAAATATTTTGGGGTGAAATTGCACAAATTACAATGTGCAGACAAATTACATATGTTACCGTGCATCAAGAATTCAAATAAATAAACCTAAAAGAATGACTATGTATATTGCATTTTTACAAGTGCATGAAATATATGTCCAAAAGTCCAATTAGTGATTAAGTTGATATACTCAAAATGTGCTCAGTGTCTGAAAAACCTTCTTCTATGATAATAATTCAGGATTAATGCCGCATACGCCCAGTGTAATCCACCACCAGTTACACAAACTGCTTGCTTCAATTTATGTATATAAGAGCACTTGCCCCTCTAACCACTCCAATAACCACAAATAACAATGACTCCAATAACTCTTCGGACCTCTCCAGATGTGTTCAGGATGTTAATCACCACCAGGGATGTCCACACTTTCCAGAAAACAATTACCACTACTTCCAGTTATTGATGCTCAAAGAAAATTAAGAGCCCTCATTATGCAGTAATAAAAACATCTCTTTCAAAATAGTATTACCCCCTTCAGGAACAATGCCAGCATGGTTTTTACATGCGCACTTGTATGTGAAAACCATGCTGGCATTGTTCCTTAAGGGGGCAATACAATTTTAAAGGGACAATTGTTCCAGTGCACAGGATTTGTGCACTGGAGAATGTGAGTATATCTACTCTGGATCTTTATTTATTTATTTATTTTTTTTTTAAAGAGAATTTATTAGGTTTTTCTGCATATCTACATACATCAAGAATGAAATTGCAAGACAATATGTAGCAACAAGTAGAATAGATAGCAAATTACAACATAAACCTCAAGTGTCCAAAAAGTAGAACAGGCAAAAGGGACAGTCCGATCAGGGTAAACATAAAAAATAAAAGGGAGGGGGAGGGAGGGAAGTGGGGGGGCTCACATACACCAGGTAGTTGCAGAAACTATGTGCTCATCCTTGAGTTAAAACACTTGCATTTGGGTATGGGGGGGAGTACGTTAGGCCTGGAAGTGCATGAAGGGGAGGGGTAGAGTACAGCGTTAACTATTTTCAGGCTTCTCGGTCCCCAGATTTCAGCAACAGAGGGAATCACTGGTCGGGTCTAGGGGAGGATGCAAAGGTGTCCAGGTAAAGGTGCTTGTCGAACAGATGAGAGTGGTAATCAATGAGGGAAGACCATTTCCGGAAGAAACGGTGAGTATTGTAGTAGGGCTTCTCAATTTTCATTAGCTTGGTCAAGTCTGTTATTACCTCCTTAAGCATGGGCGGGGTGGGGGATATCCAGTGCCGAAGGATTGCTCTTCTAGCTGCCATATAGCAGGTCACGATCCATGGTTTGTTTTTGTGATAAAGATGCAGTTGCGCCCTCAGTATAGTGGGGGTTAACGTCTCTAGATTGCCAAAGAGGAGAGGGTATATAAGCCCATGAGGGGGTAGACCGGTAATATGGCTTGTGAGAGCCTCAGTTTCCCTTCAGAAGGAGGCTATTTGCGGACATTCCCATAATCTGTGAAGAAGTGAGGGTCTCGAGGCGTTGCATAGAGGGCAGAGAATAGATATAGTATCATGGGCCCTTGGAACGAAGGGAACAAAGGCTTTGTGAGTTATTTTGAGTTGTTGCTCCCTCCAAAACTCGTTTGTAATATATTTTCAGGTGGATTCAAGGCCCCGCTTGTTGAAGGCATCAGGGGAGTGCAGGTCATTATTCCATTTGGATGTAGGGCCGGCGGCTGTCCTCGAGGGAGACAGGGTTAGTCTTAAGGGTTTGAAGATTTCCGAAATTTTTGCAAAGTCTTTGGATATCCAAAAGTCTATTAGCATATGTTGAGAAGGAGAAGCTTTGAGGGGGAGAAGAGTTGAAGCAAAGCTTACTGCTTGGCCGATCTGTAGGTAGTGGTGGTCAGGAAGAAAGAAGTCAGGACCTAGTGGGAAGAGGGAGTCCTGTGGAGGGATCAAAAAGTTGAGAGAACCAATGGAGTCCTTTGGCTATCCAGGATTTTAATGCTGGGTGTTGCTGGGCCTGGGGAAAGAGTGGATGGCCACATATCGCCAGATGTTTGGAGGTATAGAGTGGGAGCTTCAGTAGTTTCCTGGTTTCCCTCCAAGCAATAACCGTGTCCTTTATGAGCAGATTGTATCTCAGATAGTGAGGTATATCCTTCAGCTTGCAGTGGAGCAATTTGGAAAGTCTGTAGGGTGCTGCCATGGAGGTTTCTAATTCAAAATTTGAGTAACTAGAGGAGTTTGTTATCCAGTTCAGGGCCACTCGTAGGAGACATGATAAATTGTAAAGTCTAGTGTCAGGGAGACTGACGCCTCCTTCAGATTTGAGGAGAAAGAGTTTGCGGAGAGAGATGCGGTGCTTGCAGTTTACCCATAGGAAGGATGATAAGGCTTTGTGTAAACTTTGAACGTCTCTGTGCTTGAGTAACAGTGGAATGGTTTGGAGGGGTATAGTAACTTTGGGGAGCTTATCATTCTGTACAAACTGCACCTACCAAGGAGGGAGAGAGGTAGTTTAGACCAATTTTGAAGTGCACAAATTATTTTCTGTATGGTTGGCGTAAAGTTGAGATGATATATGGAGGAAGATGCTTTGCCTATTTTTATCCCCAGATATGTGATGGACGTGTATGCTATTTTGAATATAGATTTGGAGGCCCATGTCGGGGTTTATTTATTTTTAATAAAGCATATGGGTATTTTAAGTGGCTTCATAACGAAACAGTATTAATAGCGGGTCTGTAGGTATAGTTTCCTTTGTGACTCCATATATGTAATGAGCAACTTGGTCCAGAAAATTATATATATATAAATTCTTTATTTAGAAACATTTTAGGGTTGTACAGAGCATACATTAGAACTATGCACAAGATCAAGAAAAGGAAAAAAAATTAGTGTCACAATATGATACAGCATATGCTCTGAGAAAGGGTGACTATTTTTTTTCACAAATAGCATATGAACATCCAGTACAGACTAAGATTACATACCCAGCTGTGGATAAGCACCATACAACCATCTTTGGGTAATCCGATAATAAGTAAATATCTACAGTTGAGGTAAGCAAAGAGATTCCTATTAAGAAAATATGGAGGTAGAAGTTAAGATTACATGAGAGAGTTGGGTAGGAGGAAAGGGAGGTGGGTTAAAAGTGAGATAAAATAAAAGGGGGGCTTTCCCTTTGTTGTATGGGGGGTTTCTACAAGAGCCATCAAGCTGCTCCAGCAAGAGTTATACCTTCCTCCGAGAATACGAAGGCCATGCAGTAAAACCATTTTTTTTAAATTTCCTGTATGTTTTGTGAGGAAAAATCCAAATCCTCCATATGGCTGATTTCCTCTACCTTACATAGCCACATGGAGATTGAGGGGGTTAGGTTCATTCCATCTTTAAGGAATACAGGCTTTAGCTGTTTTGAGGAGGTGTCTCTTGTATGTTTTAATAGGAATCAATGTGTGCTGTTCTGAAGGATCTCAGAGGTAGGCAGGACCACAAAATGTGTACGGTTGAACCCTTGTCTTTATTGCACCTCCAACAAATGTCAGTATAATCTGGGAATTGTTTATGAAGTATTGTAGGCATTCTGTACCATCTGTATAGTATCTTATAATTAGTTTCTTGATGTGCAGATGGAAAACTTAGGGCTAGATGTAGGATCATTTGTGATTATTGAGGAGAAAAGGACATGTTTGAGTCTTGCTTCCATTTGGTTAGGAAGGGGGGGTTGTAATCCTCTTTAGGTGCAGAGATAAGAGAGTAATGATGGAGAGGGAGTGCCTAATGGGGTTCTGATCAGAACAGAGCTTTTTAAGGGGGGTCAGGGGTCTCTGGAATCCCTGGGAAGGAGGTAGGGAGTTGAAGAAATGTCATAATAGTGAGGCTCTACAAGCGTCCAACTGAAAAAGGCCTGTGGGGTCTGTAAACATTTCAATCGAGGGTAATTTTCCTTACGAAAATGAGAGAAGACAGAAAAAAAAAACAGTTTGATAAAATCACTAAATGGTCTGGGATAGGTACTAGGAGGAAATCCCAAGTTGCCTAGGATAGGATAAAGAGGGGAATGGATGGTAGAGAGTTTGTATTTCAAGTAAGTTTGTGAACAGTATATAATAGTGGGCCAAATAAGCAGGTGGGTCTTTAATTGAGATATATATGGAGTGAACACCAAGGTAGGTGTTGTAATGAAAAGTTTATAGAGGTATTTTTCAGGTTAACCCAGTCTTTGCCAAATTGACATGTCTACACTAGTCTAATAATAATGCCAAGTGTGTCACTGAGCACCAAAATGTTTCAGAAGAGCAAATAAGCTCAATTTAAGTCTAGGGGGTTTTAGCCCAAAGGGATTTAGAAAAGGTGGAGTTGACTAGTTTGAGGAATGAGGAGGGAGTGTGAATAAGTAGGGTTGATAGCAGGTATATGAATTTTGAAAAGATTGTGATTTTAACTACAGTATCTCACAAAAGTGAGTACACCCCTTACATTTTTGTAAATATTTTATTATAACTTTTCATGTGACAACACTGAAGAAATGACACTTTGCTACAATGTAAAGTAGTGAGTGTATAGCTTGTATAACAGTGTAAATGTTCTGTCCCCTCAAAAAAACTCAACACACAGCCTTTAATGTCTAAACCACTGGCAACAAAAGTGAGTACACCCCTATGTGAAAATGTCCAAATTGGGTCCAAAGTGTCAATATTTTGTGTGGCCACTATTATTTTCCAGCACTGTCCTAACCCTCTGGGGCATGAAGTTCACCAGAGCTTCACAGGTTGACACTGGAGTCCTCTTCCACTCCTCCATGACGACATCATAGAGTTGGTGGATGTTAGAGATCTTGCGCTCCTCCACCTTCCGTTTGAGGATGCCCCCTCAGATGCTCAATAGGGTTTAGATCTGGAGACATGCTTGGCCACTCCATCACCTTTACCCTCAGCTTCTTTAGTGAGGCAGTGATCGTCTTGGAGGTGTGATTGTGGTCGTTATCATTTTGGAATACTTCCCTGCTGCCCAGTCTCTGAAGGGAGGAGGTCATGCTCTGCTTCAGTATGTCACAGTACATGTTGGCATTCATGGTTCCCTCAATGAACTGTAGCTCCCTAATGCCGGCAGCACTCGTGCAGCCCCAGGCCATAACACTTCCACCACCATGTTTGACTGTAGGCAACATACACTTGTCTTTGTACTTCTCACCTGGTTGCGGCCATACACAATTGACACCATCTGAACCAAATAAGTTTATCTTGGTCTCATCAGACCACAGGACATGGTTCCAGTAATCCACATCCTTAGTCTGCTTGTCTTCAGCAAACTGTTTGCGAGCTTTCTTGTGCATCATCTGTAGAAGAGGCTTCTTTCTGGGACGACAGCCATGCAGACAAATTTGATGCAGTGTGCAGTGTATGGTCTGAGCACTGACAGGCTGACCCCCCACCCCTTCAACCTCTGCAGCAATGGTGGCAGCACTCATACTTCTATTTCCCAAAGACAACCTCTGGATATGATGCTGAGCACGTGCACTCAACTGTTCTGAGTGGTACCTGTCCTGTTAAACCGTTGTATGGTCTTAGCCACTGTGCTGCAGCTCAGTTTCAGGGTCTTGGCAATCTTCTCATAGCCTAGGCCATCTTTATGTCGAGCAACAATTTTTTTTTTCAAATCGTCAGAGAGTTCTTTGGCATGAGGTGCCATGTTGAACTTCCAGTGACCAGTATGAGAGAGTGAGAGGGATAACAACAAATTCAACACACCTGCTCCCCATTCACACCTGAGACCTTGTAATACTAATGAGTCACATGACACTGGGGAGGGAAAATGGCTAATTGGGCTCAATTTGGACCTTTTCAGTTAGGGGTGTACTCACTTTTGTTGCCAGCGGTTTAGACATTAATGGCTGTATGCTGAGTTATTTTGAGGGGACAGCGAATTTACACTGTTATACAAGCTGTACACTCACTACTTTACATTGTAGCAAAGTGTCATTTCTTCAGTGTCACACGAAAAGATAGAATAAATAATTTACAAAAATGTGAGGGGTGTACTCACTTTTGTGAGATACTGTATATTGATGCAGCCAAACCATGACAAAAGGCCAGAGTTCCATTTCTGAAGAAGTTGTCAGGTTTTAGTGAGAAAAGCGGGGGAAGATTAAGTTGAATGTATCTTTCAGATCAGCTGGGATGTGGGTGCCAAGGTATTTAATGGCTTTAGTGGCCCAGAGGAATTTTAAATTTGTTTTGAGAGTGTGCGTTAGAGAGAAGGGTATGGTGTCTTCCATTGTTTAAGTCTTTTGAAAGTTGATCTTAAATTAGGCTTCACGTTCAAGTTCTCTCATGAGATTGGGTATGGAGGTAAGTGGAGAGGTGAAAGAGAAAAGGAGGTTGTCTGCATATACAGAGAACTTGTGTTGTCTATCACCCACTGACAGGCCTTGGATGTTTGGATTGCCTCTCACTTTGGATAAGAAGGGCTCTAAAGATTGTCTCACTCCTCATTGGGCAGATTAATAGCAGCGGGAGCCATTCCACTGCTGTCAATGAAAATTCTGTGACATGGGAGCGGGGGTGGGGCTGAGGCCTGCTCTCTGTGTCAATAGACGCAGCATCGGGGCTTGTGAGCAAGCACCAAGGTGCCCCCATGGAAAGTGGCTTTTCAGGGGGCACCTGCTGAAGAGGAGGGGCTTGGAACACCAGCGGGGGACCCCAGAAGAAGAAGATTGGGGCTGCTCTGTGCAAAAGCATTGCACAGAGTAGGTAAGTATAGACGTGTTTGTTAATCAAATATACAATGAAGCTTTAATATCGCTTTTATTTATTCCAGTCTGTTTTGGGAGGCAGTGGGGGAGTCTGCAGAGTGGAGATTATACAAGGTAGAGTAAAAGTTGCCAACTAAGTTGGCTATGTTCTTGGGGCAAAGACATTGTTTTTTTAGTGCATTACCTAGGAGCCAAACACACTTGTCATCATTTTCATTAAAAAGCTTGCAACAACAAATGAGGGTGGTCTTCACTTTATATCCTGACCTTTGCCCAGCCTGGTGGTCCTGTCCCGGATGTCCAGCTTGTCTGTAAGTCCAAGGGTCCCTCCTCAGATGAGTGGAGGAGGTAATGCCAGGAGCATGTAAATGTTCCTGTTCTTTGACAGCTGCTGGTCTCATTTTGGCACCCTGGTTTTGGCTATGATGCATTCCTGTCCATCTGTCCACCTGCAAGGTAATTCATTTGGCCAGTCTCTGTGTGGAGACCAAATGTCATGAACCCATAGTAACAGTCATGTCCTGTCTGTTTGCTTACCTCTTTGGTTGTGTCAGCCTAAAGGTCGTGCACATCACCATCCGTGGGCCGTAATCTCCTCTCAGTGAACTCCACCCCAGTCTCCAATTAAGGAAACACTATCTAAGACAATGTGCTGCAAAGCCTCCTTGCCGATCAATGCTGTGTGTGTTTGGCTTTGTGTTTGGTCATTCCTGTCATATGCTCTGAGTGCATTTCTGTTTAACGACCTTTGGCTTGTTCTGACTATCCCTGCCTGCCTAATACCCCAACCTTTGGCTTGTTCTCTGTTTCTCCTGTCTGCTTGATACCCCAACCTTGGCGTGCTCTCCTGTCTGTCCCTGTCTGCTTGTAGCCAGCCGACCCTGGGGGCCGCGACCTGAATCCAGTTGCAGCCAAATCCATCCTTGCTACCAGAGGTTCTGGCATATACCTCTTGGTTCTTAGACTCCGCGCCTTGGGGAAACCAATGTACTAGCTCCCTATGTTTCAGTGTCAGTGCTTCAGGGGCCCATCTTCCCATACCAGCTATTGACTATTCTGTGAACTCTGCCTTCTACTGTTACAAAGTTTGCAGAGGCATTTCCTACTGTCAGGGATACCATATGCAGGTATCCAGCAGGGATGGTCAGATTGGTTGGCTGCACTTAAAGGAATCAGGACTAGGTGTAAAGTGAAAATAGGAATATATTTATTAGGCAAAAAACACACTACCAACACCAAACACCAGCAAACATAAACAAGCAAGTATAAGATGAAAACACACCAAAACCCCAAAATAAACACCTAACTATCTGACTAACTAAATACAAGTGAAGAAATGACACATATACAATAAGCAAACAGGGATACCAGATGAGGGGAACAGGGAGCCAGGTACTGGGAGCAAAAGGAGAGCAAGGGAGCAGGAAGCAGGTTCAGGAATCAGGTCTCTGGGTCTGGATCGCAGATCGGGGAATCCGAGCAGATCAGGTTCAGGCATTGGGACAGGGAGCAAGGTGGGCTTATATAGACCCAGCAGACCCATCAGGTGCAGCTTAATGACCAGTATGCTCAATCTCTTGGGAGACACCCGCTGGTGGCCACCAGAACTACAGCATTTGGTTTTCCAAACACTGCCACCAGCAGGTGACCCAAGCAAGGACACAGGTCCTGACACATACACAAAGTGTATCGATATCCTTTGTAGCTATTCAGCTTTTTAGCTTGAAAAAAATATGAATACAATTAATATTACATGTAATAAATACACCCCTCTTATATGTGTTAAGTGGCAGGTATAACCCTCTTCATTTGTTCAAAATCTATATATTTCTGAGATTTAATATCTCTCTAATATGAGTTGGTAAATGAGAGAGCTTGTCAAAGCTTCAACAAGACAACAGAAATGTATTGGTAAATAGTAAAAAAAAGTCTAAATCTAACTACCAGCAAACTATCTAGTTACAGATAAAGAAAATGATTAACATAGTCCCATATACAGACAGTAAGAAAGAAAAAAACAGAAGACAAAAAACATTTAGATAAGTCCCAGGGATATATTTCATAATTATCACTGAATTGTACCTGAGGGCCCCTTTCTGGTATCTGCTGTTCCAAAGACTTCCTTCTCCTTCTCCCTCAAAGTGTCTGGACTGAAATAGGCCTCTCCTACATTGGCTTGCATGGGCCATCCTGATTGGTGGGCCTTTATTTTCTATCTATTCTAATCTTACTCATCTCTTCAGGATTGGACCTTTCCCAATCCCCCCCTAGTTAGCACAAGTATGCACACATTTTCAGATTTTTGAAGGGACAATTATGTATTCATGAAAGGCTGGCCATCCTTGTGGCATATCTAGACAAGGGGATCCTTTGAAGTGGATGTATGTAAAGCAAAAGAGGTTTGGGTCCCATTGTTCATATAAACAAACTCAGGCACTGAATTGTCTTACAAAAGCCTTCTCACATAATAGTAATTAATAGACTATTCCCCTTGGCAAAAAATTACCCTCCATCTTCAGAAAATAGGTATATCATAAGACATATTATACACTCACAATGATCAAACTCTAACTAAAATATATTCATAGTTACAATATTATTTACACCTGTTAATGGAAATTTCACATTAACTCATTATCTAACACATTGGAGTCAGTGATAGTGCCAGCAATAAATATACCCCCTTTTATTGGTGTTCAGTGGTAACTTACTTGAATATTCCCACGTTGCTGTCTTCTACTTTGTAGGGCCAGAACTACATTATACCTGTCGAGCAGAGTGATCTCCATGGTGGGAGAAGTAATCAGCAGACAGGCAGAGCCAGGTGCATTCCAGCACCCAGCAATTCCACTTCCACAATTCTTCCACTCTACATTGGGTGCTGTCTATCTGTCTACCATATGTCACGTGAGGCCTGCAGTCCATCAGTTAGACCCCATACACACAATACAACTTTTGTTGTCTGATTTCCTTTAGATTCATCATAACCATGTAGTGCAAGGGTCTGCCTCAATGCATACAAATTCAAACTCTTAAGGTTTTACCTCATATGATATGGTTTTGGTAAATCTGAAGGAAAATATCTACAGAAAATTATATAGTGTGTATCCAGCTTAAGTCAGCCCTGATCCTGCATAGTCCTGCAATGCTCTGATTATGAGTGAGGCATTTATAGTCCAGCTGTTACTGTTATGTATAAGTGGGTGTATACCATTGGACATGATTTTAAAATGTGTAATTTATTTGTTCTTTTCTGATTAAAGCTGAACTCCAGCCAGGGGAAATAGAATATTATTAGCAAGATAGTCACCTTCCTTGTGGGAACTGTCTGTGATGTTATGCATTGAAAAAAGGTTCATATCTAATATTACATGATGTGCTGGCACTCCATTAAAAAACAGGCTGCCTGAACATCATGCATGTTAAAGCACAAAATAATGCAGATTAAAAAGCCACTCTCTTTTTGCCCATTCAGAGTGTCTGCGAAAGGCACACCAATACTCTTCTATTGATCCCCAAAGCTCCTTCCTTGATTGCAGCCGTTACTGAAATACCCAGTATGAGAGTCTAGAGGGAGACATCAGCCATTAGTGACTGGCCCCTAGACCAGAGCTCTGTCATATAGGAGGAGGTTATATGCTTCCTCATACTCAGAAGCAGGAACATTGGAGGGGTAATGCATGTAACATGCACCACTGCATTGTGGTGCCATTCATTTTTAATAGCACCACAAAAAACTTGGAGAGTGCAGTAGCAGTAGTGTGTTGTGTTAAAAAAAAGATGGCCATATATTTATTTTTAAGCATGTTAGGGTGCATTGGCAGCCAATTCATCTTGACCCCAGGAAGATTTATCCCCCTTCATAAGCATGCCATTTTTTGTGATACGGCACTGTGTTATTTTAACTGACAATTATGCAGTCATGCCACGGTGTACCCAAATAAAATGTACAGTCAGGTCCATAACCATTTGTTCGGCCCCCTGTACTGGGCACAATGCATTGCAGTGCTGAACAGTGCATTGCAAGCCCCGATTGGCTGAAGCAGTGAAAGCTTCAGCCAATCAGGGCACAGAGCACTGTCAGAGTCATGATTGGACACTGTCATCATGACTTTATCCAATCATGGCTCATTCCCGCCCCACAGTATAAAAGTATTCTTTCAATGGCAGCTATTTGCACTGTGATTTTGGCGTGGAGAGAGATAGAACAGGGCTCTGTTCGGTGCCATTAGTTAGTTAGTGTGCTATACTGTGCTATTGTGCTTCAAATGTCAGTGTAGAATATTAGTTTAGTGTCAGTCTAGGGATAGTGTGAGTGTAGTGAGGAGGTCCATCGTTCAGCTTTGCATAGTGTGCAGCAAGAGTAGGGACAGCTCAGATAGTTTCATTGTAGTGTACTGAGACTGCGTTATTTATACATACATTAGTGTATATGTAGAGTAGGGACAGCTCAGATAGTTTCAGTGTAGTGTAGTGAGACTGTGTCTCTAATCTTTACATTAGTGTATAGCTAAAGTAGGGACAGTTCAGATATCGTCAGTATAGTGGCGGTTGAACACCGTCTATTTGATTGCATTACTGCAAGTTTAACACCATTTACTTCTGTGTGCGTTACTGCCAGTTTAATGCCATTTACATCTGTGTGTGTTACGGCCAGTTTAACGCCATATAGTTTTTGTGTGCGTTACTGCCAGTTTAACACCATATAGTTTTGTGCGCGTTACTGCCTGTTTAACGCCATATTGTTTTGTGTGTTACTGCAAGTTTAACACCATTTACTTCTGTGTGCATTACTGACAATTTAACGCCATTTACTTCTGTGTGCATTACTGGCAGTTTAACGCCATATAGTTTTGTGTGCGTTACTGCCAGTTTAATGCCATAAAGTTCTGTTTGCGTCACTGCCAGTTTAACGCCATATAGTTTTGTGTGTATTACTGCCAGTTTAACGCCATATAGTGTTGTGTGCATTACTGCCAGTTTAATGCCACATAGTTCTGTGTGCGTTACTGCAAGTTTAATGCCATATAGTTTTGTGTGTGCTACTGCCAGTTTAATGCCATATAGTTTTGTGCGTTACTTCAAGTTTAACATTATTTACTTGTGTGTGCGTTACTGCCAGTTTAACACCATGTAGTTTTGTGTGTGCTACTGCCAGTTTAACGCCATATAGTTGTGTGTGTTACTGCCAGTTTAATGCCATATAGTTTTGTGAGCATTACTGTCAGTTTGATGCCATATAGTTGTGTGTGTTACTGCAAGTTTAATGCCATTTAGTTCTGTGTGCATTACTGCAAGTTTAACGCCATATAGTTATGTGCGTCACAGTACATTTGACACATTATATTGCAGTATATTATAGTGTATCCGTGGAGTGTGTGTACTCAAATTAAAGGGCACCAAACACACTTTACATTGATTAAAGTGCATCTATGTACAGATTTCCCCTTCTTCTTTACATATGCTAATTAGCATCGCCCCCTCCCTCCCTCCCAATAATGTCTGGGAGCACAACAAGGAGAGGCAGGCATTCCCTTGGCACTGTAAAGGGGGCAGCAACAAATTAGTCCACAGGCAAAGGTGGACGTGGTGGTTAGTCCTCAGGCAGGGCATCATTGTTTAGTGAGTTTGGCCATGAAATCCAGCCACAGCATGAGGTGTTGGACTGGCTTACTAAACCTTCCTCATCCTCCTCATCCTCTGTCACGCAAGTAGAGACAAGTGTGCAGTCATCTGCAGTTGTCAGAGTGGATAAACCTGCCTTGTCCACATCTATTCCTGCCATAGCCCCAACATCAGCCATGGAGGAGTCAGTTGAGTTATTTGACCACAGCGTCAGCCACTTGCTCCTTGATGATGCCCAGCCATTACTGGATTCAGATGTTGGTTTTGAGGTTGAGGATGACAGGAACATGAGCCTAGAGAGAGGGGAGAACACCGGTAGACAAATTGGCATTCATGTTCCCCCAGCCACAGTGTATTGTCAAGTTGTCTCCAGTGGTAATGGTGATGATGAAGATGGAGGAGATGGAGATGAAGAAGATGATGATGATGAGGTCACTGATGCGACTTGGGTGCCAGATAGAGCAGAGGAGGAAATTGAAGGTGAGGCATCACAACCCCAAGGAGGCCAAGTAGAGAGCAGGCACCCTATTCCATCACATTCTGCAGCTGTTATCTCCCAGCCCACTTCCCAAAGCTCAGCTGTCTGGGCCTTTTTTAGCACATCTGCAGCAGATTGCACTGTTGCTATCTGCAAATTGTGTCTCATCAAACGTGGTAAAAACATCATCCATTTTGATACCACATGCTTAGCAAGGCATTTAACGTCCAACCACTCAGCCCGTTGGCAAGAACACCTAAAAGCCACAAAAAAGGGGCACAAATCTGTCCCTCCTCCTCCTTACCCACTTCAGTCTGCCCCTGCTATATTGAGTCATTACCTCTCAGCAGCCTCCACTGAAAGGGATGATGGTATAGCACAGGGTGTCCCAGGTCCTAGCAGCACATCTACCAGCAGCACACCACCAGCTGTAGACTGTAGCAGGCAAATTTCTCTGCCCCATCTGCTGCAGCGGAAAACAAAATACAGTCCCTGCCACCCACATGCCCAGCATCTAAATGCAAGCTTGTCAAAGCTGTTCTCTCTCCAACTTCTACCTTTCAGCTTGGTGGATTCTGCCCCCTTCCATGAATTTGCACAATGTGCTTGTTAGGAAAGCCTGGCTACTTTCTGGACATTTTGCTGTTCTGGGCGCGTTCGCGGACGGCCACGCGCGTGCCTGCATGCGCGCGTGCTGGAAACAGCACCAAACAACGCTATTTCAGCTGCCTGCACCTGTCAGCAGGTGCTGTCCATTTTACAGCATCTGAGTAACTGTGAGCATCAGCTCTGTTCCTGTTTTCCTGATCCGACCCGGCTTGCTCTGACCCGCTGATTGTCTGCTTGCACCGACCCCGGCTATCCACGACCATCCAATTGTCTGACCCCTCTGTACTTCTGCTGCCAGTCTGTTAACAAACCTCTGCTTGGACTGTGACCTCTCTCTTGCCTGATCCCTTGTACCGCACCTCTCGCCAGTTACTGACCCAGCCTGCAGGACCATCCTTCTGCCTGCACGACCATATGGAACTTCACATTACCACCAGTGACCATCCAGCCCTCGTGCCATCCCGCACTCCGGGACTTACACTACCAGGGGTCCCCGAATCGGGTGTGTAAGAGCGGTTGTTCCCTGCATAAGAGAGACTCCACCACCAGGACCGTGACAGTAACGGACAGCCATGTCCGAGTCTGGGCAGGGAACACCCTCACCCATGGACAAGCTGTGCGTCCATTTAGCCGGCCTCACACAAGCCGTGAAGAACCTACAGGAAGGCTATACCCGGCTGGAGGGAGAAGTGCGAGAAATGCATGAGCTCCCCGCCCCCTCTGCATCAGGAGGCGGAGCTGCAGCAGCCCGCACCATTGTGACGCTTCCATCTGAGCCCAAGGTCTCCTTGCCTGACAAGTTTGCGGGGGATCGAAGTAAGTTCAGGTCCTTCTGCAGTGCATGTGAGATTAACTTTGGGTTACAGCCACGCACCTTCTCCTTGGAAGTTACTAAGGTGGGCCTGGTGATCTCCCTGCTGCAGGGGAAGCCCCAGACCTGGGCCCATCGACTCTGGGAACAGCGAGCACCCGAAGTGGCAACCCTGAAAGATTTCTTTGATGCCATGGCCCGACTATACCAGGACCCCCACCTTGTAGCCACCGCTGAGGCCACCCTGCATGTCCTGCAGCAGGGTCGGCGCACTGCAGAGGACTATGTGGCCGAGTTCAGGCATTGGAAGGCCGACACTGCCTGGAATGATGCGGCACTCTGTTATCAATTCCGCCTAGGCCTGTTGGAGCCACTGAAGGATGAGCTTGCCCGTGTTTGGGTGCCTGCAACCCTGGAGACCCTGATAAACCTGGCCATTCAAATTGACCGGAGGCTCAGGGAACGCCGGGCACATCCACTGCTCCACGCCTGACCTGGATGATGCCCCAGGTCCCTAGCCATGTGGCTCCCACACCAGCTCCAGCTGCACCAGCAGACCAACCTGAACCCATGCAGATCGGCCTCCTGCACCTGTCTCTCGCCCCAGAGGAGAGACAGCGGTGCCGGGCGTTAAACCTATGTCTATACTGTGGAGAGCCTGGACACATGGTGAGGACCTGCCCTGCCAAAGCCAGTAAGTGGCATCATCTGACCAACAAGGATGTAGCACCTATCAACCATAATGTGTCTCACCTGACTCTCCTTATCTCTTTACAGATGCCCGGAGGGAGTATCCAAGTTCTGGCAATCATTGATTCAGGGGCTTGTAGCTGCTTTTTAGACCAGGCCTTTGCAACACTACATCAGATGCCCCTGCGCCCCAAAGTGCTCAAAACGACTGTTCGCCTGGCTGACGGGATGGCCCTTAAATCCAGCCAGGTCACCTTGGAAACCCATCCGATTCCTGTCTCTACTACTGAGGGACACCAGGAGCTACATATACTTGACATTGTCGCTTCACCTCTGTTCCCCATCATCTTGGGGCTGACTTGGCTCCGGACACACAGCCCCAACATAAACTGGTCCTCGGGACATGTCCAATTTCCATCTCCATACTGTGGCCAACACTGCCTGCTTCCATCCCAGAATGTGGGTCCCTCACTCCTGAGCTTGGACTCTGATTCTGACCCGGAAACTCATCAAGCGGTACCCTCTGTGTACCATGAATATCTCAAAGTCCCATAGAGCTACTGCCCGGGACCGAGGTCCCTTTCGGACGCATCTACCCACTCTCTCACCCTGAGTTGATGGCCCTCAAGGCTTATTTAGATGAGAATCTGGCCAAGGGGTTTATCAGACCCTCTACATCTCCTGCAGGGGCAGGCATTTTCTTTGTGGAAGAAAGACCATACCCTGCGCCCGTGTATTGATTATAGAGAGTTGAACCGGATCACAGTCAAGAACCGCTACCCCCTTCCGCTTGTTCCTGAAATTTTTCAAAGGCTTGGTTCGGCCACTGTGTTCACTAAACTGGATCTACGAGGGTCTTACAATCTGATTCGCATCAGGGAGGGCGACAAGTGGAAGACCGCCTTTCGGACTCTTTTCGGCCATTACGAGAATCTCATCATGCCCTTCGGGCTTTTCAATGCTCCAGCTACCTTCCAGCATCTCGTTAATGATGTGTTCCGCGACTACCTGGACATCTTCGTCATAATCTACTTGGATGACATTTTAATTTTCTCATCATCACTGGAAGAGCACCGCCAGCATGTCAGCTGTGTCCTTAGCCGATTGCGGCAACACAGACTTTATGCTAAAACCGAGAAATGTGCTTTTGAGTGCTCAAGCATCCCCTTTCTTGGACTGATCTTATCTGTCATGGGGGTTACCATAGACCCTCAGAAGTTCACAGCTATTTTGGACTGGCCAGCACCTGTGGATAAGAAAGGGGTCCAACGATTCGTCAGATTCGCTAATTTTTACAGGAGGTTCATTAAGGGATTCTCTGCAATTATCGCACCCATCACTCAGCTTACAAAACAGGGTCAGCGGTTCCACTGGCCATCTGAGGCGCAAGACGCCTTCCACGCCCTGAAGAGACTTTTTACCACTGCACCTATTTAAAAGCACCCAGATGCAACCCTGCCTTATGTCTTGGAGGTGGATGCCTCGGAGACGGCTGTGGGAACGGTCCTTTCCCAGAGACAGGGAGCGAAGCCACTTCTCCATCCGGTAGCCTTCTTCTCCCACAAACTCTCTGCTCCGGAGAGGAATTATGATGTCGGGGACAGGGAGTTGTTGGCCATCAAGGCTGCTCTGGAGGAATGGCGCTACCTACTGGAGGATGTCCAGCACCCCATCCTGATATATACGGACCACAAAAATCTGGAGTACCTCCGCACGGCCAAAAAACTCAGACCCCGCCAGGCCCGCTGGGTGCTGTTCTTTTCCAGATTTCAGTTTCACCTGACATACCAACCAGGGGCTAAGAACAGTAAGCCTGATGTGCTATCCCACATGTATGCGTAACCTGGAACACCTGCTCCTCCAGACACCATCCTCCAACCTAGAAAATGATTTACTCTTGCAGATCCAGAGATCTTCTGCCTGCTCATCAGCATCACCCGGCCAAGGCCTGACTTGAAAGGATGGTCTCTGGTGGCATCATAACCAAATCTATGTCTCCAGGGAGCTATGTCCTGTGATTCTAAGATTTCACCACGACCACAAACTTGCCGGGCACTTCGGCACCCGGAAAACCACTGAACTGGTGCTACGCTCTTTTTGGTGGCTGCTGCTGTCTGAAGACTGTCTGGCTTATGTCCGCTCCTGTTCTACTGTTGCCAGAAACAAGACGGACAAGACCAAGGCCTGGGGGCTCTTGGAACATTTTCCTATACTTGACCGGCCTTGGTCAAAAATTTCAATGGGCTTTATAGTAGAGCTACCCCCAGCCAAAGGGCACACCACAATCTTCATGGTTGTGGACAGACTCACAAAGATGGCACACTTCCTTCTAATGAAGGGCACCCCCACCGCAAGAGAAACCTCGGAGATCTTTATTAAGGAAATCATCCGCCTGCATGGCATCCCAGAGAACATTGTCTCCAATCGGGGGGTTCAGTTCACCTCTCAGTTCTGGAAAGCCCTCTGTGCGACTCTGGAAATTGACCTGTCCTTCTCAACCACTTACCACCCTCAAACCAACAGCCAGACCGAGAGGACAAACCAAACATTGGAACAATATCTCCATTGTTTTTCTGCATACTCCCAAGACGACTGGTGCACGTTGCTATCCTTGGCGGAATTCGCCTATAACAAATCAGTACATTCTGTGACTAACCAATCACTCTTCTGGGCCAGTTACGGATTCCACCCTACCATGCTTCCCAGTCTGGCAGGCGAGAGTGCGGTACTAGCAGCACACTAAACAGCTCACTTTTTCAGGGCTAACTGGAAACTCTTGCAGAAAACACTTTCCAAGTCGCAAGAAGTTACCAAGGTAGCTTTTGACAAGAAAAAAACGGGATGAACTCAATTTTCAACCTTGTTGTCAACAAAGAACTTGAAATTATGATGCCCATCTAAAAAGCTGGGCCCACGATTCATCGCCCCTTCTCGGTAAAAGGAAGGTTAACCAGGTCTCCTACGAGCTAGAGCTCCCACCGTCTATACGGATACACCCAGTGTTCCATGTGTCCTTACTGAAACCGGTGGCCCCGGACCCCTTCCCCAATAGAGCTATAGCTCCCCCGGCCCCTGTCATGGTCGATGGAGCAGAAGAATTTGAGGTTGAAGCAATACTCGACTGCAGAAAGAGGGGTGGGGGGGTCCAGTACTTGGTGAAGTGGAAAGGCTTTATCCAAACCTTTAACGATAACAATCCCGCCAAGCTGGCCAAGCTGGGCATCCAGAGGCTGCCCCTTGGGGGTGGGTAGTGTTAGGAAAGCCTGGCCACTTTCTGGACATTTTGCCGTTCTGGGCGTGTTCGGAAACAACGCCAAGCAATGCTATTTAGGCTGCCTGCACCTGTAAACAGAGATGGAGAGCTTGCCAGTTGACAATCCACTGGCATACTGGGTTATGAGAATAGATCACTATCCACAACTTGCCCAGTTTGCTATAGAGTTGTTGGGCTGCTCTGCATCCAGCGTGCTTTCAGAACAGGCATTTAGTGCTTTAGGAGGTTTTGTTACTGATCATAGAACCCAGTCCGTGGACCGATTGACTTTTATAAAAATGAATCAGTCCTGGATTACCAGCTATGAGGCCCCTGATGCCAAGGTCACTGATTAAGTGTTTTTGGGATGTGGAACCTCTGCAGGACTTTGAGGCTGCCTGGCTTTGAGGGTGTTCAATCATTTCATCTGGAAGAATGTTTTTGGTATAGGTTTCATGGGCACAATTAACACCCAAAGACCAATTTTTCAGCACCTGTTTGACAGGTGCATATCATTTCAATTTTTTTTTGCCTTCATCAAGGGCACCTTGGTGGGATGGTGCCACCGACACCCAAAGAGTAATTTTTCTGCACCTGTTTGACAGGTGCATATCATTGCAATTTTTTACAGCAATGCCAATTCTTGCTTTCATCAAGAGTACCTCTATAGGGTTATCGTAGGAAGGCGCCACCGACATCCAAAAAACAATTTTTCTGCACCCGTTTGACAGATGCATATTGCAATTGTTTTACAGAAAGGCCAGTTCTTGCCTTCATGAAGAGCACCTCTAAAGGGTTATGGTGTGAAGGCACCTACGACACCCAAAGCACAATTTTTCCACCCCCTTTACTTCTATCCAAAGTCAAAGTGACACCAAAATTTATCAATAAAAATCTCTAATCTTGTTCCCAGTGCACTACATTGTGGCCTCATTATCCACACTGGCTCCCACGGTGTTGCTGAGCACAATAAAGGCAGCTTGCAGGGAAAATTTAATTTTTTTTGGCTTTATAAATGCAATTATTGCTGCAGGAGATTCTAGACATGGTACAGATCTGCCACTTTACAGATAGACCAAGGGGAGCCCCCAGGCACTATATTGGAAGGACTTTTTCCTTTTTTATGCCTTCACTTTAAAAATAAAAAAATCACTGCTCATTTAAAAATGATGTTTTTTACAAACTTTTTTTCATTGACATCACAGGGCAGGACCCAGACCCCTATAACCATTTTATGCCCAATTACTTGCATATAGGCCTTCAAAATGGGCACTTTCGATTTTTGACGTTCGGGTCCAATTTACTTTAATGGGGTTATTCGGGTCTAAACTTTTGCCATGTTTGAAAGTTCTGATGCGAACAGAACAGGGGTCTGTTCGACCCATCCCTATCTGCTACATGTTTTTGGTAAAAAAAAATCTCCCAAGAAGCGTATATTGATTGGTTTACACAAACATTATAGCGTCTACAAACTACGGTATATACAGTATCTCACAAAAGTGAGTACACTCCTCAAATTTTTGTAAATATTTTATTATATATTTTCATGAGACAACAAGGAAGAAATGACACTTTGCTACAATGTAAAGTAGTGAGTGTACAGTGTTTGTAACAATGTAAATTTGCTGTCCCCTCAAAATAACTGAACACACAGTATTAATGTCTAAACCACTATCAACAAAAGTGGATACACCCCTAACTGAAAATGTCCAAATTGGGCCCAAAGTGTCAATATTTTGTGTGGCACCATTGTTTTCCAGCACTGCCTTAACCCTCTGGAGTTCACCAGAGCTTCACAGGTTGCCACTGAAGTCCTCATCCACATCTCCATGACAACATCGCAGAGCTGGTGGATGTTAGAGACATTACGCTCCTCCACCTTCCATTTGAGGATGCTCCACAGATAGTCAATAGGGTTTAGGTCTGGAGACATGCTTGGCCAGTCCATTATGGAATATGGAAAGGTTTCTTCACAGTTAGAGCTGTGAAAATGTGGAATAGACTCCCTCCAGAGGTGGTTTTGGCTAGCACGTTAGAGTGCTTTAAAAAAGGCCTGGATTCTTTCCTTAATGTAAATAATATAACTGGGTACTAACATGTTTAGGTAAAGTTGATCCAGGGTGAATCCAATTGCTTCTTGGGGGATCAGGAAGGATTTTTTTCCCCCGCTATAGCAAATTGGATCATGCTTTGCTGTAGTTTTTTGCCTTCCTCTGGATCAACTGTGGGTGAAGGATTGTGTATTGGGTTGTATGGTTATATGTAATTTTTCTATGTATTATTACCTTTACCCTCAGCTTCTTTAGCAAGGCAGTGATTCTTCTTGGAGGTGTGTTTGGGGTCATTATCATGTTGGAATACTGCCCTTCTGCCCAGTCTCAGAAGGGAGGGGATCATGCTTTATTTCAGTATGTCACAGTACATGTTGGCATTCATGGTTCCCTCAATGAACTGTAGCTGGCAGCACTCCTACAGCACCAGACCATGACACTCCCACCATAATGCTTGACTATAGGCAAGACACACTTGTCTTTGTACTCCTCACCTGGTTGCCACCACACACACTTGACACCATCTGAACCAAATACGTTTATCTTGATCTCATTAGACCACAGAACATGGTTCCAGTAAACTATGTCCTTAGTCTGCTTGTCTTCAGCAAACTGTTTGCGGGCTTTCTTGTGCACCATTTTTAGAAGAGGCTTCCTTCTAGGATTACAGCCATACAGACCAATTTGATGCAGTGTGCAGTGTATGGTCTGAGTACTGACAGGCTGACCCCCCATCCCTTCAACCTCTGCAGCAATGATGGCAGTACTCATACGCCTATTTCCTAAAGGCAACCTCTGGATATGAGGCTGAGCATGTGCACTTAACTTCTTTGGTCAACCATGGGGAGGCCTGTTCTGAGTGGAACCTATCCTGTTAAACCGCTGTATGGTCTTGGCCACTATGCTGCAGCTCAGTTTCAGGGTCTTGTCAATCTTGTCAATCTTGCCTAGGCCATCTTTATGTGGAGCAACAATTCTTTTTTTCAGATCCTCAGAAAGTTCTTTGCCATGAGGTGCCATGTTGAACTTGCAGTGACCAGTATGAGAGAGTAAGAACGATAACAACAAATTTAACACAACTGCCCCATTCACACCTGTGATATTGCAGTGGACATTCGGACACTAACTGACACTTTTGACACTTTGCGGGATCCAGTGATACTAATACAGTGATCAGTGCTAAAAAAAAGGCTAACTGTGTGCCTAACCAGTGTTTGTGTTTACTTTGTGTGCTGCTTTTACTAGGGGAAGAGATGGATTCTAGCCCCTTCTTTTCAGGAAAACAAAATTCATTGCTTCCCCCTGTTAGGACAGCAATCCTCCTTGTTTACATACGCAGATCCCCCTTTTGTGTAGTTTACAGACAATTGGCAGGTCGGAGGACATTGAGTGTCTGTCACCTACAAATCGGCTCCTGCTGTGAATTATCACAGAAGCGACCAGCCAGCTGCGTGCATGCACCCCCTGCAGGCAGACATGCAGGATCACATATGTATACTTGATCCTGTGCAGAGCTACTGCCCCGTAGCAGGAAAACTGCTATAGGGTGGTCAAGTGCAGTACTTCACCACAAAACAATGCAAAATTGTGAATCAAGCATAAAGTGTGTGTGTGTTGGTGTAGATCAGTGGTTCTCAACTCCAGTCCTCGGGACCCACCAACAGGCCAGATTTTAAGTATTACTGCACTGATTCTCGGAGTGCTGATTAATGATTCAGTTTAACTCTGCAAGAGATCAATAAACATTAGTAATGTTTACTAATCTTTCCACTCTCCACTCTTTTGGGACCAGCAAGAAGAGGGAGAGACATCCTCATTGCTGTAATTCAAACAAAGCTTCAGTAATTGAAAAGTGGCATCAGCAAACTATGTAATGCAAAAAACCTTACTAACAAGCCACCAATTGCATTCATTTATAATTATAGTCAATCCTAGGGATACGATGGCTAGAGTTTATTGCATGTGAAAATGCAGTGTACATTAGTGTCACCGAGCTGGCCCACTGTAAGCAGTGCTGCTCCAACCTACCCATTACATCTGTGGCAGTAAAATGATTAAAGCCAAAATGTTTTATTTTGTTTATATACAGCAGGGTAAGTTATTTTTTGGGTTTTTTTTTGCTTTCTGTGCCCCTATAAGAGAGAGTTTTCCTCTTTCTGCCTCCAATGGAGATCAAAACAAAAAACACTTTTTTTTTTAGTATTGTCAAGGCTAGAAATTCCACCGGTGTTTTACTGCTGCCTTCCTGTCCTGGTGACAAGTGTATCCCCCATTTCTCATATTGGTGCCATACAGTATAACAAAATGCATGTAGAATTATTGTTGTGTTATTAAAACCCAACTTTAGGATGCAAAAGTAAATGCTTGTCAACCCTGGGGGTAGAGGAAGAGGCTTACCATACATCTCAATCTGAAGGTCTCCTCCTACTGCTCCAGGCTGTGGGTAATACCAGGGTATCATTGCATAAAATGTGTGTGAAGAGGTAAGCATGCAACTGCAGGCCAGAGTGAGTCTGCGAAGGACCAGTTGCACATATGGAGGGAGTTAGCCTATAAGCTTGCAAGATTTTATGAAAAATTTAAATAAATGGCATGAAATAATTTAATTGATGGTTCTCCATAAAATAGGTCACCTCTTTTTAGTGCCAAACAACTCAATGAGAACATTTAACAATATGCTTTTATTACAAAAAAGATGTAGCTTTACCATTACACTATGATCTCATAATTTATGGGGAAAGTAGAATAATTAATAACGTCCAGGAAAAAATGAGTCATTATAATTATCTTTTAACTCAGCATTAATGTTTTTTCATGAATTTTTATATAATGCTTACAAACAACTTGATAGATTTATTGTCTTGCATTCAGGGTGCATTTGCATCACATAATAATTTGGCAGATTGCTTAAAATGATTTTTGGTCTCTGAAGTTTTACAAAGTCTCCTCATCTAAAACAGCAATTACTAAGAAATATAGCTCCAAAGCAAAAGTCTTGCATTTCCAAATGAATACAATTTACATATATTTGCAATATTAGCTCACGTAAGTAATTATAATAAGATGTATAATTATCAGTAAAGTCAGTACTGATAATATGTAAGTTGGGATACATGAGATTAATATAAGATTAATGAAGCATTTGTACTTACCAATCATTCGTAGTAATCATCCTGAATAGAGTTGAGCGGACACCTGGATGTTCGGGTTTTGCGGAACTTTGCGAAAAAGTTCGAGTTGGGCCCCGAACTTAACCCGAACTTGACCCCGAACCTCATTGAAGTCAATGGTGACCCAAACTTTTGGGCACTAAAATGGCTCTAAAAAGTCCTGGAAAGGGCTAGAGGGCTGCAAAAGGAAGCAAAATGGGGGTAAGAGTAGGACAAGTGCCCTGCAAACAAATGTGGATAGGGAAATAACTTAAAATCACATAAAAAAAATGGAGGAGGACGTGGCGGTGGAGGAGGAGGAGGTAGCCAACACTGTTTTTTGTTTGTTTGTTTTTTTTTCTAATTGGGGTAGCCCCCAAAATATTGAGATATATTAAAAAAAAGATCATTATCTGCAGACAAACCCAGAGATGTTCTAGCACTGGTTCACTTTTTCCATATAAAATGTACCATGGTTTATTTTTCATGTTTCTCCTGTTACAAATTCCAATAAAGACTTATGTTCTATAAAAAAACAAAAAAAACAGTAAGTTCACTTAAGTATACCAATGGCTGTGTGAGGCCGGTATAAATGTCTATTCTGCACAAGGTACAGACAAGTCTTGTGGGATCCATGCCTGGTTCATTTTAGCTTGTCCACGTTGGCTGTGGACAGGCAGCTGGGCTTGTCTGTGATAACGCCCCCTGCCGTACTAAACACACGTTCCGACAATACACTGGCTGCAGGGCAAGCCAGCACCTCCAAGGCATACAGGGCAAGCTCAGGCCATGTGCCAAATTTGGAGACCCAGAAGTTCAATGGGACAGACCCATCAGTCAGTACGTGTAGGTGAGTGCGCACATACTGTTCCACCTTGTTACTGAAATGCTGCCTCCTGCTAAGACGTTGCCTATCAGCTGGTGGTGCTGTTTGTTGTGGCGTGCTGCTGACAAAGCTTTTCCACATTTTGGCCATGCTAACCCTGCCTTCTTAGGTGCTGGCGGTGCAACTGCTTCATTGGCGACCTCTTCCTCCTCCTCTGCCTTCACCTTGTGCTTCCACCGAGCCCCCGGTGTCATTGGGGAATGCCCTCAGCAGTGCATCTACCAGCATTCACTTGTAGTCGCGCATCTTCTGATCATGCTCCTGTGAGGGAATTAACCAGTTCCCGACAGCGCGCCATGTTTTCACGGTGGCAGTCGGGATGCTGAGCGTGAATTGCCGTAAAAAGACGGCGATCTGCAATCAGCCACTAGGGGGAGAGCGCACCTGCCGCACTCCTGAGGAGTGTGCCCGCGGCTCGGGCGGACCCGATGTCCGACGGTGAGCTGCGATGAGTGGCCACAGGGAAAGATGTTAGTAGGGGCATGGGTGATCTACTGATCCCTGTCACTGGGATCAGTTAGATCTCTCATGCCCATGTTAGCCCAACCCCCCCACAGTAAGAACACACCCAGGGAACACAGTTAACCCCTAGATCTCCCCCTGCAGGTTAACCCCTTCACTGCCAATGACATTTTTACAGTAATCAGTGGACATTTAAATTTCTGATCGCTGAATAAATGTCATTGGTCCCAAAAAAGTGTCAAAAATGTCCGACATGTCTGCTGAAATATCGCAGTACCGCTAAAAATTGCAGATCACTGCCATTACTAGTAAAAAATAAAAAAAAATAAAAAAAACCCCGAAATGAATTCTCACCATCCGTAAACGCGGCCACTTTTGCGCAAACCAATCAATAAATGCAGATTGTGATTTTTTTATCACAAATATGAGGAATTATATAAATCGGCCAAAAACGGTGAAAAAAAAATGTTTTTTTATATTTTTTTTTTTGGATTTCAATTTTAGCAAAAAGTAAGAAATTTGGGTTTTTTTGCAAAATGGTCGCTTTTCTTTTGTTTATAGCGGCGAACAGAAATGACGCAGAGGTGCTCAAATACCACCAAAAGAAAGCTCTATTTGTGGGAAAAAAAGGACGCAAATTTTGTTTGTGTGCAACGTCGCACGGCTGCGCAATTGTCAGTTAAAGCGACGCAGCGCCGAATCGCAAAAAGTGCTCTGGTCCTAAAGCTGGAAAACCTTCCGGTTGGTAAGTGGTTAAGGACGGCACGCTGTCCTTTTAATGGGGATCCAGCAGGGTGGCCACCCAGTAATCAGCACAAGTTACAATGTGGACAACTCGGCTGTCGTTGCGCAGGCACTCCAGCATGTAGTTGCTCATGTGTGCCAGGCTGCCCAGAGGCAAAGACAAGCTGTCCTCTGTGGGAGGTGTATCATCTGTGTCCTCCGTATCTCCCCAGCCACGCTCCAGTGATGCCCACGAGCTGCATTGGGTGCCACCTTGCTGTGAACACGGTTCCTCCTCCTCATCATCCTTGTCCTCCTCATCCTCCAGAATTGTGCCCTAGCTTGAATTTTTTTACCTGGCCTATGCTGGTGCAGGAACCCACCCTCTGAGCCACTTGTAAATGACTGGCCTGATATCCATGGAAATTACCCCTCTTCCCCCTGTGCCACATCCTCTTCCATCATCACCCCAAGTTTTTTTTCAAGGAGACATAGAAGTGGGATAGTAACGCTGAGAACAGCATCATCGGCACTGGCCATGTTGGTGGAGTACTCGAAACACCGCAATATGGTACACAGGTCTCAGATGGAGGCCCACTCGTTGGTGGTGAAGTGGCGCTGTTCCGCAGAGCGACTGACCCATGCGTGCTGCAGATGAAACTCCACTATTGCCTGCTGTTGCTCGCACAGTCTCTACAGCATGTGCAAGGTGTAGTTCCAACTTGTTGGCACGTTGCATAGGAGGCGGTGAGCGGGAAGGCCGAAGTTCCGCTGCAGCACAGACAGGTGAGCAGCAGCAAGGTGAGAACGCCGAAAGCGCGCACAGATGGCCCGCACTTTCTGCAGCAGCGCTGACATATCCGGGTAGTTTTTTAGAAATTTCTGCACCACCAAATTCAGCACATGCGCCAGGCAAGGGATGTGCGTCAAACCGGCTAGGCCCAGAGCTGCTACGAGATTTCGCCCATTATCGCACACCACCAGGCCGGGCTTGAGGATCAGTGGCAACAACCACTCATCGGTCTGTTGTTCAATGGCCATCCACAGCTCCTGCGCAGTGTGGGGTTTATCCCCCAAACATATCAGTTTTAAAACAACCTGCTGTCGTTTCCCCCTGGATGTGCTGAAGTTTGTGGTGAAGGTGTTACGCTGACCGGATGAGGAGGTGGTAGAGGAGGAGGAAGCGGAGTAGGAGGCAACAGGAGGCAAAGAGAAATGCCCTGCAATCCTTGGTGGCGGAAGGACTTGCGCCAAACTGCTATCCGCCTCCGGCCCACCCGCCACTACATTTGCCCAGTGTGCAGTTAGCGAGATATAGCGTCCCTGCCCGTGCTTACTGGTCAACGTATCAGTGTTTATGTGGACCTTGCCACAGATGGCATTGCGCAGTGCACACTTGATCTTGTCCCCGACTTGTTTGTGCAGGGAAGGGATGGCTCGCCTGGAAAAGTATGGGAACCATGAACTGTGGGACAGCCAACGCCATCAGGTTTTTAAAACTGTCCGTGTCCACCAGACGGAATGACAGCATTTCAAAGGCCAGGAATTTTGAAATGCTGGCATTCAGGGCCAGGGATCGCGAGTGGGTAGGGGGGTACTTCCTCTTTCTCTCCAGTGTTTGGGAGATGGACAGCTGTAAGCTTCCATGGGACCATGTGGAAATGCTTGGGGACGGTGGCGGACATGGTGGTGTTGCTGTCACATTGTCTGTTTGCTGGGTGGCAGGTGACACTGGCACTGTAGAGGTGGAGGAAGAGGCCGAGGCAGCAGCAGAAGAGGAAGCAGGAGGAGGCCAAGACCTTTCTTGGATTTTGAGGCGCTTATTCCACTGCAGCTCGTGCTTTGCATGTAGATGTCTGGTCATGCAGGTTGTGCTCAGGTTTAGAACATTTATGCCTTGCTTCAGGCTCTGATTGCACAGCGTGCAAACCACTTGTGTCTTGTTGTCAGCACATTGTCTGAAGAACTGCCACGCCAGGGAACTCCTTTGAGATGCCTTTGATGTTCTTGATCCTGGGTGCAGTGGGTAGTAGCAGGTGTACTGTCTAGGGTATGGTCACTCCACTTTTGCAACCTGCTTCCTCTTTTGCTGTGCAGGTGCCTCTGTACCTCTTCCTCCAAACTGCACACGTCACTCGCATGACCTTCATTCCATGTGGGGTCTTGGACCTCATCATCCTCCACATCACTCTTCACCACTGCCCTCCTTGTCAGTCTGCACACTGTAGAAAGCTGCAGCAGTTGGCACCTGTGTTTCGTCATCATCAGAGACGTGCTGCGGTGGTGTTTCCATGTCCTCATCCTGAAATAGAAGTGGTTGGGCATCGGTGCACTCAATATCTTCCACTTCTGGGGCAGGGCTATGTGGATGGCCAACGGAAAGCACACCAGCAGAGTCATCAAAAAGCAAAAGAGACTGCTGCATGACTTGGGGCTCAGACTGCTTGGCTGATTTACAAGAGGCTGAGGTGAAAGACAGGTGGCCATGGCGATCAGGCGCCAACTCTGAGCTTTCAGCAAGGGACTGGGTGGGAGACAATGTGAAGGAACTGGAGGCATTGTCAGCCACCCAATCTACTATCGCCTGTACTTGTTCTGGCCTCACCATTCGTAGAGCGGCATTCGGGCCTAAACCAGCAATGTAGACGCACTTTTTATTTTTGTGCAAGAAATTTACTGCTGGCCGCAAATGTAGCATTTAGAATGTTTTTTTTTTAAAACCAGCAAAGTAGACACACTTTTTATTTTTGTGCAAGAAATGCACAGCTGGCCACAAATTTAGTATTTAGAATTTTTTTTTTCAAACCAGCAATGTAGACGCACTTTTTATTTTTGTGCAAGAAATATACCGCTGGCCGCAAATGTAGCATTTAGAATATTTTTTTTAAACCAGCAATGTAGACACACTTTTTATTTTTGTGCAAGAAATGCACCGCTGGCTGCAAATGTAGTATTTAGAATATTTTTTTTTAAACCAGCAATGCAGATGCACTTTTTATTTTTGTGCAAGAAATGCACCGCTGGCCGCACATGTAATATTTAGAATATTTTTTTTTTAAACCAGCAATGTAGACACACTTTTTATTTTTGTGCAAGAAATGCACCGCCGGCCGCAAATGTAGTATTTAGAATATTTTTTTTTTAAACCAGCAATGTATACGCACTTTTTCTTTTAGAGCAAGAAATCCACCGCTGGCCGCAAATGTAGTATTTAGAATATTTTTTTTTTAAACCAGCAATGTAGACGCATTTTTTAATTTTGTGCAAGAAATGCCCCGCTGGCCGCAAATGTAACATTTTGCACAAAAAAATGTAATTTGTCTAACTGCAATGTAAAAGCAGTATTTAAATATGCCAAAATGTTGCCAACTGAACTAACAGAACACGATTAAAGTAGTGTCCCTGACACACAAGCAGTTGCAAGTGCACTGCACTTGCAAAAATGGCTGCAAACGCCCACCTAACAAACAGAAAATCTGCTTAGGTTTTATATGAGGCACGTTGCTTAGCAAACAAAATATACTCTAGCAAACAAAAATCTCCTCTAGCACCCACCCACCAATAAATCACTGTTTTTAACAGATTTTCTAAAGCTAATCTGTCCCTCACAGCAGCAGCAGCAGCATCCTCTCCCTACACTAGTATGAGATGATTTTCTAAAGCTAATCTGACCCTCGCAGCAGCAGCAGCATCCTCTCCCTACACTAGTATGAGATGATGTGACATGCAGCACTACGTGACTCCAGCTTATATAGAGGCTGGGTCACATGATGCACTGGCCAATCACAGCCATACCATTAGTAGGCATGGCTGTGATGGCTTCTAAGGGCAAACGAGTGAAACGCTTGTTAAATGGCTTCCCTGCAGCTATTCAAAAGGCGCAAAAAAATACCCGAACGCCTAAACCGGACTTTTTCTCAAATGTCCGGGTTCAGGTTTTTTGACACGGACCCCCTAACGTCCGGTACAAATCCGAACTTTACAGTTCGGGTTCGCTCAACTCTAATTCTGAATTCAAATGCCAAGTCATTTATATTTCATCAAAATGCCAGGTCCACCTATTATACCGAGGACCCCTTATGCTGGCCATTGATGGTTTGAACCGTGTATGAACAGGCTGAATGAACCAGGTTGATCAATCTATCAACTTGGGTATACTCAGCCTGACAGATTTTACTCGCGATTATCACTAACAGCTGCTATAACTGCTAGCAATAATCACTGTTGCACAATTCCTCCATCAAAACAGACAGTGCTGACACTGGCGAGACATTGAGAGACACCGAGCAGGGTTGTTCTAGCCCTGGTTACAGGAAAGAAATTTGCACCGTCTATGACCATGCATTTTATTGCCTGTGTTACTTGTCAAGTATAATCTAACAATGGAAGCCCATACTATAAATTCCAAATCAAAACTTATAAAGTATATGGGAAAGAATTTCTGTGCATGCACTGATTCAGTTGGAAGACTTGCTAATTTCTTTTGTCACCACCTTTTCACCATTACTTGTATGGTTATACTGAGGTTGATTTACTAATGAGGTTCAATCTTTATAAATGTTAAGTTATGCACTTGGTGCTAAGAATATGCATGCATCATACATACTAGGGGGATTACAACTGGGAGAATCAATAGCGGAGAAGGATCTGGGGGTTTTGGTAGATCATAAGCTTAATAATAGCATGCAATGTCAAGCTGTGGTTTCCAAAGTGAGCAAGTCTTTTCTTGTATTAAGAGAGGTATAAACTCCAGAGAGAAATATATAATTTTGCCCCTGTACAGATCATTAGTAAGATCTGGAATATGCAGTTCAGTTTTGGGCACCAGTTCTCAAAAAGGATATCTGGGAACTGGAGAAATTGCAGAGAAGGTCAACCAAACTGATATGAGTCATGGAGGAGCTCAGCTATGAGGAAAGATTAGAGGAACTGAATTTATTCTCTCTTGAGAAGAGGGTATTAGGGGGGTATGATCAATATGTACAAATACATAAGGGGTCCATATGGTTAGCTTGGTGTTGAGTTATTCAATTTAGGGGTCATTACAGAGGACAAGAGGGCACTCTTTATGTCTAGAGAAAAAGAGATTTAATCTCCAAATATATAAAGGTTTCTTCACAGTAAGAGCTGTGATACTGAATAGACACAGAATAGACTCCCTCAAGAGCTGGTTCTGGGCAGCTCAGAGGTTGTACATAGGTACATAATATAACTGAGTACTAACATATATAGGCAATGTTGATCCAGGGAATATCCGATTGCCTATCAAGGGATCAGGAAGGATTTTTCCCCCTTTGGATCATACTTAGCTGGAGTTTTTCCTCTAGATCAGTGGCTCTCAACTCCTGTCCTCAGGACCCACCAACAGGCCAGGTTTGCAAGATAACTGAAATACAACACAGGTGATATCATTTGGCTACTCAGTGATTGCAGTATTCTAGTCTGCATCTCCTCAAAGTAATACTTAAAATATGGCCTGTTAGTGGGTCCTGAGGACAGGAGTTGAGAACCACTGCTCTAGATCAACTGTGGGTATAGGATTGTGTATTGTGATTGTACAATTTTGTTTTTCTCTTTTATTGGTTGAACTAGATGGACTTGTGTCTTTTTTTCAACTTGACTATGTAGCTATGTAACTATATTCCATAAAAGTCATGGTTTCCATATACTGCACTGATAATGGCCAAAAAACAGCTGTATATTATTAGGCTATATTTGCATTGTACACAGTGGTTCTGGATGTGTATCTGATTGATGAAGCATGATAACAAAGATTTGCATGACTCCACTGTCCTGAAATGAGGAATAGTCCTCTTATTTTTTAGGATATGTTATGGAAAGGAACATGTGAAAATGCTAGGTGTTAATTTGTTTGGAGGGATTTTAGATTGCTTGTTTCCTTCTCACCATAACCTTTATGGTTATATTGTCTCTTATGCCCATAAATACAAAGTTTAGCTTATATACTCCAGGAAATCCTAAACTATGTCCATAATCTTTCTGTAAGGTATACCGAATGTAGGTATCCAGAAGCAGCAGGGATGAACAGATTACTGTAGCTTAGAAAACAGGAATCAGACTAAGATTAAAATAAAGTTTATTAATGCACACAGCACCAATCCAGCACCAGCAGGCCATAAGAAAATCAAAAGTGAAAAATAAACGGGACAATTAAGTAAAACCAAACTATAATACACTACATACAAATGGAGGGAAGCTGACATAACAGGGCATTACAGGACTAGGACAGGGGACAAAGGGAGCAGAGATAGGGTAACAGTATACAGGGGACTAGATGCAAGGTACAGGATAGTCAACAAGCAGTTATATGGTTAACAGGCAAAACACTGAAGCACTGATGAAAATCAAGGGAGAGATTATATACCTTCACAGCAGCCAGCAGCAGGTGGAGCCTAATTACTGAGATCTGCTGACTACTGGGAGACACCCGCTGATGGCCACCAGGACTACACCCTTAACCTCTGGAAATCACAGTGCCACCAGCAGATGAACCAGGTCCGGATACTTTAGCTACCAATCATTACTGCAGAGAGCCAATTTCATCCTTTTTAAATATTTTTTAACACACAGAAACCCTTGAAAAAAATGTCATGTTTCAGAGAACCTGTGTTAATAATTACTATATTTATATCTCATGGTACATTGGTGTGAACACAGTTAAAATATTAGATTAAAAAAAAAAAAAAAAGAAAAAGAAATGTGGTGTATTTAGTGTATTCAACACTCAGGGCCATTCTATACAACACAATTATTTTCAGTAATAATAAAGGAATAAAACCAAAATAATAATGACCAGAAAATCAATGCAGAACGGAAATAATAATGACTTTTATTAACACAACATATCTTACCGGGACTCACAACTTATGTGATTTATGTGGTGTAAAGAAAAAGAAAAAAAAAAAAAAAATTAGATTATAAAATTGACACAAGTGTGGTTACATGGTACTCTATATTTATATCATTAATAATTGTGTCCAAGAGACTTTGTACTGTAAAAAAAGTTCCCAAAGACACACAATTTTTTATAAATTTTTCCTACTTTAACCGAGAGACGTCATTACTAACCATCGATTTCATAGGCCTGGACCAAGTAGACGACCAC
>BLSH010367861.1:3774468-3792585 GCA_018402905.1 Glandirana rugosa | reverse complement strand
AATAGTTACAAACAACAAGTTCTTAATACATTAACACACATTAAAACTATTACTCTTTCTTTCTTTTATACACACACACACATCTCACATTTATTAAAAACATAATACACAGCCTATAGTTTCCATTTGATATCCATTTTATGACCCAGCTCTTACCAGGCTGTCTGTTTTCAGGCTACACTGAAATTGTGAAGAGATTTTACAGACATTTTCAAATTGTGGATTAACATACTTAAGTGGAATTATAACAATATTTGAAGAGTCAAACTCAAAGCTGATTAGTTGCCTCTGTGTTTTAATTTCCCTTTGCTTAATGTATTTTGGTTGTTCTCCAGATATAATCTTGTTAAACTATGATAGCTTCATTTCAAAAGCATTTTTGCATCAGTGCCCACATGTAAGCAGCTTTCTTTGCAATAGAAATAATTGCAGTGATCCATATTGGTTGTAATATGAATAGATTAATTTTATAGCTAAGAACAAAACTAAAATAGCATTTCAACACTTAAGAATGCTATAAAATTAGTTGCACTAGACATATTGCCAGGCATGCTGAGATAAACATAATTCAAATTTACTCATTCTGAGGATACTTACGATAAATCCAATAATATTAAAAAAAAATAACTGGTTTGGGCAAATTCTTTACTTTTCACTGAAAATGTTTAACACAGGTATAAAAATCTTAAGGTAAAAAACTTTTATGATCAGGATCCCCCAGCCCCACTAAATACTTACCTGAGCCCAATCATGATTTAGCACTGTGTTCAAGAGTAGATGTTCTCTCCAATCTTTCTCTCCTTCCATTGGCTCTTGCTGCTATAATTTCAAACCTGTGATTAGGGAGAGGAAGGAAGGGGCCAATCCACGCTGCCTGTGTCTATAGATGCAGGCAGTGCAGCTTGGGATCTAGCCTGCATGAGTGCCTCTATAGCAAGCAGTCTGCTATGAGGGCTATTGCCAATTAGGAGGCCGATTATGAGAAGCCAGGAACATCGCAGGGGGGACCCAAGAAGAGGAGGTTCTGTGCTGCTCTATGCAAAATCATTGCACAGAGAAGGTAGGTATGACATGTTTTTTTTTTAATTGAAGGTTTTGAATTACTATAACTAAACAGGCTTAAAACAGACATTGCACGAAAACAGCATGGCACATTTTTTTAAATTCCTGTCCCTCCTGCCAATACAAAACACTGTAGTAAAATGAAAAACAAAAATATTCTGTGAGAAAAGAAAATCATTTAATATATGCTTACCCTACCCAGCTTCTGCCTATTAGGTGAGTGTAGTATCACCATCCTTCTGACAAGATTGCAGGGAGTGCTGCATACATTGTACTGTGCTGCAGCATCTTTTAAAAGATTTAGGGTACTTCCTCAGGATCTTGCTGGAAGGATGGGTACAATGAATAAGTTTACTAAATAAATTTTGCTTACATTTTTTTCAACAGCATTTAGTCATGGGGAGGCCATCAATAAACATGAAAGGCTCATGGTAACATCACAAATTATATAAAACATTTAAACTTTTAAACTTAAAAGGACACAAACAGAATCAATAATGTTAGTATGCATTTTTACTACCTAAAATGTAAGCTTTTATGGACATATTTATTTTTCAGTGACTTATACTGCAAAAATCACTTTATTTGCAGAATATCGGAGTAACCCCTATATAAAAATTCCTGAAAAAATAAATGTATTTCTGGATAGTGTGCATTATGCAAGGCCTTACTGCAGCAAACTGAAATCTGACTGGTTGATGTAATCTGATTGTTTTGTATAGCATCCTTGCATAACATGAATATGAATTACATCCTGCAAAACATAAAAATATAAAGAACATTATGGATCAGTTGTTAAAAGTGCATACAGGGGTTTGCACAGAAAACAATGTAATTTGTTAGTACAGTTTATTAGATTAGCTTATTAGTATACTGGCAGCTCTCCCAGCTTCAGAAAACAGCATTTTTGTTAGGTTACATTTAGAGATCTAGAAATTCTCCTTCATAGAAATAGTGAAACGTCTTGTTTGAACTTGGGTCTTCTTTAAGCCCCAGGCATTTGGGTTTTAGTGCACCACAAAGCACAAATTGAGAACCATCTTTAGATTGTGGCGCACTGGGGAAAAAGCTGTGGATGCTTTAACTGGTCTTTTGAGGTGCATTGACAACATATGCAATGTGCAACCTAATGTACATTAATGACCTAAATTAGGATGATTATGTTCTTAAATATGAAATTATGTGAAGTTTGACATTTCATTTTACAAAATCCCTCTACAGACTGTATTTAATTTTAATGAAATGGCTGGAGAACCACTTTAATTTTAAAGTAAATTGGATAGTGACGCGGTAGCATGTCTGATTAATTTTCAGTGTCTTGTTTTCAATAACTAGAAAATGCTTTCCTTGCAAAAGTCACAGCTGCTCTGATTTATCTGACTTCTAATCCACAAAAGAAGTTTACACTATGAACATGTGAAAAGAAAGAAGTAATAACTTAGGCTGTCAATCTTTAAATGTTTAATTTGCATATTAATCACAAAGTACATACACCATGCTGTTAAAAGTACTTTAGAACACAGTCAGATCAAAGTTCAAGGTTTTCAGCCCATTCATTTTTTAGGAGTACAAACTTTTTCATTATGGTACACAGTTTAAGCTTATTATAATTACAAAGATTTTTTTTTCTTGTTAAGGAAGGTAGCATGTACTGGTTCTATAACAATCCATCTCTTATAGTTTAATATTTTTTTTTTTCTATTGAAGGATGCTACTTGCATAAGTTAATAGGTTAATCTGCACAACACTTCTCACCCTTCACTGTGGGCGGGTTAACTTTCAAAATGGTTGGCTATGCATAGTAATGTACTAATCTGACTAATGACATTTAAATAGTGAGTTGCTTTACCACCCCCTGTGTTTAACCACCTCCAGTATGGGCCAATTCTGACATTTCTGTCATACATGTAAAAACCTTAATTTTTCTAGAAAATTACTTAGAACCCCCAAACATATTATAATATAATTATACATAAGAGAAGACCTGAAGAATAAAACAGTTGTTTTTTTCTATGTATTTTTGCACAACAGTTTACCAAACGCATATTTTCAGCTAAACACTATATAAACACAATATAATACCAAATATTTTAGTAAAATATAAAGGATGATGCTATGCTGAGTAAATAGATACCTAACATGTCACATAAAATTGTGTATGCCCAAGAATGGCAGCAAACTGGGTTATGGCTAAGGCCTTTTAGGCTGAAACGCGACAACTGATTTTATCTGTGGTTCTGGACTGTGGTTTCTGAATAAAGATGAAGATTTTTTAAAGCAACTCTTGGTGTGCGGATCATCTTTCTATATGGGCTTTCAGTAAAACAGCTGTTGATTGGGCACCCAGGAGCTCTTTTCATCGGTATGTTGTACGGGTAGCAGCACTGTTGCCTCTGTTTGAATGGCAGCAAACTGCATTACCTAAAAATCTCCATAGGCAATGTTTTAAAAGCCTATACAGGTTACCAATTTAGAGTAACACAGGAGGTCTGGCACTAGAATTTTTGCACGCACTCTGACGTTTACGACGATACCTTGCATACGTGGTGAGATCACCATTTACATGTGCATGCAAGACCTACGTGCGCGATTCACATTTTCATGTGAGCACAGGGGGATGGGAAATACATTTTTTTAAATGTAATAACCTTTACCCGATTTGCGTACTTTTACTTCTGCACTGTGGCAGCGTCTCGCGAATCGCCGTCTTTAAACAGCAGCTCGCGCATGTGCGGCTAGCAGTGGCACACTCTTGTGCCCACCGCACTCTGCCCGTCGCACTCACGATTCCTTACAACTGAAGAAAAATGGGGAACTGCCGATGTAAACATGGCGGTTCCCCGTGCTGTCAGGCAGCATCTAAGAGATCTACTGATCCCTGTCACTGACAGCCCAGCCCCCTCGGTTATAACACACCCAGGGAACACAGTTAACCCCTAGAGCGCCTTCCCCCAGGTTAACCCCTTCACTGCCAATGACATTTATACAGTAATCAGTGGATATTTAAATTTCTGATCTCTGTATAAATGTCATTGGTCCCAAAAAAGTGTGTAAAAATCGCAGATTGCCGCCATTACCAGTAAAAAAAAAAAAAAAATTGTATAAACGCCAGAAATGAATTCTCACGGAGCGGGATGTTACCCATCAGTGATTTATGCAGTGGTTCAGGGGTTCAGTCTTGTTTTATAATGTTTTTTAACTTTTGATCTCATAAACTTTACACCTTTTTATACAATATTTGAATTATCGTTTTTTTATGGTCCCTTTAAAGTCCCATATCTCTATTCTCTTTCCATGTTCTCACATAAAGACACACCCAGTATTTTTGAGTTTTTTCCCTCTATATCATACAACCACTTTGTTTAGATTGTGTATTAGACAACCTGCTGTATACTGAACAGTGGAAGTTTGATTATGATCATCATACTTTGCATATACATAAAGTAAAGCATCTACAGACTTAAAGCTGTTTATTGTATGCAGATATCCACAAAGGCCTTGTTGTTTTCAGTTGCATTAAGGAAAGCTAGCCAGAAGTGTCACATAAAGTTTCTTGCTATATTGAGGCATAAATTATTTTTTTATAGATATGCTTTTTATTACTGTCAGCTTTGGTTTAAGGTTTTAAAATCCACATAAATGTGCACATTGTCTGAACTTTTGCTTTGAAAACAATTTCCAATGTCCGGTCTATTTATTGGCATGTCTTCTTTAGAAGATATATGTTTTTATCCCTACAAACTGGTATTTTTTATACCATGTGTTTTGCTTTACTCTTATTTACTTTGATTTTGAGATTTCCTTGCTTGGTTGTTCCTCTCTATCACATTTTATGTTCTTGCTTTGAACGGAAACACAGCTGCTCTGCAAGTTCTTTCATTCAATTCAGTCAATCTCGATAGCTAAAGGGAAGATGAATTTTGTATTTTAACGTTGCTTTGAATAGATACTGACAAATCAAATAACACAATCAGGATGGTGTTAGGAGAAGAATCATGGAGCATGTTAACAGATCTTCTGAACAACACAAGTACTACAATGGTGCATGTAGTCATGAAAGATTCAGCAACCATTTTGTTTTCTAAAGCACTGTATATCAAAATTGTCATAAAAATGCTTGTTTTCATCTTTTGTTGATATTTTGTTTGATCTCGGTGCTGCTAATCTCCAGCAGCCTATTTCCACCTCCTTCACATCTACAGCACTTACTCTGGTGATGACTGCATGGCGTATCTCAGAGCTGGTTTCCTGATGGTGACAACAGTGGATAATGTCTGTAGAGTGTGCGTCAAAACAGCTACTTGTAGTCTTTACCATTTACTATGACAGTTTGTACACATGTGCACTGTTGTGAGATAGTGACAGAGTGATGTTATCTTATAACAGGAAGTTCCTGAACCAGGACCCTAATGGCAGAATCATCAGGATTTAATTTAATTGAAGCTGCACATTTAAAAATGTTGAAAACTATTTTTAAAATGACATCGACATTTTAGTTTTTATATGAGATTCAGTCATATAGTTTCTATATACAGTAATTGCAGCTCCAAATAAACCTGAACAAATGCAGACTGATCAGATCATTTTTGTTGTTTTAAACATGAAAACATACAGAGATACAGAAGTAGTCATACTAAAAGGCATCGGTGCAAAATGTGTCATTGTAATCTGTCAAGATTTTCTAAGGAAGCCAAAGAGAAAGGAAGAGAGAGCGTAGATGCAATGTAATTCATGTGGCAATACATATTTGAGAAACAAGGTAATTCATGATGTTACCATTAGGACAATCATGGCTTTTCAGGCCAAGTGCACCAGGAGGGCCAAAGGGAGTCAAAGGTCTGGATAGAAGTTACACTATTTTTTATGCATATGTAAAACTTGTATTTTAATTTGCAGATTAGGCCAGTGAGCGGATTATATCTTAAACACTGCAAGTGGCAAGATCATAAAGGAAATATATCTGGAGAATAGAAATAATGTCCTTAGGAGAAATGGCACCCTCACGCCATAGCTATGTTGCCCATGGGGCCACCCAAGCCCCCTAATATGATTCCAACTCAGCTGGTGATGCCACACGTGATGTGGGTACCCTACAACTTTCATGCATTGGCAGTGACCATGTCCCTAGAGTGTACTTAGAGACATTAGGGGGATTGGAGCACCGGTCTAGAGGAATCCTTCTTGGGGATGATGACACATTAACCCCCCTGCAAAAGAGGCTTTCCTTACACAAGCGTACCACAATATGTTTTAATGGACACTTGGAGCACAAGTCACTTTTTGTTACTATTTTATTATCATCATATTTGAAAAAGGACTTTTTATTCGATTTTCTGTATTCTACTATCACGTTATATGTTGTATCATCCATTTTATATCCATTTTATACTCGTTTGATTTATATGATTTTTATTGCTATATACATATAGCTTGCTTTGGGATTCGCACATCAGACACATTACAGTCTTCCACCAGCAGAGGGAGTCTGAATCATATAATTAACACACAAGTTGTGCAACATTATCCACTGTTTTCACTTACCAATCTAGCACTGTATCCACTTATTTTGATTTGTTTTAAACAGCACATGATGTTTGCTACATGTATTTTATAACCTCTTTTCATTATTCATATGTGCAAGTGTAGGAAGTTTGCAGCACATCTCAAAGGTCATCAGGTACACTGTGACACATGAGAACTGTCTATTGAGCCATCACATTGATTATACTAGTCTTTGTCTGTTTATGCTTGGATAATAGGCTGCTCAGTACCATCTACGAAAAACCATCACTGTATATACTTGTCATATATATAGGTACAGCAGCAACCTATAGATATTTTACTCAGATTACCACACATAGTAGCGCGAGGGCTCACACACCTTATATCCTCGCATAGTCCATAGCCATCATCACCTTGCGTATGTTGAGGGTCGCCGTTCGCCCCTTAACAAACCCTGACTGGGCCGGATGAATTAAGAGGGGGAGTAACTCTGCCAACCTATTTGCCACTATTTTGGAAAGAATTTTGGAATCCAGGTTCAGAAGAGATATGGGTCTATATGAACCTGGGTTCAAAGGATCTTTTCCCTTTTTTTCTAGAAATTTTATGATTGCCTGGTGTCCAGATTTCATGTATGAACCTTCAGACCAGATATCATTATACACCTTTTGGAGTGAGGGACTAATGCAGTCATTCATGAGTTTATAAAAGACGCCCATGTAGCCATCTGGACCCGGGGCCTTTGCTTTAGGGAGGAGATTTATAACCTGTGTAACTTCTTTGTGGGAGATAGGGGCATTTAGGGATATCAACTGGTCTGCTGACACTTTTGGCAGGTTGACCGATGCTAGAAAGCATTCGGCAGCGCTAAAGTTTATGGAGTCTTGGGCATAGAGGGAAGAGTAGAAGTTGAGCATTACTTTCGTGACTTCTTTCGCTCGTGTGTGAGTGTGACCCTGGGGATCCCGAAGGGCCGTTATAAGGGTAGGTCAGCAGGGGCCTCTGCAGAGCCTAGAGAGCAATTTCCCAGACTTATTGCCATGTTTGAAGAGATTGGCTTCTAAGTGTGAGTGATATATGAGTTCAAGGGAGTTTGCCCACATATCGAAGGCGTGTTTGGCTTCTTGCCAGGCATCCCTCATAGGCTTAGTGTCTGAGGCCAACAGTGCCTCCTGAGCTGATTTAAGTTTGTCGCTAGCTTCTACGTATTTGCACAAAGCCTGTTTTTTATAAGAGGCCGCGTAGGAAATAATTTGTCCTCTGAGAACAGCTTTCCCTGCTTCCCAAAAGAGGGAAGGATTGTCTAGGTGTGCTGTATTATTGCACACATAGTCCTCCCAAGTTCTCTGGAGAGTAATACGGAAATCATTGTTCTTGGAGAGGTAGCCTGGGAATCACCACAGGTGGCTTTTGGAATGTGAAATGCTATCCGCCAGATTCATTGTCACTGGATCATGGTCCGAGATGACTATTTCTTTAATCTCCGAGTCTTTGATTTGTGAGATTAATTGCCCTGAGCTAAAGAAATAGTCGAGTCTCGTGAATATTTTATGCGGGGGGGAATAAAAAGTGTATTCCCTGTCTACCGGGTGTCTAAGTTTCCACACATCCGTGAGGTCTAGTGCTGTCATAGTTTCTGCCGGTAGGGTGGGATGGGTAGGGGTGTGTAAGCCATGTTGCACATGCCTGGGGAAAGATCTATCTTGAGATTCACTCATGATTGAGTTGAAATCTCCTCCAATTATGTACGGCATGGAAGTGTGTTTCAGAACGTTTAACGTGAGTTCTGAGAAAAATTGTTGTCCCGGGTTATTGGGGGCATAGATATTCGAAATTCAAATCTCCTTTTCTCTCCATTTTAGTTGGACCGAAAGCATTCGGCCCTGGGAGTCTGAAACTGTTGATATTACCTGACCGGGGAAATTTTTATGGATTAATATGATTACCCCTGCCTTGCGGCTGGTGCCTTCTGAACCCAGAACCTCCCCCACCCACATTTTCCTCATCCTAGAGTAATTTTGAGAAGTTAAATGGGTTTCCTGCAGAAGGGCGATATCCGCCTTCAAGCGTTGGAGGTGTCTTAGAACTTTTGTGCGCTTGTTTGGGGTCCCAAGCCCTTTCACAGTCCATGTCACTATCCTCATGTGATTCTAGAGTGAATGTGGTGTATAAATGCAAAGGTACCTGTGGTAAAATGGAATGAGCCGGGGTCGGCAGAAGAGGTCTCAGTGAAAATTAACCTGGTGCGGGCTGGGTGAGTGGTCAGTGCGGGATCGCAAGCTGTCAAGGAGTGGTCATACGGCCATGAGGGGAGAAATATGGGTGAGATAAAGATAAAAACAAAAATGTAACATAACTTATAATAAACATAGCTAATTGACTCCACTTTTTTCCACATGGCGTACCTGCTCGTGGGTCGACTCCCCAAAAGCAATTCCCTAATTGAGAGGAAGCAAAAGAGTGCCTTACTCATGACCGATATGGTCGAAACCAAGCCCATCTGTAAATAGGAATATGAAAGGGGGCAGATGTTGCAGTATGGGCTAAAGAATGTTTTATTGGGTGTGTCCCGTTCAGGCATCCCTGTGGAAAAGAGTTGTGAAGTGGAGAGACAGAGGTGGGAGAGCTGAAAGGCTCTTTGAGCTCTTCATGGAGTACAAAGCAACCCAAGGAGTCATAGCCGACAGGATGCTCAGGTAATGTAACAACAAAAGACATAAGCAATGAATAACAAAGTAAAGTAGCCATTAACAGGGCATTAGTGTTGGTCGTAGAGGAGTAGTCTTGAACCATGCGGAACCAACAGTGATTAGGGTCGCCCAGAGAGGGAGGTAAAGTGGACAGCCTTGTGTCCTAAGCTTTCTTTTAGGCGCTTAAAAGTGACCAAGCCCCTAAGGGGGTATCATCCCATAGGGGTAGCATCGTTGGTATTCTGTGCATGCTTGAAACGCTTTGGTGAGTCTTTCCTAGGGCTTCTCTGGGTCAGGGAGCAAGGAGCCTGTGAGTCCCTTGCTAGCGCTGCAGCATAAGAACCTGGTTTAAGTGAGCATAGAAAATGATCAGCTTCTGCGGGGCTATGGAAATTCAGTTGATCACTGTTGGGCGCTTTCACTCGTAAGACCGCTGGAAAGGCAAGGGTGAATTATACTTCCTGTTGAAACAAACCGTGCAAACGGATTGAAAGGCCTTACGTTGTTTTGCAACTTCGGCAGAGTAATCTGCAAATATCAAGATGCGAACACCATCAATAGTAAGGGATCTTTGCTGCCTAAACTTCTGGAGGATAGCATGTTTCTCTGCATAGTTCAAGTACTTGGCAATAATCGGGCGTGGAGAACGTCGATCGTTCGTTGTTTGTCCCAAGAGGTGTGCTCGTTCCACTTGACAAGGCCCTGGAAGTCCCAAGGCCTCCGGGATTTTAACGCCACAGAGGTTAGTTAGGGCCTGTGCCTGGAGGGTTTCTGGGACCCCTATGAATCGCAGGTTACTCCTGCTGGATCTATTTTCTAGATCCTAAAGTTTGTCTACTATGGCTTTGAGTTGTTGATCCTGCTCATGGTCTGATTTTTGAGTATATGTGAGTTCCTGCTCTAAGTGTGATATCCTCTCCTCAGCCTCCGTAAGCCTGTTAGCCTGCTCCGTCAGTTCTTTGTGTAGCGCGGCCATACCTGCCTGCACTGCCTTTTCCATGGATGAAGCTATAGTGGGGGCTAGCAGGGTGGCTACTGTGTGAGCTATCCTCTCCGTGTCCAGGTGGCCATCTGGGCCCGGGGTGTGCGGTGTCCCGGTGCTTACCTCTATCTCCGAGACGTGCACCATGACAGGCTGTGCGGCCTGTTCGCCGGAGTCCGCCGATCGATGCGAGGACTCGGCTTTGATGCCGTTTCTGTCCAAGAAGCATTCCATCTGCTTCCTGAGTGGCTATTCCATCTGGCGCAGGAACCAGAAGTCCACAAATTACTTTTTTTAAAACATTCCAATTACAATATTACAATACAATACAATATTTCAGTGTTATGTGTTTTTTCCCTAGCAGGATTGCTTCATCATGTAAAGTGGGGTACACATTATAAGAAAATCGGGTGACCTTTCGTCCGATTTTTCTCAGCATATCGGAACCAATGAAAGAAAATTTGTACGAAAATTCTTGTATGACAAAGGCTTTTTTTTGTTGTTTATTGTTTCTGATCATACCCAGTCTTTCTTTTCTGATTTTTCTTGTACAAAAATCATACGATAATGGTACACATTAAATGAAAATCGGTCCTTCTGTTCCCATCCGAGAAAATTTTTGGAGTTTGTCCATCCGAGAATTTTTGTAAAAAAATTCAGAATTGGCTGTCGAAAGGGCAAAAATGTTCGCCTGATTTTCTCATAGTGCGTACAAGCCTTAAATGTCTCTCCTACCCCCCCTTCCATGACTGATCATTTAAAAACTGGTGGGAGGATGATCAGAGATCTACAGAATCAATTAGGCAGAGGCAGAGAGATGCCTGCACCCTGGGTACAGCTTCCTCTTGACCTTGTGAGTCTAGCAGTCAGAGGCAGCACTGCCTTGGATATTTCACTACAGATATACAACCATTAGGCTACAGAACAGGAGTGCCTAGGCACAATATATGTAGGTCCACATTAAGCCTTTTTTTATTATTCAAGATGGTTTTATTTTTCAATTGATTTGACTGAAAATCTGATTGGATAGGTTTCCTGCTGCACTTTTCAGACCATCATTTCCCCTTACACTCCCTAAATATCAATGCTCTACATAACAGATCTTCAGTTTACAGAGAAGAAGGTATAAGTGTACCACCCATTATCTGGATCTGGTAAGTCCTTACTTTCAAGTGACAGAATCACTAAAACATAGCAATGCAGCATGACATGCATCATATCCATGGAGGGAGTACTGGCACTGCCCCCCCATCCATGTATTCGGCCCCCCAATCTACATATCAGGGTGCCAGACTATGGATTCCAATGGGGGTGGTGTGGGTTTTTGAAGCACCTGATTGGAGCCAGAGGCTCTAATAGGCTTCATAAAAGGGTGGGCTCAGGGTGCAGAGCACTGCGCCCAAATCCCACCCACTTGTGTGATGATAGCTAATTAATTTTCGCTATTTTCACACTAAAGTTCCTCCCCACCAATCAGGAGGCAGGTCGTGAGACCTGTTTCCCAATTAGCCAAAGGGTTAGGCAATCCTATTGGATGCCTAGCGCTTTGGAGGAAGAGGCCCGGCCATGGGAGGAGAGGACACCAGAGCAGCTGCCCGCACCATGGGAGTGGAGAAGAGGACACCACAGACCACCAGCCCTAGATCGGCTAGATGCCACTCCTGGAGGGGGTGGGGGAGGGTGTGGGGATGTCATGCCATGGTCCGACCGGGTGGGGGGCGCTGTCAATGCCACGCCGCAGTCTGCCCGGGGGATCAAGCTGTCAGTGATGCGCTGACGGCCACCTGGAGGGGGGTGCTTGTTTGCTGCCCCCAAAGGAAAAACCCACCAGCCGCCACTGATCATATCTTGTAATACAATCTTCTGTAGATACATATTTTAGGAAAATAGACTACTTAGCTCTGCTAAATTTTGTTAGTACAAATCATAATGACCTAGAAAGACATTGATTACATAGATGTGTCAACTGTAGAAAGATCATTACGTAGATGCAGGCATTACTGTGATGTACTACAAGAGCATAGAAATGTGTGAATTTACTTATAACAATTTTAATTAAGTTTAAATTGATTTCTAAGAAGATAAATGGTTCCATTATTGCTTCTCACGCAGAGCACCTTGACTGGGAATTAAACATCAGTGAGAACTTCCTGACAGTTCACTGATACTCTCAGATTTATATTTCATTTTCCTGCTGAATATTTGCAGTTTTATTTATGTGTGTAAACAAGTGAGGCAGGCCTACTCACTTCCAGAGCTCTTGACTTGATTCCTACCATCACACAGAAAGATTATTTAAACAAATTGTCAGGTTGATGTGTGCAGCTTTATTGTGCTAGTGCTTATAAAGGTTTTGCTGAGATGAAAAAAAAATTACAAGAAGGACGCATAAGGCTTGAAGGGGCAAACACACAGTTTGAATAACAAAATGATGCTGTGCTATTGAGTAAGTGTTGTATCTAATCTAATCTGCACAAAAAAATGGAATGCCTATAGAAAACTGTAATGCTTTCAACACACTTGGCAATTTTCAGGAAATTTCAACCCCTTTCAAGAAGTTTTAGATTGCAAAATGACCAAACAAATCCAGGCAACCCAATACCAATATTTTTTAGTTTCACAGTTTTGATACAAAATATTGGTAGCAGATGGTCATGATACTATTGGCCAATATGTCAAATGAAAGCTGGTGAAAAATTTCTGTGCATACCGCCAGCACTGGCCAGAGATGCACAGTTTATTTTTTTATCTCCATTCCTACTATAATCCTAATTACAGGATGATGTACTTCTGTGATTCTATTTCCTAACCTGCCCATCCCATAAAAAAGATGACCTTTTATCGCTTATGCATCAAAAAAGACAGTCGCTGGAGTTCAGAAGGAAGAGGCTGTCACAGATTTTCATATTTAGTAATAAAATCAGCAAATATATTATCTCTTGTCAAAAGTGAAATGTTCTGTTGCTTTAGGGCGCTTAACTCCGAACTCAAACCAAAATCTTTTTTTTTTGTGTTGGATATATTAGATTGGGGAATAGTTAGAACTTCTGTCAGGTTTGAATGCCTGTTTGTGTTCCACTTCTTGCATCGTAAACACACTGGAACTGGTTTACTAAAATAATATATTGTGTGAAGGTTCATTTCAAATATCTATTCTCAACTCCTTTAGTAAAATAGCTTAAATTTGTGAAGACTATCAACTGATATGTAAATCATCCTCAATAGATTAACTTCAAATGCCCAACCACATGCAGATGAAATAAGTAAACAGAAATTTGTTTTTAACATGATTGAATAATTGAAGTGGATATTCATATATATTATTGTGTGAACATTCTAAGCTGCTTTTATAAATCAACCTCTGTGTCTCGGATAGGTAGTAAGGGAAATCTCCTAAACAGAACCCAAGGGGCATATTTATAAAGCAGTGAATGTAACAATCACCAAACATTAAGACATGTTTAACCCCTGTAATTTAAAACACACGAATCAGGAAGATTAACCTGAAGAGAATATTTGATTTGTCACCTTGTAATCCTTCACCACTATTCAAAATGTAAAAAAAAAAATCCTGACTGAAATTAGGTCTTAGAAGAATGAGAGACATCAGATCCCTTTTTTATGAAGAGACTAACATCAACCTCAGTGTGTTAAATGTATGTTTTAGTAGTTTCTATCAGTTTCTGCAGTCTTTCTAAGGCCCCTTTCACAATTGTATGATGCGATTTTACCACAATTTTTGCCATGATTTTGCCTCAATTTTACCAAAATTTTGCCGCGATTTTACCGTGATTTCGGATCAGTACGACTTTGGTCTGACTTTGTTGCAACTTTGACACAATGAAAACATATTACAAAGTCATATAGATATAGTACAGAAAAGGCATCTATATTATTGAGGTGCGATTTGCATGCGACTTTGAGGGTTTAACATTGACGTTTATGGACCTCAAGTTGCATCAAAGTTGGGCTAAAGTAATGCAGGGACTACTTTGAAGTCGGCACAACTTCAAAGTCATACAGAAATTAATGGTACTTATTGAAAATAATGGGTAATGACTTGTCATGTGACTTTGAAGTCCCAAATCACAGGACAGCTCACACAAGTGTGAAAGGGGTCTAAAGGTAGTTCAATTTCATCATCTAGATAGAAAGGTGTTGACTTTATTATCACTACATTACAAGTGCTATAATAATAGCCTTTGCATCTTTCAACACTTTTGTGAGGAATCCTAGGAAAGTATTTTAGAAAAAAATTAAACTCATATTGCAGAAACACCTTTAATTTGACCGATGGTAAGGGGAAATATCCCCCGCTCAGTCATAGACAGCAATAAAAAGCAATTAGGTGTTCTACATCTAACCTACATCACCCAAATATTATTAAAAAAATACTGTAGTTTGAGTGAAATTAGTTCTACATTGGAGATATAATTATGTAGCAAATACAGTATATATGTTGTACATTTTGTTTCACTAATGTGGTATTTTCCTTTAAAACATATTTTTTTAGAAATATAAAGTACATTGTTTCATTTAACAACTATCTCCATTATGACAATCAATTCTGCCTCTCTATTTATTTTCATAAGACTCCTGATAAATGTATGCTGTGTATTAGTAATGCACTGCTACATTATGAGAGTACATGATGCTTTCCTCTATTTCCTGTTTATTTGCTCAATAGTCTACTTCCTCCGGAACAGCAAATATTTCTCTGCCTTAGTTGGTACTTTATCCATTTGGTACAGAATGTTTGACATATTTGTACTTCTACAAAATATAATTGAAATGGCTTGCTTGTTTGATTTGGGAAATGCTTGCAGTGGAGGCAAAGCACAAAATTATTACTTTGAATAAAATAGATCTGCAATGAACTTTGCATCCTGCCTTTTCTGATGCACATTTTAATATGTTTCTTGCAGTTTATTCATTCTAAACTATTCCAAAAACATTTTTAAAGGTCAAGTCCACTCTTCACTTATATCCTTTTAAAATGATTTGATGTATTCTGCACTTTGCAAATTGGAACATGTTTTTAACTGTTTCTTACAGTGTCAGGGTAACAGTGCAAACAAGCACAGTAGGCTCCATTTACAAGAGCAGCTCACATGCAGTATTTAGGTGACCGGATACATTTTCCTTAAATATCGCATGGGATCCCGCAACTGTCAATTCACTATACCGTTTTTCGGTATTTACCGCAAAAGGCTCATAATGCTCTGTAAATACCACATGAAAAGGTGTTAAACTCAATGCACACATGGGAATAATTAAATAAATGTATTTGGTCCAGGTATGCAGTAATGATAGAAGTGATGACTTTAGTCATCACATCTGAATGGGCAGGGCATGGAAATGTTTAAAAAAGGCTACCAAATCACAATCTAATAAGCATTTGGCTAGTATAACCTAAGTTTCCAGCTGTACATTCCTTTGCTCTCCCTTACATCCCTAATGGAGCTATTTGAAGCCAATTTGTTGGAGTTTCAGGCCATTCTAAGGAGGATCAGGAGAAGAAGGGTGGTTGTCATGCACACATATTTCTTTAAGCAGTGCACCTTGCTGAGTGATTTCCCTGAAGCTGAAGTGCTCTCTACATTTTGTCTAAATCTATCTAAATTATGCTTTTTTGCAGTTCACCACACTGGGTAGTCATGTCATACCACCCATGACTAAGCTGCTAGCTGTCCTGAACTTTCTGGGCAAGACCCCCTATCAGATGGTAGCTGGAGAGGTGATATGGGTATCATAGCCATCTTTCTCTCATGTGCTTGCTAAGACCCTGTAGGGTTTCAGGCAAAATGGCCCCAAATATATCTACCTGCCTAACACACGTTAGAAGTGGGACCAGATTAAAATGATTTATATGCAGTAGCTGGGATTCCCAATGCCATTAGTGTCATAATTTATACCCATGTGCATTTTTTTGCCCCTTCTGATAAAGAGCACATCTACCGTAACAGGAAGGGGTACCACTCTCTACACATACAGGTTGTCTGTGATGTTAATATGCTCATCAGAAATGTGCTCACCAGCTTCCCAGGATCTGTCCATAATATCCACATATTAAGGCAATCAAAGCTCTACCACCATTTTGACACTAACACAATAATTGCAGGCTGGATTCTTGGTAAGACACTTTTTTATTATCAAATATGTCTCAATGCATACCACAAACAACATACATGGAAGTATATGTTCATATGTTACACTTGTTGGATAATGAGTTTAACACATTCCTGTGCTGCTAAATAAATGACTAAACCAGATCCTCAAACTGGTGTAACCATTGCCAACTAAAGCCACTTTACATAAATCCTAAGGCCTTCACATTACAATCATATTCAGCAATGAAAAACAAAATGTAGGGAAGACATTTTCCTGTTATAACCCACTCATCATGATTTACTATTGCTGTTATAAAAATGTCATTTTCAAACTGTATTGTATGTGATTTTGACTATCCTTTTCTTGATGAGAAAGGGGGGGGGGGTTGGGACTTTAAATGAGGCCAGGGCTAAAAGGTCCTGTGCCTCCATCCCTATTACTCCATAAGGAGAAAATTAAATAAAATAGGTTGGGACTTTAAATGACGCACGTGTGGGAATGAAATGAAGAATGGATCATGGCGTTAGCACCTATATTAGGCACACCCACTGTGGCTTCGGACACCTCCGGTAGCTTCACATCCACCCATGACACGTTCTCCAGGCCCCCCATCATCACTGGTAACTCATACCTTCACGCATCCTATTTTTCAACCTATATCTTCCCCACATTCCTCCTTTAGCCTTTTGGTGGGTTCTTCCACCACTCTGTCTCTTTCCTCTTTAACTTTACTTCATCTTTCTCATTCTGTTTTTTCACTCCTGTTTTCCTTTTTTTCTCTATATCCTCTCCCTTTCACTTCACACTGGTCCTCACTTCACACCACACACCCATGGTCATGGACCCTCACCCCCTCACTCTCACTAGGCATTCACTTCACCTATTTCAAGCACACATAATTTATTCAACATACACATTTAGTTCTCACATTAGGTTTTCAACCTTTTTATCATCCAGAGTCTCCTATCACCAGAGGTCTCCCTGTCCATACGGGGTGTTGCTCTGGATGGGGCTGCTGCCCTGTCCCCTGCCTCAGCTCCCGGCCCCAGGGTACCTGGGCACCGTGTGCGCCCTGATTGTGTGCCGCCCGAGTGTAGACACGGTAAGAGGTCATGTATGGGCCCCATCCCTAAGAGGGTGGGGTTTCATCCCAATGGGGTTTGTACAGTTTTCAATAACTTACAACTTGTTTAATATTTATTTCAGAACATAAGCTTTCTCCCGATGAGTGATAGAATCACGAAACGCGTAGAGCTACCATATGCTTTCCACTACTTCACCCAAGTATCTATTTTTGAACCATTTAACTGGGGAACCTCCTTAATGGGACATCATGAGGTCATGAATAGTGTTGAGCGAACCCGGACTGTAACGTTCGGGTCCGTACCGAACTTTCGGGTGTCCGTGGCACGGACCCGGACCCGGACATTTCAAAAATCGTTCGGGTTTTATCGTCTTGGGGCCTGGCTTGGGCTTGCTAAAAACTTTACAGGCCCAGGCCCAGGCACGGTGCCTGTGGGCTTTCAAGCCATGCCTGGGCTTGCAATGTCAGGCCCAAGCGAGTTGTGATAAGTACTGGAGTACTACAGGGTAATTCCTCCAAGGGGTCAATTTACCAAGTTTTTATCTATGAACCCACTTCATCACCTTTCGTATACCATCGAGATGCGCAAAGCACTAAGATAGTGAGTAGCCCTCTTTCGAATACAAGACTTTATTTATAATTTGTTCAACATTCAATAACTTTTGACATGTTTGGGGTAACCCTAC
>BLSH010367861.1:3729010-3740850 GCA_018402905.1 Glandirana rugosa | reverse complement strand
GGGATATTTTATGTGCAAAGTCATCAACAAACATATGACTGTTAAAATGACACAATATTTATTTGCAATTTTCCATTAAAACAATAAAACATTTATATAAAGATTCTGAAAATACATTGTATACATACTATTGATCTTGAAGAGTGACTCTTTACATATAATCTTCTACATGTTTCGGCACCCTGGCTTCATCAGGAAATGTATGCAAGGGATATTATTAAACAGACGAAAAACATATAAGGTTCTTGAATTAATGTTAAGGTTATTGAATGTAATGCTTCCACAAAACAGTAAATGTTGGTAAGTTTTAATAATGTAATATACAGTCCCCACATGACTTCCAAGAGAAGATTTTAACCACTGTACTAAAATGGCATGTCTAACACAATAGTGCAGTTTAACATATAACTTAGGCATCACTTAAGATTCAGAGAACTGCAGTCCTGACTGGTTTTACAAACATAACTCTCAGTGGTCTCTTACTCTAATAAATACTGTAGCAATCAAAAATAGTGTACTAGATGTGAAGAATATGCAGTCCAGGGGAGATCCAATGGGAGGTACAAAATTCAAAAGCCATCTGTTTGGACCTGATGCATCACCCTGGTACAAGAGACATAGAGTTAAGTCTAAAATAAGAATGCCAATATACTCACAAAAATACACAATAAAGGCACTGGAAACGTTTCCATCCACCAGCATGCTGACAAGATTTCTATTTTTGCATGGAGTTGATGCAGGAGCTTGGATGGATCACATCACTTCCGGTTGCTGTACTATTCAGGACACACCCTGACATGCCAAATGTTTAATTCAGATGTAGAGTTCCCTGGACAGGTTGAGATTTTCTTGAACAACATGGAAGAGATCAAAAATCACTAGGGTGCATTAAGTTTTTTTTTTTACGAGCATAACCTAGCAAGGCCCCATTTAACCACTTCAATACTGCCGGACGTCATATGACGTCCTTGAGTTTGAGTGGTGATATCTGAATGGTGCCTTCAGCTGAAGACACCATTCAGATACCGTTTTTTAGTGCCGGCGAATCTGTGTATGATAAAAGTGGTCTTAGTGGCGGATTCACCGCAAGATCACTTTTATCGGTGGCGGGAAAGGTGCCTCCCCCCGCCTCTTTCCCATCATCTCCGCCACTTACCAGACCGTAGGCAGCAGCAGTGATGATGGGGTCCATTCCCCCCTGCACAGGAAGCCGAGTGAGCGGAAGATGCCGCCCACTCGGCTCAATAACATTGCAGGGCGGAAGCGATGTCACAAGTCGCTTCCGCCCAACGGTCTTAAAGGGCCCATTTTTTTTTAAACTGTCATTTTCTTTAAATTTTTTTATTTTATTTTGCATTTAACTGTAAATATGAGATCGGAGGTCTTATTGACCCCAGATCTCATATTTAAGTGTTCCTGGCATGCTTTTTTCTATTACAAGGAATGTTTACATTTCTTGTAATAGGAATAAAAGTGATCCAATTTTTTTTTTTAAAAGAAGGGTGTAAAATTAAAAAAATAAAAAGTAAAATAAATAAGAAAAAAAAAATGAAAGCACCCCGTCCTTGCGAGCTCGTGCACAGAAGCGAACGCATACGTAAGTCACGCCTGCATATGAAAATGGTGTTCAAACCACACATGTGAGGTATCGCCGTGATCGTTAGAGTGAGAGCAATAATTTTAGCACTAGATATCCTCTGTAACTCAAAACTGGTAACCTGTAGAAATTTTTAAACGTCGCCAATGGAGATTTTTAGGTTGCAAAGTTTGTCGCCATTCTGTGAGCGGGTGCAATTTCAAAGCATGACATGCTGGGTATCAATTTACTTGGCTTAACATTATCTTTCACAATATGGAAAAAAATTGGGCTAACTTTACTGGTGTCTTATTTTTTCATTAACCACTTCCCGACCGCCGTATGCAAAATGACGGCTGGGAAGTGGCTTAGTTATCCTGACTGGACGTCATATGACGTCCTCAGGATAACAAGTCTCCGCGCGCCGGGGAGGCGCGCATCGCAGCGATCGGTGGTGTGGGAGGTCAGTCTGACCCCCCGCAATACCGATCTCAGTAAAGCGCTTCGATCCGAAGCACTTTACCATGTGACCAGCCGTGACCAATCACGGCTGGTCACAGTGTAACACAGGAAAGCCGTTTATCGGCTTTCCTGTAGTCAGGTCTGCAGACCTGAGGAGTGGAGAGCCGATCGGCTGCATCCCTGACAGGGAGGGTTTGTGCTGATGATTTATCAGCACAGCCCTCCCTTGGATCGCCACCCTAGACCACCAGGGAGCCTGCCCACCCAGGACCACCAGGGAGCCGACCAGGGACCACCAGGGAGCTGATCTGGACCACCAGGGAGAACCCCCTAGACCACCAGGTAAATTACATAGTGCTCAGTGTGGATGGCACTCAGTGCCACCTTCAGATGCCACCCTAGACCACCAGGGAATGAGCCCCTATCAGTGTATATGCCCACCATTGCCCCTATCAGTGCCCACCAGTGCCCCTATCAATGCATACCAGTGCCACATATCAGTGCCCACCATTGCCACCTACCAGTTCCCACCTATCAGTGTCCATCAGTGCCCAGTGCCTCCTATGAGTGCCAATCAGTGCTGTCTATGAGTGCCCATCAGTGCCACTTAACAGCATCCGTCAGTGCTGCATATCAGTGCCCATCAGTGCTGTATACCAGTGCCACCTCTCAGTACCCATCAGTGCTGCTTATCAGTGCCGCCTAACAGTGCTCATCATCGCTGCATATAAGTGCCTCATCATCAGTGCCACCTCATCAGTGCCACCTCATCAGTGCCAATCAGTACTGCCACATCAGTGCCCATCAGTGTAGCCTCATCAGTGCCCACCAGTGATGGAGAAAATTTACTTATTTACAAAGTTTTGTTACAAAAATAGAGAATTTTTTTTTTTTCAAAATTTTGGGTCTTCTTTTATTTGTAGCGCAACAAATAAAAACCGCAGGAGTGATCAAATATGACCAAAAGAAAGCTCTATTTGTGGGAACAAAATGATAAAAAATCTGTTTGGGTACAACGTCGCACGACTGCGCAATTGTCATTCAAAGCGCAACAGCACTGAAAACTGAAAATTGGTCTGGTAGTAAAGTGTTCTAAGTGCATAGTATTGAAGTGGTTAAAAAAAGTGATTTTTTTTTTTCAAAAAAAAATTGCGTTTGTAAGACCGCTGCGCAAATACGGTGCAACATAAAGTTTTGCAACAACCGCCATTTTATTCTCTAGGTTGTTAAAAAATATATATATAATATTTGGGAGGATTAAGTAATTTTATAGCAAAAAAAACTGGCTTTATCTTGTAAGCATCAAGTCCAAAAAATAGGCCTGGTGTTGGAGTGGTTAAAGGTAATTTGAAGAGGTGCTGGCACTTTAACACATATTCATTCAGAGTAATAAGAAGTTTCATTACCATTGCTGTGTATGTTTGTTTTATTTTTTTTTTCTATTTCTTTTCCTCAGAGCTTGTCTTACTTAACATTCTGCTAAAATGTTGTGTATTAGTACTGCTTGGGCCTCAAGGAAGGGGGCACACCCCAAAAGTCTGTCCTAAATATTTAGATATTAGTGCAAATAACGAAAGACTCTATGACAGTAAGGAATTATTCAAAGTAATAAGAAGAATAAAATTGTTCAGCGATTTCACTGTTTATCATTAGGATGCTCACATCAACTAAGGATCCCACCAATGGAATGGAATGGATAGTTCTCCACTGGATAGAATGGTGCATGCTTGGGCTTGATGGGCCACTGATCTCTGATGCATTTCCTCCCTGTGGGGACTTCCTCAGATGGGGTGCGACCCTGCTCAAGCATGCACCATTCTATCTGGTGGCAGACGATCAGAACTCGATGTTAGGAACCTGTGTGGATTTCTTCAGTAGGTGAATTGGATATTGCCAATTCTGGAGCCAGTAGAAGTTTTCCCTGAACTTTCCTAGTGAAGGTGTGGGTAAGGCTGTTTGCTACAGTACATTTGTTTCTGGGATAAATATGTAACACAGCATACTTCAAACAGATGGATACATTTATAAGTCTTTATGTGTGAAATGGTTGTTATATGAATGGTAAAGTTAAATACAGTAAATGGTGCAAGAAACAAGAAAGGTGAAAACCTTTATTAAGACAATTTGTATAAAATAATAATAATAATGATAATACTATAAGGTATGTATTCATCATTTTCATATATCTTGTTCACCATTCATAGAACTTTACCATTCATATAACCACCTTTAAACACATAAAACATAACAAAACTAATACTCCTGTGGCCATGTTCAATTGAAGTTTTACAGGTGTTTTATTGATTACATCATTATAGTATGGAAAGGAACTGAACAATCCTTGAAATCCTTTTTTGAAGAGATAAACAATAGGTACAATATGTCCTTTACTGGAGAATGGAACAAAGATCAAATATATTTTTTGGATCTAGTGATCTTCAAATATAAGGGAAAATTGTGTATCAAAACCTTTTTTAACCACTTCAATACCAGGCACTTACCTCCCTTCCCGCCCAGACCAATTTTCAGCTTTCAGCGCTGTTGCATTTAGAATGATAATTGTGCGGTCATGCAATGCTGCACCCAAACAAAATGTTTTATAATTTTCCCCACAAATAGAGCTTTCTTTTGGTGGTATTTGATCGCCTCTGGGTTTGTTATTTTTTGTGCTACAAATAAAAAAAGACCAAAAATTTGGAAAAAAAAATAGCTTTTTTTGTCACAAAACTTTGTAAATAAGTATGTTTTCTCTTTCAATGATGGGCACTGTTGAGGCTACACTGACAAGCACTAATGAGGCAGTACTGTTTGGCACTGATGAGGCAGCACTGATGAGGTGGCACTGACAATGAGGCACTTATATGCAGCACTGATGGGCACTGATAGGTGGCACTGATAAGCATCACTGACAGGCACTGATGGGCACTGCTAGGTGGAACTGGGCACTGATAGGTGACACTGATGGGCACTGATGGGTGGCACTGGTGGGCACTGATGGGCAATGAAACCGGGAATAAGTGAACATCTGTTCTGCAAACATCTGTAAAGTCTGTGTGTCACTTTAACTGAAACCGGGAATAAGTGAACATCTGTTCTGCAAACATCTGTAAAGTCTGTGTGTCACTTTAAATGAAACCGGGAATACATGAACATCTGTTCTGCAAACATCTGGAAAGTCTGTGTGTCACTTTAAATGAAACCGGGAATAAGTGAACATCTGTTCTGCAAACATCTGGAAAGTCTGTGTGTCACTTTAACAGAAACAGGGAATAACTGAACATCTGTTCTGCAAACCTCTGGAAGCTGTGTGTGAAACTACAGCATAGATAAGAACAGGTATATGGTTTCGCTCTGCTATATTTTCACACACATTTTGCAGATGTTTGCAGAACAGTGATATCATATCACTGTTCTGCAAACATCTGCAAAATGTGTGTGAAAATATAGCAGAGCGAAACCATATACCTGTTCTTCTCTATGCTGTAGTTTCACACACAGCTTCCAGAGGTTTGCAGAACAGATGTTCAGTTATTCCCTGTTTCTGTTAAAGTGACACACAGACTTTCCAGATGTTTGCAGAACAGATGTTCACTTATTCCCGGTTTCATTTAAAGTGACACACAGACTTTACAGATGTTTGCAGAACAGATGTTCACTTATTCCCGGTTTCATTTAAAGTGACACACAGACTTTATAGATGTTTGCAGAACAGATGTTCACTTATTCCCGGTTTCATTTAAAGTGACACACAGACTTTCCAGATGTTTGCAGAACAGATGTTCACTTATTCCCGGTTTTCATTTAAAGTGACACACAGACTTTCCAGATGTTTGCAGAACAGATGTTCAGTTATTCCCGATTTTATTTAAAGTGACACACAGACTTTCCAGATGTTTACAGAACAGTAGTTCAGTTAGTCCCGGTTTTATCTAAAGTGACACACACAGTTTTCAGATGTTTGCAGAACAGTAGTATGGTTTCTACCTGTTTTAGTTAAAGTGTTACACAGAGTTTCCAGATGTTTGCAGAACAGTAGTTCAGTTATTCCCAGTTTCATTTAAAGTGACACACAAAGTTTCCAGATGTTTGCAGAACAGTGATATGGGATCTCCCGGCTTATTTATACTTTTTTGACATAGTTTGAAGATGATTTTAAAACAGTTATATGGCTTCTACCGTTAATTAATACTTTTCAGACCCAGTTTGAATATGGTCCACATCCACCTCCATTTTTGATTTTTTTATGTTTTTATTTTTTTTAAAATGCTTTTAGTTATTTCCCTGTCCCCATTTCTTTGTAGGGCACTTGTTCCACCCTTACCCCAATCTCCTTCCTTTTGCAGACCACTAGGACTTTCCAGGACTTTCTTACAGCCATTTTTGTGCCTAAAAGTTCGGGTTCCCATTGATTTTAATGGGGTTCGGGGTCCGGGACAAAGTTTGGGTTCTGTCCGGACCCGAACCCGGACTTTGTCCCGAAGTTCGGCCGAACCAGCAGAACCCGGACTTCTAGAAGTTCGCTCAACTCTAATCACATGTAATGAATATACACTGCTCAAAAAAAATTAAATGAACAATTTGAAAACACATCAGATCTCAATGGGGAAAAATATAATGCTGGATATCTATACTGATATGGACTGGGTAATGTGCTAGGAATATTGTTTGATGGAAATAAAAATTATCAACCTACAGAGGGCTGAATTCAAAGACACCCAAAAAATAGACGTTTAAAAATTTCTAAAGGTTGCCAGTTTTGAGTTACAGAGGAGGTTTAGTGCTGAAATTATTGCTCTCACTCTAATGATTGTGGCGATACCTCGAATGTATGATTTGAACACCGTTTTCATATGCGGGCGCGACTTCTGTATGCGTTCGCTTCTGCGTGTGAGCTCGGCAGGATGGGGCGCTTTAAATTTTTTTTTCTTATTTATTTTACTTTTTTAAATTTTTTTTTTTTACACTCTCCTTTACAAAAAAATGTTATCACTTTTATTCCTATTACAATACAATTTCACTCCTTGTAATAGAAAAAAAAGCATGCTAGGACCTCTTAAATATGAGATCTGGGGTCAAAAAGACCTCAGATCTCATATTTACACTTAAATGCAAAAAAAAAAAAAAATACATGTCATTTGAAAAAAAAAAAAAAATCTCCTCTAAGAGCTATGGGCAGAAGAGACGTTTGAGGTCGCTTCCGCCCTTCAATGCTAAGGAGCTGAGTGGGTGACATCTTCCGCTCACTCGGCTTCCAGGCTCAGAGGAGAGCAGACCCGATGGTCTCCGCTGCTACTGGCGGATCCGGTAAGCAGTGGAGATGATGGTAAAGTGGCGGGAGGGCGGTGGGCACCTCTCCCGCCCCCAATAAAAGTGATCCCTAGGTGAATCCACCACAGAGACACTTTTATCTGAAAGCGTGCCGCCCACTGTTTAAAAAAATGCCAGAGTTATGGTATCTACTACCATAACAACGGTATTCAACAGCAAAGTACCGCAGTATAATAACAATGGGCGATCCGGAGGTGGTTAAAAAGCATTACTTAATTGAGGACTGTCTTAAGTTACATGTACAATTCGCCAAGCCAGTTTTAATCTGTTCAAATATGCCTGAACAGCAAATAGAAAAAAAATATATAACATATACAATTGCGACTCAAGTCATATTGTAATTGAATGTTATTAAAAATTACCTTTCCTGACAAGTCAGATTTCAGGCATTCCCTGCAACAAAAATGTAATTTTTGGTGAGATACTCCCAATAGGAAATCATATCTAAAGGGATGCAGACCCTGCAATTTTCCTCATTAGAGCTCTGCAAGTGCAGCAGCTGATTGATAATTGTGAAACCACTCCCATTAGATCTACTCAGCACGTGGAGACAGACACATGCACAGGGATTTCTTCAGAATAACAAAAGGTAGGGATCTGCAATAAGGTTTGCTAAAATCCTTGTAATGTACATAGATCACCCAGAGGGGATTTTTTTTCTCAACAAATTTGGAGTTACTCTCTTTAATCTATGCTTGGAACGACAGAATAAGAACTTTTATTGTAATGAATGCACTCTCACACATGTCTCTATTCTAGGAGCCCCAAATTTGTCAGACTTCACTAGAAATAGTGTTGTCCTTGTGATATGTATTACACTTGTTCCTGAACATATTATTTTCTTTTGTTCTATTGAAATTATTCATAAGTGAATAGAAAAGAGCATGTTTTGCATATACAAAAATGGCTTGTGAATACTATGGTTGTGTAATCACTTTCCAAAGTCATAAACCTGTTCTCAACGACACAATGCTTTAATCTGTTATACACTCTGCTAGCATGAAATGCTGAAGAGAGGTTTGAAGAGAGATTTTTCTTAGGGTCTCAGGTGGCTGAAAGGGGATTATTCAATGAAGGTTAATGTCAATAAAGGATCTGTGTACATCAGTACTTTAGGTGAGGAAGGGTTCTAACTACTGTCTGGATCATTGTAGTGAAGACCACACCATGCATTCTATCCGGGTGACATCATGTCACATCTAAAATTCCCTATTAGAGAAATAGATAGCAATAAAAACTAGATACAGCATCTAACTACATCCACTTTACTAGAAACTGTGTTTTATTGATGTTCCCATCCCTGTTCAAGAGAGTTCCCTTCTCTTACTGTTAAAGTAAAAGTTAAACAAGTAATAGGAAATTCCCCAGTGACACAAACATTAAATTAAACAGCAAAAGCTTTACAGAAGTTATACCCATTCTGCATTTAAAAAATAACTTGCTGTTCCAGAGTTGTAACCTGCTTCCAGTCAATTTGACTCTAAAGACAGGTACAAATGAATCATTTTTAGTGATTTCCAAAGTGATGTTAATTAAATACCTAAATTCCAACCATTTTATGGTTGCTTTTCTCATTTGATAGGTAAGTAAATTATTATTGGCAATCAGTTGATAAGCCAAATCACAATACAAACAGGGGGAGAATATTGGTCAGTTCACCATAGAAATGGCAAACATGGATTACATTCAGGGACACATTTCCGGACACTTCCAAGCAAGAAACTTTTAGGTGGCAGGAGAGTTTTATCATAGTTTAAAATCATCTAAAGGTACCCGTACTCTAAAACTAGTGTGTCTGTTTATCAAATATGATATAGTGGTTGATGATCAATGGTGAACATCTGGATTTTCCAGGTAATCACAAATGCCAATTTATGATAACATACTGTACATCATTTATGCAAGAAGAGGTTTAGAATTATGGACTATGTGACCAGACTTTTTACCTCGCACAGGTAACTTGAAAAAGAATGTTATTTATACCAAAGAGTCTATTTTGCCTAAGATATAATGTTGCTATTAGCGGGATGGTCTTAAAATGTCCATATATAAACAATAAAACACACTGGTGCTAACCACCCTTTCAGCAATAATGTAGCCTCAAATAACACCACTTTGAGAAACCTTTATTTCTTCAGATGTTTGCAGTGTGCAGTGACAAAGTAAATATAACAGTTAAAGATCAATTCTAATCAAGTTGAGAGATTGCAAAAGGCAAGCTTACTGTGAATGTGACAGAAATTTCAGATAAATATCTGCTGAACTGTTTATATTTTCTACTGATCAATGCATTAAAATGACCCATAACAAAGAGAAAAACAACTGTAAACCTTCAAACCTATTTTAGAGACTTCTCGGAAACTCAATACATATATTTTCTATGGTTCAATTATTCTTGCCCTTCAACCTGCTTTATTCACCAGCTTTGTCTGCTCTGATTTTAATATTGATCTGTTTATTGTGTTTCAGGCAAAGGATGCTGATCTTGGTGCTAATATTACATATCGGATAAGATCGCAGGAAGTTTCACAGCTGTTTACAATGAACTCATCAACGGGAGAGCTAGCTCTGTTAAAACCTCTCGACTTTGAATCATTTACAGGAAAGGAGGCAGTATATGTCTTTCTTGTGGAGGCTTTTGACGCTGCAGGAAGCATGCCTCCTGGAATTGCTACTGTAACCATTAGAGTAAAGGTATATAGATTTTTGATATGAATAGATGTCTGCATAAATTGGTTGTCTTAACTGTCCTTAGCAAGACCACAAAAAGAGAAGTAGTTTAGCTGAATGACATAATTATATATTAAGTCACATACGTTTTCTAATAGATGCTCCTCCTTCCCTTTTCTTCATCCAATTAACACAAAGCCATTTGGAAAACAGTGCCCTAAATCCATAGAATTTGCACCTAATTGCCCTCATGGGTCTACTTATAGCAACATGTGGCCCTGGGAAAGACCCTCCAATTAAGCTGCTCATGCCCATGATGTAATGATGTTCAAAGTAACGTTCTTCTCCACAAGCACATGTTACTATAGTACCTGTATATGCCTGTGATGCAATAATTACATATGGTGCCCCAGCACCACTATCATCACAGATTGCTGTAGTAAAGCATTGTGATTGGAAATACTCTTCCACCACACCTCATTATTGCATCACAGGCATGCAAGGATCTGATTCTACACCACAAATGCCCATGTATCATGGGAGAGGCTTTTCCACTGCCACAAGAATTATCCTTAGCCCCCCACTTGAATTACATTTGTAATACACATACACTCTATTTTAATGTTTTAATATATTTTGCAATTGTAGCATACCACACTAAAGTGAAAACACTATAATTACTTATTGCCAAAGTAACTAGGGTGACATCACATAAAAAATGCACTTTTTAGACATTTCCAAGTTATTTTTTTTCCCACAGACATCCACATACATATAGTTCGATTGAAAGTGGTATTACCACCTATGTTCTCTTACATCTATAAAAGCTTTGGTATATTCCATGTGCTGATAGAATATCTTCAAATTTTACTCAATGTCATGGAATAACTGAAGCTACAACTGTTTACAAAATAACCTTAAAACTATTTTTACTAAGCATAGACAATGCATTGCTTTTCATGCATTACAACAATATATATATATATATATATATATATATATATATATATATATTCATCAAAGAGATACAATCCTGCTTTTCACTATTTGCATGCTGTTTTAAATGATCATATATTTGCATCTAAATAACAATGGCTCAATTGCATGAATTCAATTAAAAATTGACCACAAAAGGGAAGTTAGCATTTTTGTGATGCGTTTTAGAAAATCCAAAGAGAATGCATCAAAATAGCAGTTAACACTATTTTATTTTATACTATACTTATATATTCAAGGTGTTTACTAAACTGAAAGCAAAAAATGTAATATATTGCAGCTCACCAAATGTTTTTTCAGGCTTTTTTCCTTTATTTTCACCTGGTAATCCTAGGTATAATATCATTTCTGTCCCTGTGTGGTAACACTTCCACTTCCACTGTACCAATGAAGAGAACAATGATAGCTACCCAGGCTGGACCAAGTCTGCCTTTGGTCGATATTGCATGTGGGTTGGTAGGATTAGTATTTTGTAAAGCTAACATTATGTTTGTCTCCAGTTTATGATTAGGATGGTTGGGTGTACGTTATAGCTGGTTTCCGTCTGAACCAGGTCGGACCCATCGATAGTAACAAGAGAAGTAACCATGTCACCTTCACCTTCACAATGGTGTGTCCCTGTCTTTACTATAATATGGATCCTAATGGTCCACTTTTATTTCCTTTTTTCGGACTTTTTTGTAAACCACTCGACGTTATATAATGTAAAAAACGAAAGTCAAATCATTTGTGGAACTTATATATTCATATCATATTTTATTTTATCACAATTGACGATAAAACTACGTAAGAGAAACCTAAAAGATTT
>BLSH010367861.1:3710492-3720653 GCA_018402905.1 Glandirana rugosa | reverse complement strand
TAGAACAATAATCTGTCCCTTACAGCAACAGCAGGAACCTGACCCTATAGAACTAGAAGATGATTTTAGAACAATAATCTGTCCCTCTATGCAGTAGACTCTAACTAGTCCAGTCAGATTGTTCTGCAATCTGTCCCTAAAAGCAGTAGTAGTAATCTCTACCTAGTCCACAATTAGATTATTCTGTAATGCAGGATGAGATGTTATTAGATCTGCAATCTGTCCCTCACAGCACCAGCAGCATCCTCTCCCTACACTAGCCTGAGAGCATATGACATGCAGCACTACGTGACTCCAGCTCATACAGAGGCTGGGTCACATGATGCACTGGCCAATCACAGCCATGCCATTAGTAGGCATGGTTGTGGTGGCTTCTAAGGGCAAACCAGTAAAACGCTTGTTCATTGGCTGCCCTGCAGCTATTCAACAAGCAGGAAAAAAATACCAGAACCTAGAACCCGAACACAAACTTTTTTTCAAAAGTTCGGGTTTGGGTCCCGAACACGGCAAAGTTCGGTACAAACCCAAACTTTATAGTTCAGGTTTGCTCAACTCTACACATATCAAATCCATCTGGAGAGGTGAGTCTTTTCTGGTCCTGTATTGAGAAGGTTGCAGAAATGAATAGTTCCCAGCATTGCTGGAAGAATTTCTGAGAGCCCATTTTTTAAAACCATAAATCTAAAAGCTCCCTGTACAAGAGGGTTTTTAGTAACCTCTTTACTTGCGAAACATTTGGGTTAGAATCCAATGATTGAGGATAGCTCTCCGTGCGGTGAGGAGGCAAAGATGGATCCATTGTGGAAGGTTTTTAGGGGGTAAAGAGGAGTAAAGAGGTTTTAGATGTGGTGAGAATATTAGACTCCGCTCCAAAGAGCATAATACTGAGGTCCAGGGATATATCCAGGTGGGTTACTTTCTGGATGTAAGTACTTATTTGAAACCAGAAGGTAGTGATATGTGGACATAGCCAGAAGTGATGGTATAGTGTGGGCTTGTCGGATTTGCACCAAGGGATCATTTTTGATCTCGGAGAGTCTTCTGGGGCACAGTATGGGATGTAAGCTCGATGTAGGATTTTGAGATGTGTTTCCCTCCAGGATTTGTTGATGATAATTTTCATGCTTTGTTTGAAGCCATTTAGGATGGTGTGGTGGAGGTTGTCTTTCTGAGTTTCCCTGCTCCAAGCTTTAGATGAGGTGTGTTCCAAAGAATTAATGAAGGAGGGAGTTAGTAGCTTGTAAATTAGTGAGGTGTTTATGGTGTGGTTTTCCACAATATTGTCAAAAGCAGAAGGTTTGCATCTGAGGTGGGGTTGTGGCATTATTTTGTTCACATAAGTGATGACTTGTAGAAGATGGAATTTATGGTGCTTTGGTAAGTTGTATTCCGTTAGAAGGTTTTGGCCTGGCCGGTTAGAAAGTCAAACAAGGAGATTGTTTTTGTAAATTTTCTTTGCTCCCATAGTTGGAAGGCAGAATGTTGGGTTGTGGGAATGAGCATTGGGTTTCCTTTGATTGGTAGGTGACTTGAGATGTTAGAGGGGAGTCCCTGATGTTTTCTTGTTTCCCTCAATGCAATGAGAGTGTCCCTGATTAGGAAATTGTGGCAAAGTTATGTTGCTGTGGAGAATGGAAGGTAGGTTGAAGGGGTAGACCATTGCATCCACTAAAGCGTAGTTGGTAAATTTCCTGTCCTGAGTGAGCCAGTCCAGACCCAATCAGAGTAGGCATGAGAGGTTGTATACCCTGATGGAGAGCAGACCAGTCCCGCCCCTCGCTCCTCAGGAGGTATATTTTGGTCAGTGCAATTCTGTTTTTTTTGCAATGCCAAGGGAAGGGCTTTGTTAATTTTTTGTATATCTTTATGCTTAATGATTATAGGGATTATTTGCATCGGATATAATAATGTGGCAAACCGACCATCTTGTAAAGGTGGCATCTCCCGAAAAGTGACAGGGAGAAGTCCATCCATGCTTCCAGTTCACGAAAAATCTTTGAAATAAGAGGGGTAGTTGAGTAGGTATAGGGATGAAGGATCTTTCCCAATGTTCACACCTAAGTATGTGATGTGGGGGTTTGCTATCGGAAAAGGAGATGAGGAAGTCCAGTTTTGGGAGTACTTTGCTTTTAGCGAAATTTATCTTCAGGTCTGAGCAATTTCTAAAGAGATTGAATGTTTTGGATTAAGGGAATATCTTTCTGGGGGTCGGCAGTAGATATCAAAATGTCATTTGTAAAGAGTGCAGCACGGAGTTCCTCTTCTCCAGTTTTGATGCTGTGTAGTGGTAAATGTGAGTCCAGATACTGTGATAGAGGTTCTATGGCCAGGTTGAAGAGAAGTGGCGGTTGCCTTTGTGTAGAGAGATGGCATCAGAGATATGTCCTGCTGCTACTATTCTCGTGGAGGGGGCAGAGTAGAGGCTTTCAATAAAGTGAGAGAAGGAACCTGAAAAACATAATCTTTTTAAGACAAGTGACAACCATTGGAAGTTCACGTTGTCAAAAGCCTTCTCCGCAACTAATGTAATTATCGCTACATTTTCCGAGGGGTGAGCTTTGGCATATTCAAGGACAGCAAGAACTTCTTATGTTAGATCAGGCGGACCTGCTGACAAACCCTGCTTCTGCTGGGTGTATTAAGGTAAAAAAGATGCTAGGCGGGAGGCTACTATCTTTTACATCAGTTTAGTGTCCACATTTAGGAGAGAAATGGGATGGTATGGCCATCGTTCTGTAGGGTATTTTCCCTTTTTGGCTATGAGTTTGATATAGGCTTGCTGGGCTGAGGGAAGATACATTCCATTGAAAACCTTGTCTAGTGTCTGGGGTATGAATTCCTGTGCCAATTTATAGAATTCGCTAGTGAAACCGTCACGTCCTAGGGATTTGTTATTTGCTAGTGATTTGATTGCATTCTCGATTTCTTCTTGTGTTATTGGAGTGTTTAAAGTGGATAGGTGGTCCTGCGATATATTTGGGGAGGTCAGACAAGTTTAGGAAGGTTTCTGCTGAAGAAAAGTTTAGGTTATCAAGGGCATATATGGATGTATAAAAGTTTTCAAGTATCTTATTGATGGCTGGTGGGGAGGATACTAGTTGTCCCGTGTGATCTTTAAGTGTTTGGATGTGAGTAGGCTTGTGTTGGTTTTTGCACAGTCTAGAGAGGAGTTTCCCTGCCTTCTTTCCATGCTTGTGTAATAGTAGATCCATGCGGGCTGTATTTATGCATTCCTGTTGTTCTGTCCAAGTGTTGAACGGGTGTTTGGCTTCCTGCAATGTTTTCCTGTTCTCCGGTGTGTTGTTCTGTATGAGGTGGTTTTGAGCTATTCTTAATTGCTCCCTGGCTAGATGGTAATATTTAAGGGTGTTCTTTTTGTAATAGTTGGTGTAGGAAATCATTTTCCCTCTGAGGAATGCCTTCCTGGCATCCCAAAGTAGGTTTGGTTGGTAGAAAATTGTCTCCACGCCTTTGTGAGTGCCGCTTTGAGTTGGGTATCTTGTGCCAGATAGGAGGGGAATCTCCATATTCTGGTAATATTGTTGGGGGTGAAGTCCTCAGTAGGACTGAGATAGGACTGTGGTCCGATATCATTATTTCATGTATAGTGGCTTCCCTGATATATTTCAGGAGGGGGGGTAGCGAAAAGATAATCTATTCTAATCGAATCTATTCTTGAGAACGTTCCATGGGGGGGAATAGATAGTGAACTCCCTGTCAGTGGAATGTGAGAGGCGCCATAGATCAGTGAGGTCTGACCCTGTGGCAAACTGCTCTAGTGGTATGGGGCAAGGAAAAGGATCTGCAGTGGGTGGTCTGTTTCTGGTGGTTCTGTCTTCCTCTGTTCTGAGGACTGAGTTAAAGTCTCCTCCTATTAGATGCGGGAGCTGGGTTTTTTTTAGGACCCATTTCGTAGTTTCCTGAAAGAATGACAGTGGAGGGGAGTTAGGGGCATAAATGTTCGAGATCAATATGTCTTTTGATTGGAATTTAATGTGAATGGTTACTTTGTGGCCAAAGTTGTCACTGTCCACCTCTAGAAGTTCCTATAATCATTTATGAATAAGAATGGCTACCCCGGCTTTCCTCCCTACTGCTGCTGATCCGACTACTTTGCCTACCCAAAGTTTTTGGGTAGGCAGACAAGTGTGTCTCCTGTAGGAGTGCGATGTCTGTGTGAAGCCGTTTTAAGTGTCTTAAAATTTTTGTGCATTTTGAGGGTGAGCGTAGGCCCTTAACATTCCATGAAACTATACGCATAGTTTTAAGATAGGAGTGAAGAGTTTGGTAGTTGTATCTGTGTGAGAGTGCATATGGTAGTAAAATGACTCATGGTTAGGAAGGATGTTTGGTAGTTTCCAGGCATAGTAAACAGTGGGAAAGGGGAGGGGGAGAGGAGAGAACTAGCAGAGGTTAGAGGTAAAATTGGTACATAGATATAGAACATTTTGAGTATCAACTTCACTTTTTTCCGCATGTGTGTACTACCTGGTACCCAGCAAAACCACTAACCCAGGTGTGTCCAAAAGGAATATGTTTGGCCACAGCCCATAGAGGAGTCAAGTTGAATTGGAGCTTAAGTCACTTGTTGTAGGGTAGTTGTCAAGGTCGTGGCTCTGCTCCTTGAGACCAGACTAGTGATAAAGGCGGGTTATGTCAGCATTGCATGGTCAGTAGCAGATAGGTTCCCCATTGGGGTTGTTTGGTCGTAGGCGCTTTGGAGGGTCCTTCCTAGGACTGCGTTGTTCCCTTGGAGAAGAGTGAGGGGCATTCATAGTTGGTAGTAGGTTGTTTGAACATGCTAACCCGGGGCGTAGGTAGGCTTCTGCTGCTGCCGGTGTCTGGAATGCAAGATGGTCCCCATTAGGGGCTTGAAATCTAAGTGTTGCATTAAAGGCTAGGGAGAATCGTATGCCTTGTTTAAAAAATTCTGTGCAAATTGGTTGGAATTCTTTACGTTTTCTTGAGACTTCTGCTGAGTAGTCAGCGAAAATAAGTAGATGTGCTCCTTCAAGTTTCAGATTTCGAGATTTCTGGAAGCTTTGGAGTATGGCAAGTCTATCGGCATAGTTCAGGTATTTAACTATGACGGTTTTGGAAGACTTGCGGTTGGAGTCGGGTGTGCCTAGTCTGTGTGCCCTCTCTGCTGTGCAGAGAGCAGGTAGGCCTAGGGCTTCAGGGATGTGTGAGGCGCAGATGTGTAGGAATGACCCATTAATCTGATATACTTATCATCAAGGTCTGAGATTCTAGCTTCCGCAGTGGAGAGTCTTTGTGATTGCTCATCTAGTTCTTTGTGGTTCTGCGCCATGCCAGCTTGTACTGCTGAGTCTACAGCCTGGGTGATGTTAGGCAGGGCTGCCCCAGCTTGTGCTATTTTTGCATAGTCGTCCTGCAGGGGGGAGTTCTGGGGCTCTGGTGTCTGCATCTCCACACAGTCAGCTTCGGTGTTTGTAACGGTGGCCATCTTGGTACACTCAGCTGGAGGGCCCTGTGATAACAAGCTGACTGGAGTAGGGGAGCCAGAGCGGGAGTGGGCGAGATACCTCTCCATGTGTGTAGGAGGATGTCTGGGGCTGTTTGGGACATTTTGGAGGGCTGGTGCCGGTATTTAGATGCCGTGTATCACCAGGATAGAGTGGAGCCGATCCCCTTCACTCCTCCTAAGGACGTTGCAGCCGGCTTCCCGGCCCCACTCCTTAAAAACCAGCTATTCACTGTGCTCTGATTGGGTAAAGCTTCAGTCAGGGTTTAAAATGCATAGTGCAGCATGCAATGGATTGCAGGGCATTCAGCAGAGCCCCCCCATCCCAAAGCACCCCCATGTTAAGGGCATGTGGCCTGGTATGGTTCAGGAGGGAGATTGCTCTGCCCCAAAGCATCCCCCGCCTCAAAGCACCCCCCCATGTTGAGGGCATGTGGCCTGCCAGGCTGCATGCTCGGATAAAGGGAGCCCTTGCCATTCTTAAAAAACAATTTGGCATAGGGTTCCCCTTAAAATCTATATCAGACCCTGCAAATTCGGGTGTTCGCCAAATGGGCGAACAGGCGATGTTTGGGCCAAACTTTGCTCAGCCCGAACTGTTATAATGCCATCCTTGGAGCCAACTATTGATAGAATTAGCATAAGGCAAAGAGTAGGTTCAAGTGAAACAGTCAAACAAATAATGTTTTATTGTCTGTAAAACAGTAAAAAACATTTCTTGTGTCCTTATTAGAGAGGTTTCACATTACTTTTTGTTCATGTGGAACAACTGGAAATAGGGAAGTCTCATTAACAGACTTACAGACAAAGCAATTGGGTTGATTTACTAAAGTAGTAAGGCATGTTCACTTTGCAAGGCGAAGCTTCATCCAGTTTAATGAAAGATGCGAAACTAAAAATAAAATGTATTTTGCAAAGAATTCGTAATCACCAGTACAGTGCTCTGCTGACTTCAATCTAATCACATGGGATCACTTGGGTGTTTTTGAAAAGGGAATTGTCACTTAGGCTTTTCTTGTGTATTTTTGTGTATGTTTTTTTAGCAGACACAATAATTCTTCCAGTGTCAGTAATTATTTTGATACTGTAGAAGTTATATGTCAGTGGCAACATCTGAGCTACATGAACCATTAAATGACCAGTGACCAGTAGTAGTGAGATCCTTACTGCCCAGGCAGTTGTTTTTTTTTTTAATTAGTGGCACACTGTGCTGGTATTAGTTCTAGTGGACACTCAGCCATAAACAACAATTTTTCTTCTGTTGGGAAGATTTCCCCTCAGTAATATCCCAGAGACCACTGACCGGTGGGAGATTTTCCCAAGGCCTGCAAATGAAAACCTGATTATTGATCTTCCCCATTTCATCACAGAAGAGAAAAAGCTAGAGTTATACTTAAATGTTTTGGTGGGTGTGCTACAATTTTCCTGTAGTAAATTTAAATTACAGTAAGCAGAGTATTGACAAAGTTAAACACACTTGTAAACATTTTCTAAATGCCCTATGAATTAATATAAATAGTTTATAAAAAACACAATCAAAGCACTTAAACACTCCATAATAAAACTAGCAAATATATCCCTAAGTAATTATCACAGTATAAACATGATGCAAGAGATTAAAATGAAAAGACAGATTATTGTGGCTGGAATGGCACAGCTATTATGCTTCTTTGCCCAAACAACAGAAGATAATTCAGCATTCAGAATGACTGAACAATTTAAAATATGTTTTTTTCTTAAATGTGGGGAAGATAGACAGAGATTTTCTTAGGTGAAAAGTAGATTCTGATTTCTTTGTCATTATATTGCATCATTACCAATGTTACAAGGAAGTGTCATGTAGTGTCAAGCCTTACAGGAGAAGAACTCACAACATGTTCTAACTCCTTGCTGCTTTCTTGTCTAGAAAGTGTTTTAATACTACTGGAAAGCTGCAAGGAAAAATAGAGAAACTAGAATGCAATCACAAGGAAAAGCGAGACAATATGCAGAATAGGCTTGATGGTACTGTATATTTCAGTTATGTCATGCACATTATATACATTTTCATTTTTTTATTATATTATTTGTGTTTACTGAATTGCATTACTGCATTCATCTTATAGCCTTTTTGGATTTGCTTAATAAGTATGGTGTATGGTTGATGTGACTGTGTTTTCACAGTATTTAATTTTAGAATGATATTGGCAGTTATGTAAGATCATTCTTGCTATTCTACTTATATTGTTATACTGCTTCTATTGCTTGCTTAAAGAAAAGTCAGCTGTTTTCTTAGAGTGAATAAAATATGAACTGCAAAGTAATGGTAGACAATAGCATGCAAAATCAAAACCCGTTACATGCCATTATCTTGTGATAGTCAAGAGTTTTAAAATATTATACACCAGGCATGCCAAACTGGTATTGTTTGACTAAATGTAGCCCTCTTACACCATCTTCGCAGCCCTCAGTAGTCAAAGAATTTAAATTGAAGAAGGTCTTTACTGTTTCCCAGCTACTAAAAGTTACTTTTCCATATGTCATTTTGCAGCTCAGTCTTTCAGAAAAGGTTTAAAGTGTTTGCAAACCACATACATAATGATTGAACAAAGCATACCCCTATAGTGTGCACATGTCTCAATTTAGAGCACTAAGGGGTTGATTTACTAAAATTGGAGAGTTCAAACTCTGGTGCAGCTCTGCATAGAAACTTCCAGGTTTTATTGTCAAAGCTTAATTGAACAAGCTGACGTTAGAAACTGACTGGCTGCCATGCACAGCTACACCAGATTTTGCACTCTCCAGTTTTAGCAAATCAACCTGTAAGTGTCATTTTGTGTGCTTCGCCCCTCCACTATTAGCAGAAATCATTTCTGACAAGTTTTCTTGGCACCAAGAGAAGAAAGAAGGTAACGGGAGGGAGCTCCAGCTGATTGACAGCCTCAGCTCTGTCCCTTTGTGCTGTGTGAAGGGGGTATGTTTCTTCTCTTCAATCAGCTGTCAGAGCTCTCCTCACTGAGCTCTGCAGAGTGTGACTTCAGCTCTCTGTCCCCTTTTTTTCTGACAGCTCAGACAGTCTTTTTCAATTCTGGACTTTGAACCGATATAGAAAAGAGAATACTGCAGACAGATGGTACAACCTATGTAGGATGATTTGTTTTATCTCTGTGTATCACCTGGCACCAAACAATTTACCGGGTAGTGCATATGTAAGGGTTTACAACTACTTTAAGGCCCATTTGTTGTAAATGGCCATTGTTAATTCTATGTTAGGTACCAAAGTGCTATTTTTTTTGTGGAATTAAATAAGTGTGGCCCCAGAAGATACAGTATAGTGTTGTCTCTTAAAATGTATTATATTCATTTCAGCCCGCTGTTTAATTTGAATTTTTAATATCTGGTTTAGACTAATAAAACAGCTAGCCAGTTCCAAAGAAGTGATTGTAAATTTAACAATAACTAAAAGGTTTTTCCATTTCTACAGCCAAATTGTCTCTTTGTTATGAGTGGGACTGGAAAGCTGTGTTTACCAAAATTAACCCTGTCTAGGGGCAGATGCCTCATAAGGTGCATTAAAGTTGAACAATGTCTATCTTAACACAAGGTTAAAGGTTTAGGAAGTAGGCTTCTCCATTGTATGTTAATGAGTCCCCAGCCCAGATATTGGTCATAACATACATATAGTGACATTTTCTCAAATTTGACTGCAACGTATACTTTAAGCCTCCACCCTTAAAAAAGAACACTTTACAGTGAAATGTCAGCTGCAAAGAAAAGCTGCAAAACAAAGTCTAATAGCTATTAAATATAACGCAAAGAGTGTTGGATGGGATTATAGCGGTGCCAAAAAACAATCTTAACCACTTGCCGACCGCTGATCGGCAATTGACGGCGACAGAGTGGCTCCTCTGCGCAAAATGCCGTCATCTGACGGCGGATGCGAGATCGCTCACTGTGTCCGGGGAGGGTCAGGGAGTGGGTGCGGCGGATTCGATCTCTGCCGGCCACCCGCGATGCCCCCCCCAGAGTGAAAGAATGGAGGTCCGTGTAAGTGAACACGGACCTCCGTTCTGTGAGAGGGGGAAGGGCTGTGATCATAGCCTTCCTCTACATGGAAGCTGTGATCACTTCCCTTCCCAAGCCAGGGCAGCCCACACACAGTTAGAACATGCCCAGGGAACACAGTTAACCCTTAGAGCGCCCCCTGCAGGTTAACCCCTTCACTGCCAATGGCATTTACACAGTAATCAGTGCATTTTTATAGCACTGATCGCTGTATAAATGCCAATGTTCCCAAAAAAGTGTCAAAATGTTCCGACATGTCTGCCCTAATATCGAAGTACCGCTAAAAATCGCAGATCGCCGCCATTACTAGTAAAAAATAAAAAAAAATAATGACCCCAGAAATGAATTCTCATCATCCGTAAACGCGACCACTTTTGCGCAAACCAATCAATAAACGCCGATTGCAATTTTTTTTATCACAAATATGAGGAAGAATATAAATCGGCCAAAACCAATAAAAAAAATGTTTTTTATATTTTTTTTTGGATTTGTATTTTAGCAAAAAGTAAGAAATTTGGGTTTTTTTGCAAAATTGTCGCTCTTCTTTTGTTTATAGCGGCGCGGCGATATTTGTTTTCTTCTCGCTGTTAAAACGTTTTTTTGGGTTTAAAGAATGAAAAACGATTTTATGT
>BLSH010367861.1:3672945-3698771 GCA_018402905.1 Glandirana rugosa | reverse complement strand
CAAGGCTCCCTGTATACTGCAGACCTAACTCTGTATAAGAGGCTTCACAGTGGAAGCACATACAATTTAATGGATAGATGGAGGACAGGTGACTGGAGGAGCCCAACCCTCCTTAAAGGTACAGGACCAGACACCCAGCCGTGGCCCAAAGGCAGCTGCGGTTCTGGTGTGCGCCTAAAGTTACAATACAAAACAAGGTCACTGTCCACCACCTATAACTGGCCACTGCAGCAAGGAGCTATGGAAAGGCATCTACAAACAAAAAACAAAGAATTCCAAGCTCAACTTACCGACCAGTCTGTCACCAAACAAATTCACCTGTCTAACAGTAGCGTTTAAAAGGCAGGGGATTGGTTACACACATTTGCAAGTGTATGCGTAAGCTGCAGGCCCCGTCAAGGCTCCCTGTATACTGCAGACCTAACTCTGTATAAGAGGTTTCACAGTGGAAGCACATACAATTTAATGGATAGATGGAGGACAGGTGACTGGAGGAGCCCAACCCTCCTTAAAGGTACATGACCAGACACCCAGCCGTGGCCCAATGGCAGCTGCGGTTCTGGTGTGCGCCTAAAGTTACAATACAAAACAATCAAATATCCAAACCAAACTCCTACGCCAACTACTCTCCCTCAGGGAGTAGTTAAAACAATGGGAGAAGATATCAGCGCCAGAACACAAACCAGCCAAACACCTTAGTTAGAGCTAATCTTAGGATTAAAGATCCAAAACTACAAGCAGCTGCTGTGAATGTTAAAGTGTATCCGAAAGAAATCCAGCTAGCAGTATAATATAACTGAATTCAGCAGCGCTGAAATGGTTAAATGTAACCTCTGATGCAGAGGGAAGTGTTTGTAAAAATGATACAATTAATAATCATATATAAATAAAATCAAACCATATTGCTAAATTTTCAATAGACTATATAAAATCAAAAAGACTGAAACAGATCCTTATGTGACACTTAATCAAGAATAAATACACATTCTGTCCTGGGTGTAAAATCTGAAACAAAGTGTCCGATTGTTTGTAATCAAAGTAAACTCAAAACAGTCTATATAAAAATCCAAAGAAATGGGGGGTAATTCAGACTGTATCTTCAGTGTTAAAATCCAACATCACGCCTCACTGTGAAGATAAGAGGGGGCTTTCCTCCTATCTGAGGAGACTCACCAAAGCCAAGATAAAAGACAGCCTTTTGCATGTGCAATCAGTGCCGGATCAGAGGATGTCAATCTCCCGTCCACACCTGGTCTCCGTCAATTCCAAATGGTCTCTGGTGATTTGATCTGTATCTCTCCTTCAAATGAATAAAAGCTCCAATAGTGCGTTATCTTTAAAACACCTTTATTCATTTATAGATAACAAAACACCCCCTACAGGGTATGCACTCACATTTAAAACAATACCATCAAACATAATTCTGCAGTTTCAGTGACCGTCAGAGAGAGATCCCTCTTCGTCTGAGAGACGCTCTCAGACGAAGGAATCACGAAACGCGTCAGAGTGTGACCAAGACGGCATCTCTAAACAATTAGGACAGTCAGAAGGGATCCCACCCGGGAACACCGCGGATCAGCTGTGCAGCGGAGAAGTGGTGAGAGGGATCTCTCTCTGACGGTCACTGAAACTGCAGAATTATGTTTGATGGTATTGTTTTAAATGTGAGTGCATACCCTGTAGGGGGTGTTTTGTTATCTATATGTAGAGCAACAATTCTTTTTTCAGATCCTCAGAGAGTTCTTTGCCATGAGATGCCATGGTGAACTTCCTGTGACCAGTATGAGATAGTGAGAGCGATAACACCAAATTTAACACACCTGTTCCCCATTCACACCCGAGACCTTGTAACACAAAGGAATCACATGACACCGGGGAGGGAAAATGGCTAATTGGGTCCAATTTGGACATTTTCACTTAGGGGTGTGCTCACTTTTGTTGCCAGCAGTTTAGACATTAATGGCTGTGTGTTGAATTATTTTGAGGGGACAGCAAATTTACACTGTTATACAAGCTTTACACTCACTACTTTATATGGTAGCAAAGTGTCATTTCTTCAGTGTTGTCACATGAAAATATATAATAAAATATTTACAAAAATGTGAGGGTGTACTCACTTTTGTGCGATACTGTATATGTAGTAATAACAGGAAATATCTGATTAGGGAATCAGGAAAGATTTTTTTCCTCTGTTGCAGCAAACTGGATCATGCGTTATCCTTTTTCTTGCCTTCCTCTGGATCAACAGTGAGCATAGGGTTCTCTATACGCAGCTTTAAATTTAAATATATATATATATATATATATATATATATATATAATTTTTTTTATTACTTTTTTTTCCCTCCCTGCTGTTTTTACCATAAAAAGCAGTTTCCTTTATTTTCTTTTAAAATAAAAATGCCAGTATAGTGCAAAACCCCCTATTTTTTGGAAATGTACCAAGGGGGTTAAACATGTTACAGGTCATACACAGAGGGAGGAGGCAGTGAATATGTTAATGTACTAGTTACATACAGTGGCAGGATGGAGATGAATGGGGGTCATTGTTTAGATGGGCAGGATAAGGGAGGTAAGGGGTTAACATTCATGTCACTAGAGACAGTATTAGAGATAGTATGTGTTGGAGAGGAGGGGTGCAGGGAAGGGTTTCCAAAAAAATCACAGCAACATAATGAATGGATCAAGCAACTTCAGCTGCTGATTCATTCATTCTGTGTCCATTCACAATTGCAAAATATCTCTCCCTCTCCTGTTGTAAGCACTGTAAATAACACCATGTGATCATGTGGTACCCAGCCACTCAGATCAGCTGGATACAGTGTCTCTGTGTACCCGACTATCTAATGATGGCTGGGTACACAACGATCACCTGGAAGATCAGCCACCCTACGGTTATTTATCCAGTGCTATTCATAAATGGCACTGGGTAAATAAAGGGCCATCAATCCACCATTCAGCTCTTTCAGTCTACTGTCAAAGTGCCTTACACAGATAGGAAAGGGATAAGAATAAATCAGAAAATGAAAGGAAACAAGCTAGGTACTAGAAAAGGCCATAAGGGTGCATTACAACAGAGAAAAGATACATATAATAGAACAAAGTAGGAACAGAAATAATAGAAGAACAGAGGCTCAGACAGGAGCACACAATTTTCACACACAATCAGACTATTGGACCTGGACTAAAAACTTGAACCAGAGATCTTGACAAAAGAATTTGAGAAGTGTACAGGAAAGGGCTTATGTATTTGATCTACTGATGTGTGAAGTGAACGCATGATCAGGCTAGGGAGCATTTTTTTTTTTTCAAATGTGCATTAGATATTGACGTAAACACACGTTCACTTCACTTTATCTCACAGCACGCTGTAGTAAATTAGGCCCAGTGAATCAATAGGGGCCAGTGATCAGGAACGTCCTTTAATAGATAGAGGAATTACGCAAGTAAAGTACAGGTAAAAGTGCAGTGAAGCAAAACAGAGGCCCAGCATGGATACAAGCAAAATGGAAAATCCAAGAGGGTGGATAGCCAAACTCCAGAGTGTAGTGAACAAGGTGCCTATACAGACTTACCTTTGAAGGAAAAATAAATGCTATACTCACCCTAAATCGCTTGTTGCTAGGTGGTTCCTGTATTCTGCCCCTTTTTGGTCCTAGGCTCTTTCTCCTCACTTCCTGCTTTGCCTGGCCTCCTGGGAGATGTGACTCATCATTTCCAAGGAGTCAGTGGGCTACCCTGTACTGTAAAATCGTGTTATTTCCAGACAGGAAATGATGCAATTTAAGGGGGACCGAGATCGAGGGGTGCATGATGGTTACCCACCATGCACTTCTTTCAGAAAGAGATGCCAGGAGACTACAGATGGGTTTCAGGTGCCCTCACCTAAAATGTTTCCCTCACTGCTGGACTTTTCCATTTTAGGTGAGGGCACCTGAAGCACATCCATAGTCTCCTGGCATCTCTTCCTGAAAGAAGTGCATGGTGGGTAACCATCATGCACTCCTCAATCTCGGTCCACCTTAAATCGTGTCTTTTCCTGTCTGGAAATAACACGATTTTACAGTACGGGGAAGCCCACTGACTCCTGGGAAATGATGACTCACATCTCCCAGGAGGCCAGGGGAAGCAGGAAATGAGGAGTAGAGCCTAGGACCTAATAGGCGCAGAATGCAGAGACCACCTTGCAACAAGCGACTTAGGGTGAGTATAATTTTTTTTTCCTTCAAAGGTAAGTCTATATAGGCATAGGACTTGAATGATGTAAAAAAAACATTTCTGGGTGGAACTCCGCTTTAATGAAATGTTCATCTACACGTTTGTTTTCCCATCATTTTTATTGTATTTAATTTTCAGATTTGTATATTTTCCCTTAACCACCTCAATGCAGGACACCTTTACCACCTTCCTGCCCAGACCAATTTTTAACTTTCAGTGCCCTCACAATTTGAATGAAAATTACTCATTCATGCTACACTGTAGCCCAACAACATTTTTATTATTTTTTTCACACAAATAGAGCTTTCTTTTGGTGGTATTTAATCACCACTGGAATTTTTGTGTTATATGCAAAAACAGAGTGAACATTTTGAAAAAAAAAACACTTTTTTAAATTTCTATTACAACAGTTTGCAAAAAGTTATACTGCTACATATCTTTGGTAAAAATAACTCAAATTAGTGAATATTATTTAGTCTGTGTGAAAGTTATAGAGTCTACAAGCTATGCTACGTTTTATTAACCACTTGCTTACTGGGCACTTAAACCCTCCTCTTGCCCAGGCCAATTTTCAGCTTTCAGCACTGTTGCACTTTGAAAGACAGTTGTGCGGTCATGGTGCACTGTACCCAAATTACATTTTTATCATTTTTTTCACACAAATAGAGCTTTATTTTGGTGGTATTTAATCACTGTTGGGTTTGTTATCTGTTGCTAATAAAATGAAAAAAGCCTGACAATTTTGAAAAAAAAACTGTTTCATAGTTTGTTATAAAATTTTGAAAACAGGTAATTTTTTCATTCATTAATGTGCACTGACGAGACAGCACTGATGGGCACTGATAGGCTGCACTGGTGGGCACTAATAGATGGCATGGGTGGATGGCACTGATGGGTGGCACTGAAGGGCACTGATGGGTGGCACTGAGAGGCACTGATGGGTGGCACTGATAAGTGACACTGATACATGGCACTGATGGGTGGCACTGATGGGCACTGGTAGGCACTGGTAGGTGACACTAATCAACAGCACTGATAGGTGGCACTGATGAGGCACTGATGGGCACTGGTTGGCAGCACTGATGGGCATTGATAGGTGGCACTGGTGGGGATTGATATGTGGCACTGGTGGGCACTGATAGGTAGCACTCGTGTGCACTGGTAGGCTGCACTGATGTGCACCTGTAGGTGGCACTGGTGGGCACTGGTAGATGGCACTGGAGGGCACTGCATAGCAGCAGTGCCTCTCCGTGTGCGGGACCGATGTCCCTCTCTCAGGGGCTGGAGATTGGCTTTTTAACCCTCACGCTGTGAGCGTGAGGGACAAAAATAAGCTGATTACCGATCTTTTGTTTACATCACATGATCAGCTGTCATTGGCCAGAAATGTCAGAACAGTACAAATACCCCCCCCCCCCCCCCATTTAGAAAGTTGACAGTCCAAGGTATTTAGTAAGAGGCATGGTGAGTTTTTAACACAAAATTGTCATATTGACAAGTTATTTCTCACACATGGCATAGGAATATGTGTAATTACACCACAAAACAAATTTTTACTACTCATCCAAAGTGTGATGATACCACATGTGTAGGCCCAAAATCCAAGTAGCACCTTCAGGAGTTCTAGGGACATACATTTCCTGACTACCTATCACATTTTTGAAGGCCCTGGAGTTTCCAGGACAGTGGAAACACCCACAAAATTACCCCATATTGAAAGGCAGACACCAAAATGCATATTCTATGAGGCATTATGAGTCTTTTGAACATGTTATTTTTTTCTACATGTTTTTGGAAAATATGGAAAGTAAATGAAAACTCTTTTTACACAAAGTTGTCAATGTATAAGATATCTCTAATACATAGCATCTACATACAAAGAATTATATCCCAAAATACATTCTGCTGCTCGTCCTGAGTATGGCGATGCCATGTGTGAGACTTTTACACAGCCTAGCCACATAAAAAGCCTAACATCCAAGTAGCACCTTCAGGCGTTCTAGGAACATAAATTATACATTTAATTTCCTGACTACCAATCATATTTTTGAAGGCCCAGGAGCACCAAGACAGTGGAATTACCCACAAAATGACCCAATTTTGGAAAGCAAACACCCTGACGTATATTCTATGAGACATATTGAGTCTTTTGAATATGTCATTTTTTTCCACAAGTTTTTGGAAAAATGTGGAAAGAAAATGAAAACATATTTCTTTTTTTACACAGAGTTGTCAATTTATAAGATATTTCTAACACATAGCATGTACATACCAATAATTACACCCCCAAAATACATTCTGCTATTCCTCCTGAGTATGGTGATACCATGTATGTCACATTTACACTGCCTGACCACATAAAGAGGCCCAACATTCAAGTAACACCTTCAGGTGTTCTTGAGACATAAATTACACATCTAATTCCCTGACTACCTCTCATATTTTTAAAGGCCCTGGTGCACCAGGATAGTGGAATCACCAACAAAATGACCCCATTTGGAAAGCAAACACTCCAAGGTATATTCTATGAGGCATAATACGTCTTTTGAACATGTCCTTTTTTTCCCACAAGTTTTTAAAAAATGTGGAAAGAAAATGTTTTTTTTTTTTACAAAGTTGTCAATGTGTAAGATATTTCTACAACACAGCATGGGCATAGCAAGAATTGCACCCAAAATACATTCTGCTACTCCTCCTGATTATGGTGATACCACATATGTGAGACTTTTTCACAGCCTAGCTAAACAAAGGGTAAATGCCCTGGGTCATTACAGGCAGCAGGAAAAGATATGTTCAGTACAGCCAAAGTATTGGTCCAGGCAGCAGGCCAGAAACATCAGGCTTAAGACCTGGGCAAAGGGTAGAGGCTTCTTCCCACCAAATCGCTTTGAAGCCACATATCCTGTGGCTCTTTTACAAAGCTTGTTAAGCTTCAATCCATACCTAGCCCTTTTACTGGGAATGTGTTGCTTGAATCCCGGTGGGACAGTAGATGGATGGGGGGGGTGGACGAGTAGGCATGTAATTCGTTTTTTTGTTTTGAAGCCCCATGTTAAACATAAGGCCCAAACAATTTAAACTCCTCCAATGTGAGACGTCTCCATTGACATGGATGGGCATATGATGAATTGGGGCTATTTGCAATATATTGCAAATTTAAGAAATTAATTTCGAAGAATTATCAGTGTTGGCCTGCACACCTGGCTGTGTGGTGAAAGGGAGGATTGTAGCTGATCCTTTGCTGGAAGGCAGCCATAATGGGTTTTCCAGGGCATCTAGAAAATAGGTCTGTGCCCTGATTCTTTAGGTTGGGTGTGATATTTACTGGTAGTAAGCCTTTCATCCTGGGGTCTAGCACCATTGGTGTTGGTGCCATTGGGGTGTTTGGTGCTGCTAGTGGATGGCGGCTGTAATGTCAGCTCTGTGATGGGTACACTTATTAGGCTGCATTGACAGGTCCACTGATGCCTGCATTGGCAGGTCCACTGATGGCTGCACTAATGGGCTGCACTGACAGATCCACCAATGGCTGCACTGATGAGCTGCACTGACAGGCCCACTAATGGCTGCACTGATGAGCTGCACTGACAGGTCCACTGATAGCTGCACTGACAGGTCCACTGATGGCTGCACTGACAGATCCACTGATGGCTGAACTGACAGGACCACTGATTGCTACACTAATAGGCCACACTGACAGATCTACTAATGTCTGCACTGATGAGCTGCACTGACAGGTTCTCTTTATTTGGGGCAGTGTGGAGCACAGTAGTGAAGGTGTTAAACTTGTAACTTACTGTTCCTGGGTTATCCCCCTCACACATGATCTGTGTGTGAGGAGAAGAAGTCGGTAAGAGCGAGTAACTGCTGTTTGTTTACATTTGTAATCGGCTGTGATTGGACGCAGCCAATCACGTGATAAAGAGCCAATTTTATTGGCTCTTTACCCTGATTGAGGATGTGCTGTGTCCAAGGGACACAGCTCATCATCGATCACTGCATGGCGTGTCCCCGGGAGCGCGCAATGTGAAGGGCTTCATATGAGGAGGAAACACTGGGCTGGGCAAAAAGGTGTTAAAGAAAAATTCAAGGTATGGATTTTTTTACATAGCTACAGTATCTCACGAACGTGAGTACACCCCTCACATTTTTGTAAATATTTTATTATATCTTTTCATGTAACAACACTGAAGAAATTGCACTTTGCTACAATGTAAAGTGGTGAGTGTACAGCTTATATAACAGTGTAAATTTGCTGTCCCCTCAAAATAACTCAACACACAGCCATTAATGTCTAAACCACTGGCAACAAAAGTGAGTACACTCCTAACTGAAAAGGTCCTAATTGGGCCCAAAGTGTCAATATTTTGATTGGCCACCATTATTTTTCAGCACTGCCTTAACCCTCTTGGGCATGGAGTTCACCAGAGCTTCACAGGTTGCCACTGGAGTCCTTTTCCACAACTCCATGGCGACATCACTGAGCTGGTGGATGGTAGAGATCTTGCACTCCTCCAGGATGCCACAGAGATGCTCCATAGGGTTTAGGTCTGGAGACATGCTTGGCCAGTCCATCACCTTTACCCTTCTTCTTTAGCAAGGCAATGGTCTTCTCGGAGGTGTGTTTGGGGTCGTTATCATGTTGGAATACTGCCCTGTGGCCCAGTCTCCGAAGGGAGGGGATCAAGCTCTGCATCAGTATTTCACTTTACATGTTGGCATTCATGGTTCCCTCAATGAACTGTAGCTGCCCAGTTCCGGCAGCACTCATGCAGCCCCAGACCATGACACTCCCACCACCATGCTGGACTGTAGGCAAGACACACTTGTCTTTGTACTCCTCACCTGGTTGTCACCACACACGCTTGATACCATCTAAACCAAATAAGTTTATCTTGGTCTCATCAGACCACAGGACATGGTTCCAGTAATCCATGTCCTTAGTCTGCTTGTCTTCAGCAGACTGTTTGTGGGCTTTCTTGTGCATCATCTTTAGAAGAGGCTTCCTTCTAGGACGACAACCATGCAGACCAACTTGATGTAGTGTGCATGTATGGTCTGAGCACTGACAGGCTGACCGCCCACCCCTTCAACATCTGCAGCAAATCTCGCAGCACTCATACATCTATTTCCCAAAGATAACCTCTGGATATGACGTTGAGCACATGCACTCAACTTCTTTGGTTGACCATGGAAAGGCCTGTTTTGAGTGGAACCTGTGCTGTTAAACCGCTGTATAATCTTATTCACCATGCTGCAGCTCAATTTCAGGGTCTTGGAAATATTCTTATGGCCTAGGCCATCTATATGTAGAGCAACAATTTGTTTTTTCAGATCCTCAGAGAGTTCTTTGCTTTGGGGTGCCATGTTGAACTTCCAGTAACCAATATGAGAGAGTGAGAGTGATAACATCAAATTTAACATACATGCTCCCCTAGACCTTGTAACACTAACTAGTCACATTACACGGGAAGGGAATTGGGCCAAATTTGGACATTTTCACTTAGGGGTGTACTCACTTTTGTTGCCAGAGGTTTAGACATTAATGGCTGTGTGTTTAGTTATTTTGAGGGGACAGCAAATTTACACTGTTATACAAGCTGTATACTCACTACTTTACATTTCATGTGTTGTCACATGAAAAGATATAATACAAATTTACAAAAATGTGAGGGGTGTACTCACTTTTGTGAGATACTGTACATTGGTCCAACCTGGACCAATCTAGCTATACATATTCTAAACCTGCAAGATCCCCCTGGAAGCTAGAAATCTCTGTAGCAGGCACCTTTATGCTATTCACAGAAAAAAGGGAAGGGGAAAAAGAGGCGCCATGTCACCATGTACCAATGGTGTACTAGGATTTATTTAACAATGCATGTTAAAATACTATGAAATTGTACTCACAAAAGTTGCTTAACACAGGCATATACATAATAAGCTCCATATTGAGCTGCCAGTACAAAGTCCAGTCTCGACAGAGGCCGCTGAGATGACAGGAGTGCTGTGAACATCAGAGATCCGGGCAAACCACCAGAGAACTGCTGTGGGAGACTTGAGAAAGGAGCTGTCCAAGGAGCTGGACTCTGCCCTGGCAGCTCCACATGGAGCTTGTTATATGCCTTTTTTAAGTGTCTTTAGTGAATGCAATTTTATTATTTTTTGATCATACACTGTTGAACAAATCCTGCTACATCATTGGAACTGTTGGCTTGGCACCTATTTCTCCCCTTCCCTTTCTTCTGTTGCAGCTTTTGGGTTCCCAGCTCATCCAAAGAGACAGCCTAACTCAAGTCAGCTGTGTCAGCTAATTGATTATAGGCCAGACCTCTGGGGTTATATATTGTATGTCTATATACACATGCATTTATTTTTGTCATTTTGTATCATTGCTTATCAGCATTATCTGAGGTATACCTACTCTCATCTGATGTCGATATAGTCCCTCATACACCATTTAATCTGACTACTTAAGATCATTCCTTGATTGTAACAAGTAACAAGTGTAAAGCTGAGTGTTGGTAGTTTACCTCTATGCCAGTGATCATCTCCAGTAACTTTTGGGTCCCGTGCTGAGTTGGTGCCCTGCTGCATTTACATCACAAAATAGTGGAGTGCTTATAATAGTTATAAATTGAATCACAGAATTGTAGCACTTTCCTTAAGACAACACAAGTAAGTTCTCATTTAAAATGATTGTAAAGCTTGTTTTTTTTTTAAAAAAAAAAGAACAACAAACATGTCATATTTACCTGCTCTGTGCAATGGTTGCACAGAGCAGCCTGGGTCCTCCTCTTCTCAGGTGCCCCACTGGTGATTCTGGCTCCCCCCCATGAAGTGCCCCCATAGAAAGATGCTTCCCATGGGGGCACTCGTGCATGCTTGATCCTGAGCTGGGGTGTTTGCATCTATTCAGATACACAGCCAGGCACGGCCCTGCCCCTGGCTCTCTGCTGACAGCTCCCACTGCCCTCAGCCAATCTTGTCAGAATCGGGAGAGAGGAGAAGAGCTGTTGAAGACATGCACAGCACTGAGCCAAGATTGGGTTCCGATGAGTATTTAAGGGGAGCTGGAGGGGAAGCACTATTAAAAGGTTGTTTACCTTAATGTAGAGAATGCATATTTTACCTTTAGATCCACTCTAACAAAAAATACTCCACCTATTTGCTATATCTAACACACACCGTGCTTATCAAAATTCAATAAAGAACTTACAGTATATACATATACAAACATATACAAAATGTCTTCCAATGTTCATACTGTATATCCCACGCTCATGTGTTAATGACCAAACAGTCTTTTATTTAACCACTTCAGCCCCGGAAGGATTTGCCCCCTTCCTGACCAGAGAACTTTTTGCGATAGGGCACTGTGTTGCTTTAAGTGACAATTGCACAGTTGTACAACGTTATACCGAAACAAAATTTACGTCCTTTTTTTCCACAAATAGAACTTTTTTTGGTGATATTTGATCACCTCTGCATTTTTTATTTTTTTGCGCTATAAACAAACAAAGAGCGACAATTTTGAAAAAAAAAACATTTTTTTTTACTTTTTGCTATAATACATATCCAAAAAATATATATAAAAAACAAAATTATTCATCAGTTTAGGCCAATATATATTCTTCTACATATTTTTGGTAAAAAAAAAATGCAATAGGCATGCATTGATTGGGTTGCGCAAAAGTTATTGCATCTACAAACTATGGGAATAGATTTATGGGATTTTTTTTTAAATTTTTTTTTACTAGTAATGGTGGCGATCTACGATTTTTATCGGGACTGCGACATTGCCGCATCACAACTCTGATGCCTTGCACGAGCCTCTGGAGGATCTTCACAAACATCATCAGTGACCATCCCAGCCCTCAAGCCCCCCTGCGCTCTGGAACTCCCTGTCTGCTCTACCAGGGGTTTCCGAACCAGGGCCATGAGAGAGGTTACCCACTGCATTGCCAAACTCTACCACCGGGTACGTGACAGACAGAATGGGGATCCACCGTGTTTACATCGGCGGATCCCTGCTCTGCCTCTGTAACAGGCGATTGCGGGTAGCAGGTGGACATCGAGTCTGCCCGACCCACGAGCATGCTCATGGAGAGCGCAGCGGGCGTGTCGACGTGCCGCGCACTCGCCCGCAAATCACACATGTGCGGCTGACATACAATGATGACGGTTTGCGCAGGAGAGCCGAACTGCCGCAGTACAAGTGAGGTGGCTGGTCGGCAAGCAGTTAAAACTATTCCCAAATAATCTTCCTCCATGTCCAGTCACCATTCAGTGAATCTCTCTACCCCTCTATGATGCCCTGCTGCATTGTGATCACTGAGTGGCAGAAGCTGGGCAAACATACTATCCAGAGAATTTGTATTTTTTTTACAATGCATTCTGACTGAACAAAGTGGAGAGTGTAACATCAATGCCCCACCACCCCACTTTTACAATCAGAGAACACATTGCATTCATTGAGATAACTGAAAGTGACCTCTGAATGGCATCCATGCTTAGCAGCCAACCCCTGTTTTCAGAATGCAGCAGGACAGCTGCTGAGGACAAGACCCAGAAGCTGATGGAGATCCTTGTAGTAGCAGTTCCTACTACAGTGATTTTCAGCTTCAAATGAGATCCCACAGGTATGATTTATTGATAGTTTATTGATAGTTTCAGTGGACCAGTTTAACTATGTAAAAAAAATCCTTTCCAGGAATAACTCTTCAAGGAATGTGTTGTCCATTGTCCCCAAATGATTTTCTCCTTTTTTTCTCTGTCCTTCCCTTACCTTACCTTGTTTACTCTCATGGTGGTTTCTGCCTTTCCTCACTCACTTTGAATCCTACAGTTAACGTAGGACACGGGTTCAGAGAGGAGTTGTAATCAGCCTCCATTCTGAAGAAATATCAAATGTAAAAGTGTTCTGGTTAAGATGTATAAAAAAGTTAAGAGATTTTGAAGTTGCTTAAAAAATGTAAACTAAAACATCGTTAATTGTTTTTTTCATTTGCTTACTCATGAAATATACAGAAAACTCATCTAATCCATGGCAAAACATATTGTTTCCTAATGAGATATTGCATTAAAAATTAGGCAGTGAGCCTTTGTGATATCCATCAGTTCAAAATATTTATGCCTTTAATGATGGCTAATGGACCCACTGTTCTATCATTATGACAAAAAGATAACAACATCATCATCATTCATCTAAGTATTGACTAAAGACTTTTAGTGCTAATTACATTTTTTTTCATTTGTGCTGGTAGCTTGTAGTTTTAATTAATGCATTTTTGCCAGTGTCTAAAGATGTATGTATGCATATATGCTTTGCTATATGTTGTTATCACTTTAACCTTAATTCTAATTTAAAGGAACTGATTCAATTGCTAGGGCAATTACATATAATAACAGACCCCATTTTGTTGGGGTATTTTGATTGATTATTCAATTATTTTGTCACTTTACAATTAGTACATTGCCTTCTTAAATGCAGTTTAATTCCCAATGAGATAATTCCTTGATGAACTAAGTGTACGTAACCATAAATTAATAATTGAAAACAGTGTATATATGTATTCAAATGGCAATGTCTCATTAACTGGTGGATGGTGTACAGCCTTAATAAAGTGTACATACAGTAAATGTAAAGTTGTGGACGTCTTGTTTCATAAGAGACCATTAGTCCCCTTTCACATGGGCTTTCCAATCAGGTCCACTTGTCATTTTGCAGGTGGACCTGATCGAAAGATCCATGCAGGTCAATGGGCAGGCAAATATGTGTTTACATCTGCCTATGTCCAATTTCACCCAAGTCAAGACATAAAAAATGCAAAAGGACTGCATTATTTTGCATTTTTCCAGACCAAAACACAATAAATCAGAGGTAGCCAGATGTAAAGCGACACAAGTCTGTTTACATCTGGCAGACCATAGATCCAACACAGATGCACCACAGTCTGCTTTCAAAATGTGTACAAAAAATTAAACAGCACAGATGTCACAAAACTAACATCCATCCTGCTCAGCTCCGACTCAGCAGAAGATCTGTTCACAGGGTACTGTCTGTATGCTTTGGGGAAACTCTTAAATAAATAATGAAAAAAAGAATCTACTAGCTACAAAAATACATTTTTATACTCTGACAAATATCTATAGTGATGGCAGGCATCATCATAGATAGGGTATATTGTATGTGTCATTTCAAATCTGTCAGATTTTGAGGTAAAATTTTGCTCTACAGGTTTTGGCATATCATTAAGAAACCACTGTTGCTAAAGTGGAGGAAAGACTGTTTCTGAAATAAGACTGTTTCTGAAATAAGGACTTCTAAGAAGCACATCTTGCACAATGGTATAGCTTGCCACACCAAGTTTAGACTGTAAAAGTAAAATTGTAATAATAGCACAAAATTGCCCAAAAATAGATGCCTGTGTTTATTCCATAGTCAACGTGGATGTGACTATATTAAATCTCCCCAACAATTGCTTATTTCCTTTTTCTAAGGAAAGTTCTAAGGAAGTTCCACGTAGCATGTTAGAGAGAGATCATGCATTTTAGTGTCAGTAAATAAGAATTGACCCTAGTTATTGTATCTGAAAGGAGAGCTGTTTGTGCTGGCTATTATGGCCAAACAGATTTCAGATGTCTTTTATCTAAAGCAGGCCTTAAAGTGAAAGGAAAAATTCAGAGCACACATTTCTTCATGAGATCGTGTATCTAAAGCCTCGTACACACGAGCCGATTGTCGCACGACTGCACTTCCAACTTTTTTCCAAATTGGCTGTTGGCAGTTTTGTCTAGCGTACTGATGGTAGTCAAGTAATCATCCAACAAAGCCGAACATAGTGACGTGTTATGAGCGTATAAAGAGAAAGTTCAGGTGAATCTGATTTGTGAATTAGGAACACAAGTTTACACGACTGAACACTTCCTGGATTCTGAGCATGCGTGTTTGCGCTTTTAATTTCTGTACACACGAGCCAACAATCGGCCAATGCCTTGTTGGCCAACAAAAGTTTTCTGGTCAGACCGTGTGTATGGGCCTTAAGGCTTTACTTTTTCTCCTTAAATTTATTTCATGAAAATCTAAAAGGTCTCAAGTCAAAATTAATATTATTCCTTGGTATTTATGCAAGGAGCATGCCCCATTACCTTTAGTTTGTAATCTGGTGATACTGGAACACCCTCTTCATTGTCTTCTGTAAAAATATGTCATTCTAAGACTTAAAAAAGTATCTCCTTGTGTTCCAGCAATACCACAAAAAATATACAGTATATATATATATATATATATATATATATATCTACAGTATCTCACAAAAGTGAGTACACCCTTCACATTTTTGTAAATTCTTTATTATACCTTTTTATGTGACAACACTGAAGAAATGACACTTTGCTACAATGTAAAGTAGTGAGTGTACAGCTTGTATAACAGTGTAAATTTGCTGTCCCCTCAAAATAACTCAACACACAGCCATTAATGTCTAAACTACTGGCAACAAAAGTGAGTACACCCTAAGGGAAAATTTCTAAATTTGGCCAAATTAGCCATTTCCCCTCCCCCCGGTGTCATGTGACCCGTTAGTATTACAAGATCTCAGGTGTGAATGGGAAGCAGGTGTGTTAAATTTGGTGTTATAGCTGCCACTCTCTCATATTGGTCACTGAAAGTTCAACATGGCACCTCAGGGCAAAGAACTCTCTGAGGGTCTGAAAAAAAAATTGTTGCTCTAAAAGGCTGGCCTAGGATATAAGAAGATTGCCAAGACTCTGAAACTGAGCTGCAGCATGGTGGCCAAGACCGTACAGCAGTTTAACGTGACATGTTCCACTCGGAACAGTCCTCACCATGGTCGACCAAAGAAGTTGAGTCACATGCTCAGCGTCATATCCAGAGGTTGTCTTTGGGAAATATACATATGAGTGTTGCCAGCATTGCTGCAGAGGTGGAAGAGGTGGAGGGTCAGCCTGTCAGTGCTCAGACCATATGCCGCACACTGCATCAACGCACACTGCATCAACGCAACCAGATGAGGAGTACAAAGACAAGTGTGTCTTGCCTACAGTCAAGCATGGTGGTGGGAGTGTCATGGTCTGGGGCTGCATGAGTGCTGCCGGCACTGGGGAGCTACAGTTCATTGAGGGAACCATGAATGCCCTTCCCTTCAGAGACAGGGCCGCAGTGCAGCATTCCAACACAATAACAACCCCAAAAACACCTCCAAGACAACCACTGCCTTGCTAAAGAAACTGAGGGTAAAGGTGATGGACTGGCCAAGCATGTCTGCAGACCTAAACCCTATTGAGCATCTGTGGGGTATCCTCAAATGAAAGGTGGAGAAGCTCAAGGTCTCTAACATCCAATAGCTCCATGATGTCATCATGGAGGAGTGGAAGAGGACTCCAGTGGCAAACTGTGAAGCTATGCTGAACTCCATGATCAAGAGGAATAAGGCAGTGCTGGAAAATAATTGTGGCCACACAAAATATTGACACTTTGCAATTTACACAATTTCCAATTTTTTTTACAAATAAATGTCTGAAACATGTGGCGTGCATTTGTATTCAGCCCCCCTGAGTCAATACTTTGTAGAACCACTTTTCACTGCAGTCACAGCTGCAAGTCTTTTGGGGGGGTGTCTCTACCAGCTTTGCACATCTAAAGAGTGACATTTTTTGCCCATTCTTCTTTGCAAAATAGGTCAAGCTCTGTCAGATTGGATGGAGAGCATCTGTGAACGGCAATTTTCAACTTTTTCCATAGATTTTCAATTGGATTTAGGTCTGGACTTTGACCAGGCCATTCTAACACATGAATATGCTTTGATCTAAATCATTTCATTGTAGCTCTGGCTGTATGTCTATGGTCATTGCCCTGCTGGAAGGTGAACTCCGCCCCAGTCTCAAGTCTTTTGCAGACTCTAACAGGTTTTCTTTTAAGATTGCCCAGTATTTGTCTCCATCCATCTTCCCATCAGCTCTGACCAGCTTCCCTGTCCCCACAACATGATGCTGCCACCATAATGTTTTATGGTGGGGATGGTGTGTTCAGGGTGATGTACAGTGTTAATTTTCCGCCACACACACAGCGTTTTGCTTTTAGGCCAAAAACTTCAACTTTGGTCTCATTTGACCAGAACACCTTCTTCCAGATGTTTGCTATGTCCCACATATGAGTTCTCACAGACTGCAAACAGGACTTCTTATAGCTTTCTTCAACAATGGCTTTCTTCTTGTCCCTCTTCCATAAAGCCCAGATTTGTGGAGTGCACAACTAATAGTTATCATGTGGGCAGATTCTCCCACCTGAGCTGTGGATCTCTGCAGCTCCTCCAAAATTATCATGGGCTTTTTGGCTTTTTTCTCTGATTAATGCTCTCCTTGCCCAACCTGTCAGTTTAGGTGGATGGCCATGTCTTGGTAGGTTTGCAGTTGTGCCATAATCTTTCAATTTTCGGATGATGGATTGAACAGTGCTCCGTAAGATGTTCAAAGCTTGGGATAATTTTTTATAACCTAACCCTGCTTTAAACTTCTCCACAACTTTATCCCTGACCTGTTTGGTGTGTTCCTTGGCCTTCATGATGCTGTTTGTTCACTAAGGTTCTCTAACAATCCCCTGAGGGCTTCACAAAACAGCTGTATTTATACTGAGATTAAATACACACAGGTGGACTCTATTTACTAATTAGTTGACTTCTGTAGGCAATTGGTTACACTAAATTTTAATTAGGGGTATCAGAGAAAAGTGAGCTGAATAGAAATGCATGCCATACTTTTCACATATTTATTTGAAAAAAATGTTGAAAACAATTTACCATTTTCCTTCCACTTCACAATTATATGCCACTTTGTGTTGGTCACAAAAATTCCCCAAAAAATACATTTACGTTTTTGGTTGTAACATGACAAAATGTGGAAATGTGTGGTATGAATACTTTTTCAAGGCACTGTATATCACTGATCAATCTGAAAGAGAGGTACTGGAAGTGGAGCCAGGGGTCTGGAGTCAGTGTAACTTTGTGGAGGAGGTAGAATATCCTCATATAAAGTATTATTTGACCCTGGCTGGCCGGGTTATTAATATCTGATGAGTGAAATGGTGCAAAGGGGAAGTGTGACTCACTCATCACTGTGTTGGAGCACTGGATGTTAGACTTAGGTCAATATAATTGAAGCCATTTGGCTCTGTCACAGGCACATTTTTTTGGAAATTGTTTATGTTTTTTTGCTTATGTTTAATGATTATTTGATTTATAGACACTATGCGAGGTGAACTGGTGAGAGTCCGATTTGGGTTTTGCCAGCCACCGAGGCAGAGCTGGTTCCAGCCCGGAGTTTCTGGTCCACCCAAATCCCTCTCCAGCTGCTTGAAATAACCAGGAAGAGATCTCAGTGGAGCTCACCCTGGGACTCAGTATGCTTACACTGAGAGAGCTAAGACATTGAGTTGTTGGTTGCTCTAAGGACTGCAAAAGGAAAAAAAAGGCTTGCATTTTTTTGAAGGTGTCAGGGACAAGCCCAACATCATATAGAGAGATATCCTGTGTGTACTAGTTTAGTGCCGGATGGCAAGGTTTTGTTTTTACTATTTTTGTTTGTTCTATGACCTGCAACTTTTGCCAAGTAAAACTGGCAACCAGCCAGATTTTAAGAACATTTGCCTACAAGCTGCCTTCTTCCCAGGAAAGGTGATCCACACAAGCTAATCTCCCACAACACGCATATTCACTACTGGTTGGTGTTATTATATAAGCTGCATATTAGTTTGACAATTTTTCACTTCAGGTGTGTTTTTCAGCAAAATGTTCATACATAGTGCATTTTCTTTTACCACTGCACTGCATAGGATACATGTTAGCCTGTCTTATGGGAGTTGGTCGAGAGAAAAATTTATATGACCACCGGGGCGTGATCCAACAAAGTCTACATCTCAGTATAGTCCCTGTGCACCTGTAGAAGGGTGGACTGTTTTATAAAAAAATATAAGCAATGAGGGAGTAAGTTTGGTGTGCAGCTGAGAAGAAAGTGTAGTCCCTCTCTTTGCTGTTGACCATCTGCCAAACTGTTCTGCATGGAGCAGTCATTTGAAGCATCTAAGGATGATGTATGAGAGGTGTGAGGAGCCTTAAGATGTGTCAATCAGTGTCTCCACCAACTATAAGGATTCCTTCAGTAAAAGCGGTGAGGTCTTCCAAGCAGGAAGAAAGGGAAAGTCACATCAACCCTTCCAGCATCCTCTTTACAAACAGGTACCTCCTAAGGGCATCAGCTTTGGTAACTTTCAAGGCCCATATGGCACTATGGGCAAAAAGCACACTAACTGCTCTAGTTTTGGAATCTGGGAAGTACCATGTAAGAATGAGGATATCAGAAGCTAGTACACAGAGACAGTTTTTGACAAATGCCTTATTAAAAAATAAAAAAACAGTGTCCCCTGATGAAAATCCATCATCAATCACGTCGCCCACTGCACCCAAAAAAGAAAATAAAAATGCTCTGCGCTCATTGACAGCTGGCTGGCATGGAGTTCCCCTTAAAATCCATACCAGACCTGAAGGGTGTTGGAAATTGCAACTGCGAGTCAATTTAAATGTGATTTGACTCTTTGTGATTTTTTTTCTTTAGAAATGTTATTTTTGCTGCACTTTGTTCTACAGATGCGCCACTTTACAGGCAAACTAAGGTGACCCCCCAGGCACTACATTTTTTTTTTGATCAAAGAAAGCGTTTATTGAGTAAAACAATTCAAGAAACAGATACAATTTTCCAAATATACACCATTTAAACAGTGGAGTGTAATGGTACAATTCAAGAGATATTTGTTGTGTTGGTATTGCGAGTCAGTTAATGAGGTCTGCACCCTATAATCTATATACTTTGATTCAGATAAGGAAAATATATATTGATGTATGCATATTACCGTAAAACAGCATATAAGTAGTGGGTATAATAATAACAAAAGAAAAAGAAAAAAAAAAAAAGATAACAACATCACTCTTACTGTTCATTGTCTCTAAACTCTCTGGACCTGTAAGCAATCAGAAAAATAAAGTCAAACTGCATTCAGGGTTTGCCGTATAAAATTTGTTGTCTATGAGGAACTTGGTGGAGTATTGCACTGCATTTTCCTAGGCATATTAACCTTGTAGGAGCCTATCTTTAATGAGCTGATGTGGGGCAAGACCAGGTGTTTTACAACCAGGGTTGCCACATGGAGTAAAACTTCTTGGGTGCATTTCTATGCTGGTATGTCACTTTCCCTCTTATTAGCAGTTTGTTTACCTGTTCCACTCATTGGTGTCTGGCAGGGACCCTGGGTGTAATCCAGTGTTGTGCTATCAATTTACGAGCAATGTATAGCAGTTGTAAAACTGCGGTGTGAGTTTGGGAGGTTAATGGTTCCTCGTCCAGGGTGCCCAGCAGACACAAAACAGGTTGTCTTGGAATACGCAACACGAATATTTGAGAAATCACATCTAGAATCTCAGTCCAGTAATGGAAACGTTTTGGGCACTTCCACATCATATGAATAAGATCGCCATGATCACGTTCACATTTTGGGCATAGAGCAGTGTCTCATTGCCCCATTTATGCAATAGAGTCAGTGTTCTATATACCCTGTGGAGTAAGCATATATGAGACAATTTTTGAGAGGCTGATACTGACACAAATGGGGCCAATGATAGGCACAGTTCCCATGTATTTCCATCTAGCTCTCCTACATCATTGGCCCATTTCTGTCTGCATGGTAGTTTGTCAGGATCCTGTACGGTATTAAAAGGCATGGTGTAGCCTCTAGATATCATACCCTTCCTACCTTCTGTCATAAAAATCTCCTGAATCAGGGGGTGCTTGGCCAGACACTGTCTGGTGTATTGCAACTGTGCCTGGAGGGCATGCCTCAACTGTAGGTTGCAGTAAAAAATTTTTATGTGGAAGGTTAAATTCACGTTGCAAGTCCTGAAAGGATTTAAGGGTTGTGCCCTGGTATAACTGAGATATATATTGCAGCCCTAATTGTTCCCAGTCTCAAAACTCTTTCAGTATTTGAATTTCAATGTAATGCAGGTTATGCCATAGTGGGGATTGGGTTAGAAAATCTTGTAACCCTATCATCTTTTTAATGCCAAAGTGTTTTCAATAGACGTACAGTAGGGGCTGTGGGGATTAAATGTGGGAATCTGGCTTCCAAGTAGGTAAGAGCAGTGCTCTCTGTTCCCCGAGGGAGTAGCAGTTTGCAGACAGGGTCCGACGGATCCATCGTCCCCCAGCCCCCCCAACTGTTGCACCTGAGCGGCCAGATAGTAAATCCTAGAATGGGGTATTGCTAGGCCTCCTCGATCCTTACTGTATTGTAGAGTCAATAGACTGATACGTGTGATTTTTTCCGCCATAGCAGCTCCCGAAATTGTGAGTCAATCCTAAGAAACCATTGTCTGGGTATCCATATTGGGGCGTTATTAAAAATGTACAACAGTTGGGGTGCCCATATAATTTTGACCATATCTATTCTTCTGATCACCGATAGTGGCAATTTGTACCAGGCCGTACATTTTTCGTAAAATTTATGAAGCAGAGAGATCAAATTTAGTTTGATAACTTGAGAGGGGCCGGTTGATATCTGGATACCTAGGCACCTAAATGAGGTGACTATCTGTATCTCCTTAGCACAATCAGGTAGAGGGGTATGCAGTTCATCTAGGGGCAAAAGGGCTGATTTGTGCAAATGTATTTAGAAGCCAGATAGTAAGCCAAAGGCCTTTATAAGGTGCATGACAGCCTGTAAGGTGCCCTGTGTGTCTCCCAAGTATAGTAATGTGTCATCTGCGTATAATGAAACAAACATCAGTCCCTGTACTCCTCTGAAATCCAATTATATTGAGCTCCAACCATAGCCGCGATGCCAGAGGCTCTAGAGCCAGGGCAAACAACAGGGGTGACAACGGGCACCGTTCTCTGTTAATGGGGCATTTAGCTCTTCTGCACCCACGGCTGACAAGCATGGCAGTTCACTGGCATTGAGAAAGATCTCTACCTCCTCATCCGATGGTTGTACCTTTGATGAATATAAATCAGCATAAAATGATTGAAAGGTCTCAAATATATCAGAGGTCTGGGAATGAAGGATCCCCTGAGCATCAGAGATAGTGGAAATGAAAAATGATGGCCTCTGGTCCCTTGCCAGCATGGCTAGCATGTGTCAGTGGTCTCTCCCTCTTCAAAATACCTCTGTTGCAGGAAAAAACGCTTATTCTCTGCAAGCTGTAATGCTAGCTGTCTAGATATAGATTGTGCTTCCAGCCAGGCTCGTCTGTTAGCATCACTTGGGTCATTAATGTACACATTTTCTGTTCTCTCCACCTCCTTGCAAACAAACCCCTCCAATTCTTTGGTGTTTGACTTGATGCGAGAAATAATTTTGATAAATTGCCCTCTTAAGTAGCTTTGGCAGCATCCCACACAATGCCTAATTGTGCTGCATCTAAATTAAGTTCAAAGAAGGTATCTAGTATTTTATGTACCGGTCTGGATCTGGGAACAAAGACAACCAGAAAGAATTCAGTTTCCAGTCAATTTGCTTTTAAGTAGAAGGAAATCTTATTTTAACTCAAAAAGGTGAGTGGTATGATATATACCTAGTTCGGTAATCAGAATAAGCCACCAATGGTAAGAGTGTTGCATTACTTAAGCCCAAGTCTGTTCTTGATAGCCCTCCATGAGTGGCTGAGTAGCAGGATAACTTTTTGGCATCTGGGTTTCTTATCCTCCAGAGCAAAAGGAGTATTTCCTCTTGATGCGGGAGTGGTTTGAGAGGGTGCTGGTAGTTTATCCCACATGGGATTTAAAAGGTTGTTAAAATCACCCATCGCCAGCAGGGGAACATCAGGGAAGCGGGCCATGAAATTCATTAGGTCTTTGAGGATCTCGGATGAAAACGGCTGCGGGATATACAAATTAGCATGCAAGATAAGTTTGCAATATTACAGAAAAATATAATGTCCCTCAGAGTCAATGATTGAATGTATGCATGAGAAACGAACATCCTTTTGTATCAAAACACTCAACCCTCTAGAATAGGAAGTGTGTGTAGAGTGATACTGAGCACCGAATCCTCTTGTGGAAAAACTTGGGACAGGGTCAGGAGAAAAATGAATCTCATGAAGGCATACTATATCAGCACCTAATTGTTTTACTATTCTGAGAACCGCTATTCGCTTAGTGGGGCCTCCCAGATCTCTGACATTCCATGACAGTACTTTCAGTGTGGAGGCCATGTGTAGAGATAATTATAGATATTTGGGAAAGACCAATGAAGTTCGTCTGCCCTCAGCTGGTAACAGAAGGTAGTGAGCTTGTATGTAGCCAAGAACTCCATCCAGTATGTAGAGAGATATGGCACAGGCGAATAGATCCATACATTTTGGCATCTGTTGAGAGAGTGGCAATAGAACAAAGAGTGACAAAGTTCAAAAAATGATAGAACCAGAGGGGCCAACAGGGCCCAAAACCCATACAGGGCAAAAACAGTCTGTCCATATGGGGTCTCCGTAAGGGGGTAAATAGGAAACTCCCAAAGATGGTCTTGAGTTTCACAACAGCAGTGTATGTGGAGTATACTCCGTATATGTAGGACCAGTGTCCCCTGATATCCACCTTGGCTTAGGGGATCATCAATATAAGGTCATAGCAGGTAGATAATAGACTGACAACTAAACTTGAATGTTCATTTAACTTTTGGTAATTTGGTCATCGATCCAGCCACTGTGCAGCTGAAGCAGGGCAATCAAAGAAGTGAACCTCCCCCATTGCGACCACTTGAAGACACGCAGGGCATAGCGTATTGTAGTTGCAAATCTTGGAGCCTTTTCTTAACATCCATAAACTTTGCACAATGTTTCTGCAGCTGTGCAGAGAAATCTGGGAATAAGGATACCTTGGAATCGTCAATCACTAGAGCGTCACCCAAATTTCTTGCTTTAGATAGGATAGCATCCCTATCTTTGTAGTTCAATAATTTGAACAGAAATGGTCGTGGGGTGATTGCCTGGTGGTAGGGGATGTGCTGGGACTCTATGTGCCCTCTCCACAGTAAACATGGGGGAGAAGACCTCCTTTCCTAAAATAGAGAGCAGCCACTTTTCTATGAAGGCTACTGGGTTCTTGCCCTCAGCCCACTCTGGGATGTCCAGGGCCCACACTTTATTGCGGCACAGCCTGGTCGTCCAGGCGGGCTGCATGTTGGTGGACAAGATGGCTGTTATATTTAACATCTCTCTGCATGGGCGCCATATCATCTTCTATTGTGCTCACTCGTCCCTCTAGAGCTGAAGTGCGGTCTATTTGGTTTTTGTATGTCCTAACACACAAACAATATTTCTGCCTTAACTCCCTTCACCTCATCTGTGAGGGCAGTAATAGATAGCATCATTAAAAATCACTGCTCCTGAAAAAAACGATTGTTTTTTACAAACATTTTTGCATTGATACATGTCCCCCCCAGGGCAGTACTCGAACCCCAATATAACTTTTATTGCCAATTACATGCATATAAGCCTTCAAAATGGGCACTGTTGATTTCTCATGTTCGGCTCCCATAGATTTCAATGGAATTTGCATTTCGGGGCAGAACTTTTGAACAAGGGGGTGTTCAGCCCATCTCTAGTAGTGGAGTGAAAGTAGTAGGGCTCCATGGGGAGGGTGCTGATCAGCTGGGAGGAGGACAGGGAATAACTTGCTGCCAGTCAGCCAGGTGACAGAAACATGGAGGCCCTGCAATGACAGTGGTAGCTCAGGCCAGAGACACATCCCATATAAAGAGAGCTCTGCTATTTGCTTTGCTTCTCTGTTGTTGTTTTAGCTGATCATCCCCATCTGACAGCCCACACAGCACATGTTCAAATTCTTTACCTACATAGTGGATAAGCCAGTACAACCATGAGTCAAGTTTTCCCTGAATTCCTTTTTCCATACATAGGGTAGCCATTCTGATGTCTCATTTTTTACATCCACAGTTGTGGAATACAGGTACTGCCACGTGTAGTCAATAACAAGACAGGCAGACGTGATGGAGAACAAGTCTCCCAGTTCCTCATCAGTCTCTACTAACCACACTACGAAATTCCTCAGTCATGCACCTGCCTGTGTGATGAGATATATGTATTTATATATAGATATAGACATCTCTCTACTACGTCTTTATTAAAACGTGACGAAATCAGTAAACGGGTCACTAATCTCAGGGTTTATGTAGAGACATTTTCATTAAAACAATAATGTAATGGGTTTTTTCCCTACCGCCTGTTAGATCTTTGTGCTTATTTCATGTGTCAGTCAATTTAAGTATTTTTCGAAGAAACCTTGAGAAATCTTAAGATAATGTGGAGGTGTGACTTTAATAACTTAATAACTGACAAACGTTGTCAATGTACAAGGAAAGTCCTAGTCAATAACCTTAGACGTAATCATTTACCCTCGTGGATCCGATCATACAGATATGTCCCACCTCTCGTGAGTCACATCGAATCTATTTATGTCCGTAACCATTGGGGATGGACCGGTGACACGAGTAGTGTGTCCGTCCACGTACTGACTCCTTAAAGCATCAC
>BLSH010367861.1:3655103-3668665 GCA_018402905.1 Glandirana rugosa | reverse complement strand
ACACACACACACACACAGTGCCCACAGCTTAGCTTATACATTTTTACATTAAAATACTGCCACTGTATACCTTTTTGCAGTTTCTCCAGTGATGAGAGTTCAGGTAGGAGGAGATTTCCACTACAGCCTGTATACACAACCACATGTGTGATGTCAATATCATGTGACATGGCTAGGTCTGAGAACAAGTGAATGTTCTCTCCAGCATAAAAGGCACAACTGAGCTTGTGCAGGTCAGCTACCCTGCCTGTGTTAAGCTGGCCTTCCCCAGATAGACAGTGCAGCAGGGAAGGATCTATGCATGATACATGATAAAACAGACTTTTTACACAATGCAGAGGATTAACCCCTTACAGACTGAATTTACTGTTGTGGTTTTAGTAACACTTTAACTGTGGTTCCCCGGGCAGCATCTAAGGAATCGAATGATCTCTGTCACTGGGATCAGTTAGATCTCTTATGCCCCTGACAGCCCAGCCCCCTCACAGTTAGAACACACCTAGGGAACACAGTTAACCCCTAGAGCGCCTCCCCCCCCAGATTAACCCCTTCACTGCCAATGACATTTATACAGTAATCAGTGAATATTTCAATTTCTGATCGCTGTATAAATGTCATTGGTCCCAAAAAAGTGTCAAAAATGTCCGACATGTTCACTGCAATATCACAGTCCCTAAAGATCGCCGCCATTACCAGTAAAAAAAAATAAATTGTAAAAACGACAGAAATGAATTCTCATGGTTTGTAAACGCGGCAACTTTTACGCAAACCAATCAATAAACGCTAATTGCGGGTTTTTTACCAAAAATATGAGGAAGAATGTAAATCGGTTAAAACCGATGAATACATTTGTTTTTTAAAATATTTTTTTTCGATTTGTATTTTACCAAAAAGCAAGGAAGATTGATTTGTTTGCAAAATAGTCACTCTATTTTTGTTTATAGCGGTGATCAGAAATGATGCAGAGGTAATCAAATACCACCAAAAGAAAGCTCTATTTGTGGGAAAAAAAGGACGCAAATTTAATTTGGGTACAACGTTGCACGACCGCGCAATTGTCAGTTAATGTGACACAGTGCCAAATCGCAAAAAGTGCTCTGGTCCTAACGTGGGAAATCCTTCTGGGGCTGAAGTGGTTAAGGTACAGCAACTTGGAGCGTACATATAAGGATATATCAAGTAATGAACAAGATATTTTGGTTTACTTATTTTGAATACAAACATCACAAAATGACTGCCTATTGCTTGCGCTAATAATTTTGGTTGTAAACAAAAACATTATATTCAGTAGAATAGTGGCACAACTCATAAAGAATATCCAGAGACTGGTTCTTAAAACTAAAAGTATGTATGAGAGAAGTATTGCAGTATAGCATCCACTGATGAATTATAATGAACAAGCTGTAAAGAATCACTGTACTTAAACCATGCATCTGCATTATAGCTAAAAGAAAGAATGAAGGATAAAGAAAAAGAGGAAATGTAGAAGTAAAGAGAAAAGAAAAAATATAAAGAAGAGGTAGTTTAAGAAGCAGTAATGGGTAAGGGAGGAAGGGAATAGGAGAAAGAGAAGAGTTATTCACTTCCCTCTCAACCAGGTGGTCTCAAATATATCTTAGGTTATCCCTATATGCTTAAAAAAAATAAACAGAGAAGGGTGCAACCAGCCTCCTGGTGTAGCAAAACTTTATTGAATAAGACACACATAAAAATGGTTGGAATTGTACTCACAAGCATATGATGAGTGACCAGCATGTAAGAGCAGAGTGAGCATGGATGGCTGGATATAATACACAGTTCAGAGCCCATGGTGCTGCCACAGGAAGTTCAGGTACTGCAATTGCACCATTGGGGAATGGAGAAACGGACTGCGAAGGGACACATCCATAACAAGGGTTATTGCTTCTGGCACTTCCTGCTGATCTTGGGTAACAAAGAATTGTGAAAACGTGTTTTCAGAAAGCCCCTTCATCAGTCTAACCTGAGATGAGCAGGAAGCATAAATGGGTATGATCTAGTAAATTTCAATCTCAGTTAATTTATTGAGTGGGTAATGTGTTTTTAATTCTCGAAACAGTGGGACAAAGTTAGAACTGTATAGTTGAGAGACCTGGAGTGTTAGGCAGATACATTGATATTTGATTTTATCAATCTTCCAATGGTAAGGAAAAGATGATTGCAAAGTCTGAAGGACATTTGGGAGCAAATTGATGGGTAAGACATTAGCTTTTGTATAATTCAATTTATAATGTGACAGATAAGAAAAAAATTATAAACAACTTATTTAAATTGGGTATGGAAATTAAGGGGTTTGTTAGTGTTAGTAGGATATCATCTGCAAAGTAAAGATAATTAAAGCGTAATTCCACTTTTGTTGAGAAAAAAACATTCCCCTATGGGTGATCTATGTACATTGCAAGATTATAACAACCTTTGTTGCAGATTCCTACCTTTTGTTATTCTGAAGAAATTACTCTGTGCTTCTAATGGGAGTTATGGGAGTGACTAATGGGAGTGGTTTCATAATTATCAACTAGGTATGCAGTTTCAGACCACTAATGAGGAAAGCTGCTGGGCTTGCATCCCTTTAGACATGTTCCTATTGAAAGTATCTCTCCAAATATGACATTTTTGTTGCAGGGGATGCCTGAAATCTGACTTGTATTTGAGGCAGACTTCTGGGAAAATTGGTGAGCCAGTCACAAAAGCAGGAAATGATGTTTCTAGGGACTGGTCAGTACATACTCTGTGTACAGAACAACCCCAGGTAGCCATATTTCACTGCATTTTCAGAAAATTACAGAGGTGCAGATTGAAAAGGAAAGGTAATTTTTAATAACATTCAGTTACAATATGACTTGTGACACAGTTATATGCACTATATTATTTTTTCTTTATTGGCTATTTTTTTCACCACGAAAGGGGAGCTACCCTTTAAAATTGATGATAAGTCAGCTGAACGCACATAAAGTCAGGTGAAAGTCTAAATTTGAAGACAAGAGGCTCAATGCATAGTATAAACAAGAGTGGCAACAGGGAGCATCCCTGCCTGATTACATTTCCAGTCAGGAATAGAGGCTAAGAGGAATGTGAGAGCTTAATGAAAACTGAGGATCTAGTGTAGATATGTCAGATAGCAGCTAAAAAGGGGCCCTGAAGTCCCATATATTGAAGGGAGGTTAGCATAAATGGTCAAGTGATCAATTGCTTTTTTGGCATCAAGTCTCAGGAGTATAGTCTCATCCTTAGTCTGATTTACAATGTCTATCAGATCAGTAGTACGTCTAGTAGTATCACTTGCTTGTTGGGCAGAAACAAATCCTACTTGATCAGCATTAATCAATTTAGACAGGTGTGTATCTAATCATTTAAAATTATTTTAGTGAACATTTTGAAACCCTAATCCAAGAGAGCTATAGGTCTGTAGTTACCACATAAGGATTGATTTTTCTCTGGCTTAGGAAAAACATTTATATGCAAGTGAAGCAGGGATGTTGGAATAGGCTGAGATGAAATTAAACTGTTAAGTGCTGCATATGCTTAAAATCATTTAGTAATATAAATATGTACAAAGTGTTTAAGTAAAAGTGACTTCAAACGGTAGTGCTGTGCTTAATTGATTAACATCCACTTATTTAACGTGTGTCGTAATACCAAAATTAAATTAACAAACAATGTATTGCTCATATTACAGTGAAAAGGTTAAAAAAGCAGAAAGCAGAAAAAAGAAAAATATATACAGTGTTTCACAAAAGTGAGTACGCCCCTCACATTTTTCTATTTTATCCTATCTTGACACTTTGCTACAATGTAAATTAGTGAGTGTACAGCTTGTATAGCAGTGTAAATGTGGTGTTCCCTCAAAAAGACTCAACACACAGTCATTAATGTCTAAACCGCTGGCAACAAAAGTGACTACACTCCTAATTGAAAATGTCCAAATTGGGCTCAAAGTGTCAATATTTTGACACTTATTATTTTACAGCACTGCCTTAACCCTCTTGGGCATGGAGTTCACCAGATCTTCACAGGTTGCCACTGGAGTCCTCTTCCAATTCTCCATAATGACATCACAGACCTGGTGGATGTTAAAGACCTTGCGCTCCTCCACTTTCCATTTGAGGATACCCCACAGATGCTCAGTAGGGTTTACGTCTGGAGACATGCTTGGTCAGCCCATCACCTTTACCCTCTGCTTTTTTGGCAAGGCAGTGGTCATCTTGGAGGTGTGTTTGGGGTTGTTATCATGTTGGAATACTGCCCAGTCTCTGAAGGGAGGAGATCATGCTCTGCTTCAGTATGTCACAGTACATGTCAACATTTATGGTTCCCTCAATGAACTTTAGCTCCCCAGTGCCGGCAGCACTCATGCAGCCCAAGACCATGACACTCTCACCACCATGCTTGACTGTAGGGAAGACACACTTGTCTTTGTACTCCTCACCTGGTTGCTACCACACACGCTTGACACCATCTGAACCAAATAATTTTATCTTGGTCTCAACAGACCACAAGACATGGTTCCAGTAATCCATGTCCTTAGTCTGCTTGTCTTCAGCAAACTGTTTGTTTCTTGTGCATCATCTGTAGAAGAGGCTTCCTTCTGGGACGACAGCCATGCAGACCAATTTGATGCAGTGTGCGGTGTATGGTCTAAGCACTGACAGGCTGACCCCCCACCCCTTCAACCTCTGTAGCAATGCTGGCAGCACTCATATGTCTATTTCCCAAAGACAACCTCTGGATATGACTCTGAGCATGTGCACACAACTTCTTTGGTCGAGCAAGGCAAGGCCTGTTCTGAGTGAAACTGGTCCTGTTAAACCACTGTATGGTCTAATTGGGCCCAGTTTGGACATTCTCACTCACATTTGCTGCCAGCAGTTTAGATATGAATGGCTGTGTGTTCAGTTATTTTGAGGGGACAGCAAATTTACACTGTTATGCAACTGTACACTTACTACTTTACATTGTAGAAAAGTGTAATTTCTTCAGTGTTGTCACATGAACAGATATAATAAAATATATACAAAAGTATGAGGGGTGTACTCACTTCTGAGATACTGTACATGCCTGTGAATATCTGCATATAAAAGTCCACAATAGAGTGATAAAACAGTGTCCAAATCTTCCAATAGGTCATTAAATTCCATCACACCCGTCTTCACATGTGTTTAGTGATTCCACTCCCCAACAGAGTACACACTCATCATAGACAATTGCCTTCCGCTCACGTGGAGCTACAACGCGCAAAAAAATATATTTTTATTAAACTCAGGAGGTGTTCAATGATGGTTCCATATTAATGCATGACAGTAAATGTGACGAAGGCATGACTTCACTGTGATGAAGTTGGAAGTGACAAAACGCGTTGGAGCATGGTTACATGGCAACAGCTGAGTGCATCAGGAAGTAGGGAAGGAGAATAGATGCAAACAAGGAGACGTGCGAGCACAGTGTTTCGTTCTTGGAGGTGGTAAGACATCTAGCCCAATACCATACATCTGATGCTACAGCATGATTTTTATCTTGTATTATGTGAGTGGTTTTGAGTCAGGATTTTAATAAAATTGTGGACATTGTTTGGTTATTGTACCATTGGAGCCTATCTGTGCTTCCCTTTATATGCAATTTGCTGTCATGCATTAATATAGAGCCATCATTGAACACCTCCTGAGTCTAACAGCTGGATATTGTTAATTTTGCAAGTCTTGCCAACCACAAGAGTGGATGGCAATTGTTTTTGGTTAGCATGTACTCTTTTGGGGAGTGGAATCACTAAAACCCATGGGTGGCACAGTGGTGTAATGGTTAGCACCTTCGCTTAGCAGCAAGTGGGTCGCTGGTTTGAATCCCAACCACGACACTACCTGTCTGGAGTCTGCATGTTCTCCCTGTTCCTGCCTGGGGTTCCTCCAGGTACTCTGGTTTCCTCCCACACTCCAAAGACATGCTGGAAAGTTAATTGGCACCTGTCTAAATTGGCCCTAGTATATGTATGAATGTGAGTTAGGGACCTTAGATTGTAAGCTCCTTGAGGGTAGGGACTGATGTGAATGTACAATGTATATGTAAAGCGCTGCGTAAATTGACTGCGCAATATAAGTACCTGAAATAAATAAAAACACATATGAGGTGTGTGATGGAATTTAATAACCTATTGGAAGATTTGGACACTCTTTTATCACTCTATGGTGGACTTCTATAGGGAGATATTCACAAGCATATATATAATTTTCTTTTTGCTGCTTTTTCTAATTTTTTCTTTTTTTTCCCATAAAACATTTTTATTAGAAAAATCATCAGGTAGTACAGAATATATGAGAAGCATAGATTTTAAGTATTAAGAAAAAAGCTTCATTGTACAATATAAACAATACAGTTGTGGATACAGCTTATGTTACATTCAAACAGAGTACTTCTAGTAGACTTTGGCTCAAGGGCCTTCATGCCTCATCAGACCCGTAAATATGTCTAATCCTAGTGCAATAAGAGGGGGGGGCGATCCCCTGGTTGGGTCTTCTCTTAATTGGTAGGGCTCAATAACTCTCAGAAGGGGGCTTGGGGACTGGCTCGTCCCCTGATAGGACAAAATCTTTATACACAGTGTGGGATACAGAAAGGAGAAGAAGAGAAAGAGAAAAAAAAAGGGGGGGAGGGGTAGACTAGGAATGGAAGGGACTTCAGCAAGAGGGTGGTGGGGGTGGAAACCAGCTGCTCTCTCCAGTGCTTAGAGACCCTCTTGAGGCAGGGTCGGTGCTGTGTAAAGAGTATTAATAAGGTGGGGGGTTATATTTATCACCTATATCCTAAAGGGTATTTGTCAAATCTAGGTATTTTATGTAGATCTGAAGGCAAGCCATGCTTCCCAGGTTCTGGTAAATGTGGGTATATTGTCTTGAGAAATATGGATCAGTTCTTCTATTTCTGCAACTCTATTCGTACGACGAATCCACTCTGCAAGTGTGGGTGGAGATGGCGAGCGCCAATGCACGGGGACGCACATCCTTGCAGAGTTTACCATGTGCATTGCTATTGACTTAAAGTAGCTCTTTTTAGGGATCTTAGACAAATGCAACAAGTATTGCTCAGGATTGAATTCAACCGGTAAGTTTGAGATTTGTTTGATCAGTTTGTGGACTCCTGTCCAGTATGGGCGGAGTAGGGGACAGTCCCACCAAATATGAAGGAAAGTCCCCTCCTCCAGCCCACACCTCCAGCATCTATCCAAAACGTAGGGGTTGAATTTATGTACAAGATCAGGGGTTCTATACCAACGAGTCTTAAGTTTATATCCGTTCTCCTGTACAGAGACATTCAAGGAGCCCTTGTGGATATAAAGGTGGATACGGTCCCAGTCCTCCTGCTCTAGCTCTTTCCCCACTATCCTGTTCCAATATGCTTGTTCAGTCCTCAAAAGCGTTGAAGGCATGGCAGACAAGGAGGATTGTATGGCTGCTATTACATGATTCTGGGGGGATGTACGGGAACATAATGATTCAAAGAGGGTAGGAGGTCTGATGAAGTGGTCCCTGCACGACTTGTCATCTAGGAAATGTTTCGCCTGCATGTAGGACCAAAATGAGAAGGTGCCTGTATTCAAGAGTTCCGCAAGTTCCGCCAGTTTCATAAATCTTCCTCTGCGGAAGAAGTGCTGGGCAGTCATGCTCTCATGGGGCCATTCCGCCCTTGCGAACACCCCGGCAGGGAAGTCCGGGTTTCCCCAAAGGGGGGTAAGTGGGGATAGTCTGTTTGAGACTGATTCCGCAGAGCAAGCCTTGTCGTATTCCGATAGGGTCGCACTGATGAGAGGGTGCTCTTGGGCCGTCTTAGTGATGTATTTCTTGTGTAGCCATGGGGCAAGTTTTAAGTCCATTTGTGAGATCAGGTTCTCCAGGAGCACCCATCCCTTACATTGGGAGTGGACTGGCCAGTCCACATTCCTGGCCAGATGAGTAGCCCGTTAATATCTGCGGAGGTCCGGGAGTCCAATACCTCCCTGAGACTTTGGCAGGGTAAGTTTGGACCATGCTAGGCGGGCCGGTCTACCCGACCAAAGAAACATGCGACACATTGTCTTATATTGCCTGAAAAAAGAGTGAGGAAGCGCTATCGGTATCGTTTGTAGTTTGTAAACAAGGGAGAATAACCATTTTGATTAGCGATGTCCGACCAAACCATGAAACCGGGAGTTTATCCCATTTCAGTAGTTCTTGTCGGGTAGCTAACAGTTCGGCCAGGAAATTCTTGTGGATCAGTTCTGAGAGTTTACGCAGAAATTGGATACCAAGATATGTGATACCGTCATCTTTCCATTGAAAGGGAAAGTTCTGTTGGCACTGTTGTTTGATGTCAGGGGACAAGGATACATTTAGGGCCAAAGACTTGGAGTAGTTGATTTTGAGGTTGGAAATCAGTCTAACCTGCTCTAGAGCTGCTAGAAGGTTAAGGAGAGACGTGGTCAGTTTAGAAAGGAAGAGGAGGACATCATCGGCGAAGGCCGCAATTTTAAACTCCCGATCATGAACCTTGATTCACGCAATGTTTTTGTTAGCTCTGATAGCCCTAAGGAGAGGCTCAAGTGTGAGAATATATAGCAGGGGGGATAGGGGGCATCCCTGCCGGGTGCCATTATGGACCAGGAAGACCCTGACTCTGGCTCTTGGGTTATGATACAGGGACATAATGAAAGAACATATGCGCGTCCGCAGGCCCAAGTGTTGCAGAATAGCTACCATGTAGTCCCATGCCACCCTGTCGAAAGCCTTCTCCGCGTCCATAGCTAAAAAGAAGCCCTACTGCTGTGTGCTAGTAAGCCAGTGGTGTAGGTTCAGAGATTTAATGGTGTTGTCCCTGGCCTCTCTGCCGACTTGATCCAATCCTACCCAGTAAGGCAAGTGATATGAGAGCCGAGTAGCAAGGATCTTAGCGAAGAATTTCACGTCTACATTCAATAGGGAAATGGGGCGGTAATTCGCAACATTCGCCGGGTCCTTCCCCTCCTTAGGTATCACTGCTACGTGAGCTTCCAGCAATCTCTGCGAGTCATGGGGGGTGGTGGCTAGGGTGTTGAACGCAGAGAGGAATCTAGGGGCTAGTAGATCTACAAAGCATTTGTAGTACTGGGCCGGGAATCCATCCGGCCCAGGACTCTTGCCAGGTTTCCTGGTTTTTAGGGCAGCTGTTAGCTCCTCGGTTGTCAGAGGGGCTTCCAGGGCCCGAGCATCTTTCCCTGATAGGGCCTTGGGACTATGTTGGTTTAGGAATTCTCTAATGAAGTCAGCCCGAGAGGTCGGGGTCCTAGACTTGTCCAAGTCAAGTTTATATAGCTGACTGTAGAACTGTTGAAATTGTGTAGCGATATCTACATTACTATGGTAATGTCTTCCCTGGGCGTCAGTTATATGATGTACAGTATTCACAAGTTTACATTGTTGGGCAGCTCTGGCGAGCGAACAACCGGGCTTGTTGCCCAATTCATAGAACGTTTTGTGTGAAAGAAAAAATGTACGTCGAGCTTGTTTGTGTAGCTCCTCTGTAAGAAGTATTCTAGTCTCAGAGAGTGCTTGAGCTGTCTGTAGCACTAGTGAACGCTGTTGTCTCTCTAGGGTGCTAATTTTGTTGCAGAGTTCAAGAATCCTGGCATTGTGTTCCCTCTTTTTCCTAGCAGATATGGCCATAAGATGGCCTCTGATGAAACACTTGTGTGCCTCCCATTGCATTAAGGGGGACGCCTCAGGTGTGTCATTGTGTGCGAAGAACTCGGTAATATTCTGCTTCAGGGCCGATAGGTCCACTGGGTCTGAGAGGAGGGGCGCGTCCATCCTCCAGATCTTCGTAGAGGTGATCTGTTCTGGAAAGGAGAGAGTAAGGGTGACCGGGTGGTGGTCCGAGAGACCCATGGGCTCAATGGACGACCGGTGTAGAAAGGGGAGAAAAATATAATCTAACCTAGAGTATCTGTGGTGTGGTGCAGAGTAGAAGGTGTAGTCTCGATCGCATGGGTATAGGGTCCTCCAAGTGTCGTGTAAAGTAAGAGATGCGAGCTGAAGTTTGATCTGTCTCAAAGCTGAATACGGGAGGGACGAGGACCCCGTAGAAGTCTCTAGGAGAGGGTCTAGGGGGGCATTGAAGTCTCCGTCTAGAATCAGCAAGCCCGTCTTGAAGAGCGTCAATTGGGTCGCGACTTCTCGTAGAAAGGGGACATGTTGCACATTAGGGTAATGGGTTTGTCGGGCCACGTACCTTTGAGAAAGAGGTACCTACTCTCCTTGTCTGCCATCTGATCTGTGATAGTGAAAAGCTTAGATTTGGCAAGGAGGATGGAGACCCCCTTGGATTTCGGAGTTGGACAAGGGGCATGGAACGCTGTAGGGTAACAAGCAGAGTGGAGCCGTGGGACCGATCCTACCTTAAAGTGGGTTTCCTGTAAAAAAAGGATCTGAGCTTTCTGCCTCGCCGCTTCTGCTAGGACACTACTTCTCTTTTCAGGAATGTTCAGTCCCCGTGAGCGAATAGATTTTAAGTGTGAGGGGGGCCGAGCTTATCTTGGAGTGAGCCATTGGTAAAGGTCTCCTACTTAGAGCATTTTCTCGCTTAAAAAAGGGAGAGAGCAGCTGGATAGGGGGGGGGGAGGAAAAGGGAGAGGAGGTAAGTGAGTAGTGGAAGGGAGGAAGAGAGAGTTATTATAAGACTGTGTAGGGGTGGCACAAGTGCCCGAGAAAGAGCCAAACGTAGAAAGTGTACCGGAGGTGAGAGCAGTCCTGCTGTGTCACCTAGAGGGCAAGTTGGGAGGATGGGGTAATCGGTACGGGTCCAAAAGGAACCTGCCACTTAGGTGTGGGAGAAGAGGCTAGCAGGAAAGTCTATCAGAGTTAAATGCTATCAGTAGCATGAAAGCAGTCTCAAACATATCAGTAACAGCATGAGCTGACACTCCATGTCACAGGGAAGGTAAGACCCAGGGAGGATCACCCCCCACCCCTCGAAGTAAAGGGGGAGGAGAGAGGGGGAGACCCACCGAGGGGCCCACAGACAAAATGTTTAGGACCCGGGTCAGCCTGGCAGTGTGTAAGATTCTGCAGGGGCGTACCGAAGTTTAAGTAGATGTACTTAGTGGGCGTCTCTAAGGATAGCACCCAAGGTTACCTCCTTCTTTGGCCTTCCCAGATCCGGGGCCTCTGCCATGCCAGCCGGGCTCCTCCCAGAAGTTTCACCCGGCAGGGGCGGCAGCATGCGTACCGCGATCGGAAGGCATTTCCAGCATATAAGCATTGATATAAGCAGCCCGATAAACAAATGATCCAATAAACATATAAACAAATAAACCAGTGACCTGGCAAATCAGCAGAACTTATTTAACCTGAAGTTTGTGTTTTAAGCGGAGTTCCCTCCCCAAGAGGGCCCAGCGAGGGCGGGGTCTCGAGCCCGGGCGAGGGCCGGTCAGGTCCCCCCTGGGGCACCAAATCAGCATCACCGTCGGGAGGGGGGCCCCACACCGAGCCCCAGTAATCGAGTCTCCGCCGGGGCCCCCCCAGCGAGCCAGGGAGGTCACACGTATTGGAAATCTTATACAACTTTATAATATCTCATGTCTCAACACAGGTTCCCCACATAAGCACCTTCTATGGTGGAAGATTGCTAAGGTTGTGGGCTCTTACAAACCAGAGATGTATAGTTCTTTCGCCATAGGTAAAACCGGTAAGGATGGCAAAAAGAGTCTCTGCCATAGCTAAGGGTCTACACCATCAGTCCAATCCATTTCCCCTATCATGTAGGATAGCTGAGGTTCAAGGATCACCTCCCACAGCAAGTTGGGCCCCACAACATTTTCCACTGAAGAGGGGAAGGTGTTAGGTGGTAGCACAGGTTGCGACATAGCATAAGTCATACAGCACAGGGAAGAAGAACACAGGTTCCAGGTGAAGTCCATGAACTAAGCAGGGGGTATGGGTTGACTAGACATTAATATGGTGGGAGTTAGTGTAGCCTTTCCGCACCCCCCCATGTCTAAAATCCCCAACGTATGTAGATAGATGCTTCCCTATGCACGTGTCTAAACAATGGCTTACCAGTTATACACGTCTCCTTTCAGTGAGTCGCATGGTGTAGGCCTCAAGAAAAGAAAAAAAAAACAAAAGAACGAACAAATCTCGCTTGGGGCGATAAACTTCCGTTCGGTAAGGCCAGGGTTGTTTCAGTGTGAGCGGGATGTGGGTTAAGACTGGGGCCAGTTCAGATTGTCATCTTCAGGAGGGGAAGGGGGGATAAAGAAAGAGAAAAAAAAGGAGTGTAGGACTGATTAGTGTTCGGTCTTTCTTCTCGCTGAAGACGGTTTCGTTCTCGGCGGCTTCTCTGTGATCATGGCATCTGGGTGTTCTCTAGGGGAACCCAAGGAGGATCTCCTTCTTCTCTGCCTATTCCTGCGGGAGCGAGGTGTGCCCTCCGACTGTGTAAGTATCCAGGGTTCAGGCTGCATGAAGGCACTGAGCCAATCTGGCACAGGTATTAGCGGCAGGCCAAGTGTGTCACAGAAAGCTGGAAGATCCATCGCCGGGATGGTGCTGCTGAGTTGCATTCCGGCTTCCGGGTGTCCACGGGTCGCCAAGGCACTTCTGCCCATCATCCCTGCTGTGTTTTGGGAGGCCAGCTCAGCTTAAGGATCTGCTAACAATGCACTGACAGACGGAGAGCTCGGATCACGCGTCCATCTTGGTCCGATGCCAGGCTACGCCCCCGCTTTTTCTAATTTTTCACTGTGGTATGAGCAATACATTGATTGTTAATTTGATTTTGGTATTACGAAATATGTTACATAAGTGGATGTTTATCTATCAAGCACAGAGCTACCATTTGAAGGCACTTTTACTTTAAACACTTTGAAGATTATCTTATTCTGTTGATAGGTGGCAGCAGTTTGTATATTTATAGCATAATTTTTGATTTTGGTTTATGCCCATAGCGCAGAGATCTTTCACTATAATACAAATATATAAGTAAGTTCATCCAGCCCAGGGAGCCTTACTAAAGGGAAGCTGTTTTATGACCTGGTCTATTTCTTCCAAGGTGATAAAGGCATCCTACTGTATATGTTCAGATCTGATGGTCAATTTTGGTAGTGTGCATTGAGAAAGATATTCTCGGATGCAATGTGGAATAGTATGAACACTAGTGTCATATAAGGAGCGTTTCAGATTGTATAGCTGAGTGTAGTACTCCTGAAATATGACATCTATCTTGGCAGGGTCAAAATGTTTAACAACTTGATTATCTGTAATAAAATGGATCAGTTTAGAGGTGCATTCAGCTTGTGAGACAACAATGTGTGAGCTTTTTTACCCCTTTCATAAAATTGTTGGCAAATGTTCAGCATTGTTTTTTCCACTGCTGTCATGTCTAGCTGTTGGATTTGAGTCCTAATCAGGATTAGGAGTTGGGGATTTGAAAGTGTGGCCTCTATTACATATTAGGTTCCTAACATTTGTTTGACAGTGAGTTGAGCCTTCTACAGTTAAAGAAAACTGACAGTATCCAGTAAAACGTGGGGGGGGGGGGGGGGGGTT
>BLSH010367861.1:3628897-3649975 GCA_018402905.1 Glandirana rugosa | reverse complement strand
TATAAAAATGCACTGATTACTGTGTAAATGCCATTGGCAGTGAAGGGGTTAACCTGCAGGGGGCGCTCTAAGGGTTAACTATGTTCCCTGGGCGTGTTCTAACTGTATTGGGGACTGCCTATCTGGGGAAAGGAAGTTATCACAGCCTTCATGTACGAGAAGGCTGTGATCACTTCCCTTCCCCCTCACACAGAGCGGAGGTCCGTGTTTACATACACGGACCTCCGCTCATTCGCTCCGGGGGGGCCATCGCGGGTAGCCGGCGGCAATCGAAGCCGCCGCACCCGCTCCCTGGACCCCCCCGGACACAGTGAGCGCGCGGGCGCGCCTCCGGCGGCGCGCGCGCGCTCACAGTGCGCGTTATCGCAGCCGCCGTCGTATGACGGCGTTTTGCGATAACGAACCACTTTGTCGCCGTCAGATGCCGATCGGCGGTCGGCAAGTGGTTAAGGTTTACTAAAACCTGTCTTCAGTGAGGCTGCTCTCAGCACAAGCAAGGACCCCTTAGCTAGGCAATACAGAGTTTAAAATCTAAGTATAGAGAGTGTAAAGAGAGTAGCAGACCAAGGTACTTACAGTCCATCTCTCTTTAATATTACTGTAAATTCATACAAGACATTGACTATTTTATATCTTCTTGTATGAATTTATATCAGTAATAAAATATTTTTGTACTTTTGTTTCCTTGGTCTTTCACTTTAACTTACACTATCTATACCTGAAATAAAAATTTGTCAGAGGGTATTAACTTTGCCCACACATTCTAAAACTGAAAAGAGCTTTGCCTTTATATTTTAATCTTTCTGTTTTCATTTTATAGAGTACAAAACAAGCAATTCTCCCAATAGGAGAAAAAGTATCATTGTATCATTAAGAAAGAATTTATTGAAATCTCATGCGGCAGTTAAGTATGCATTGCTCTAGGCTGATGGCCCAACTTTTACAGGACACAGTTGAACCCTGTGATAGGCTATTGGCTCATAAATTGTTAAGGCCACGCAGAAATAAAAAAGAGGAGTGAGAGAGAAAGGAAATGAGTTAGAGAGATAGGAAATATTGTTAGCAAAAAAGGGTTAATAAGGGCCTTTATCATATAAGACACTTTTTTGGAAAGGCATACACCACCCTTACTGAGTGCAGCATCTTGAAATTTTAGATTTCTTACAATCTCTTCAGCAACTTACTCCCATCATCATGTAGCAACTTACTCCTGTTATCATGTCAAGAACATCTTTTAAAAATAGTTGCTTCCAAGACACGGCTCAACAGGATCGGGGGCGGGGGGGTTGGGGGATTGGCATCTCTATGTCGTACAAGGTAGTTCTTAGCACACCTTCCAAATTGTCTTACCAACTGGCATGGGAAAGAGATCTAGGATAAGATATCATTGAGGAGAACGGGAGAACCTGGGCCCCATGTATCCACAAAGGTATTAAGAATGTAGCTTTCATTGAAGCTGAACATAAAGTATATTCTAGATGGTACTTGGTACCAGAGTAACCGTCAAAAATGTACCCTGGAACATCTTCCTTATGCTTCCGGAGATGTGGTTAGGTGGGAACAGTTTTACATGTGTGGTGGACATGCCCTAAAGTCAGGTGTTTCTGGATTTGAGTTCACTTCCTGATATATTCAGTAACCATGGTAAACATTGTGAAGAATACTCAGGTTGCCCTCCTCAATGAGCCAGTTAAAAACACCCCCAAGCACACTCAAATGCTAATTTATTTTATATTTTTGACAGCCAAGATAGCAAAGCTTGGAAGCTTGGAAGAGTCCCTTGATTGACCTTTCCTTTTGAAACACAAACTTTTTGAATCACGCTTAACAAAAAATAGTCAGTATGCTTCGAGATAAGCAATAGCTGTTCAAAAAGGTTTGGAACCCCTGGCTCTCTTATCTACAAATATCATCTGAATAGCGGTAGAATGGTGGTTGGGAGGACTTGAACTCTTGGATGGATATCTCTTTCACCATTCCTCCCCTTTCCTCCCTTTTCCTTTATCTCCCTGTATTGTTATCCTTACCTCTATTTTTACATCTCTCTACCCAGATATACTCAGGTATAAATTTCCTTTCTTTATCTTTTTAAAATTATGTGACATTATGCTCCTATAAGTATAAATCTTTTTGAAGGGCCACATATCCACAAACCCCTAGGCTGTCATAAACTCCTCACCTCGAGCCCACGTTTTCTTTTTTTTTTTTAAGGGCAAATTATTGGGTACTGTATGAGAGCTCGGTCCTTTTACTATATACCTATGGGATTTTATTTTGACCCTTTCTTGTTCAATTTGTCCTAGATGGGGAAGTATTTGTGTAAGCCAGCAGGAATTAGAATTGAACTTTATGAACATTATGTTTGATATTACAGCATATTGATGGTCTAAGGCCCTCTTTGGATGATTTGAGCTTATTTTTTCTTGGTACTTTGTACAAATGTACATTTTTAATACCGGAAAGTAACTTCCAGTTCCGGCGCTCCATGGACTAGCTGCACGCTTGCTCGGCTCCCACAGCTAGCCTCCAAAACCAGCCTATAAAGCCACACAATCCATCTCTAAATAGCACGGGTCTGCATCGGAGGAGTCCCTGAGCGCGAGATGGAGCGGTATCTTGACAAAGGTGTGCCCCGACCGCCCGTACAACAAAAGGGAACCAAAGACTCGAATCAGGCCGCGGCGCCTTTCATGGCGACCGTGCCGGGGGCATGATCGCTCCTACGTTTGTTTCTGAACCTTCGGATCTTGCAACGAACGCGGGCATGTGCAATGCTGAGCTAATAGCCCAGGCTGTAGCGGCCATCCTGGCCCCCATGATCACATCCACGGTGGAAAGAGGCAGGAATGGCTCAGTTACACAAAGAGCTGAGGGAACAAGCAACCAGACTAACTGAGGCTGAGCAGAGAATCACACATGTGGAAGAGGAGCTATATCACACACAAGACTCAGAGCGAGCACAGGACACTCAGATCCACCCCATAGTACAGAAACTCGAAGACCTTAAGAACAGGTCGAGAAGGAGTAACCTGAGGGTCATCGGGGTTCCCGAGTCGATCTCCCAACGGCGCTATCTCATTTCTGTACGGTCAAAATTCCGGAAGCTCTAGGCCTACGGGGCCCCCTCCAGGTGGAACGGGCACGCAGGCTGGGTCCTCCGGGGTCCGACCGAAGCACGCCGAGACCTGCCATAGCCAAGTATGTGAATTATGCGGATAAACATGGCATTTTACAGAAGTTTCGTCAAACGAAATCCCTCATAATTGATGTAGCCAGAATCCAGCTTTACTTGTCCCCCCTATTATTATAGGCGGCTGACCAGTCAACTGAACTGAATGTATTATAATCGAATGTTTATCATTTGTTACTGTTCTTGTTGTTTGCTTTGCCCCTTTGCCTCCTTCCACATGGACTGCCTCCCAGACATGTAAGCAGATTCAGAAATCTCCTGGCCGCATTCCAAGGCTTAGGGTGACCCGACCACAGTACAAACCATTGTGTTGGTGTCACGCCACTTTTCAATGTTGACAAGGCTATGCTTCTAGGGAGTCGCATTTTCCCGCAGTACGACCATGTGGAAGAAAGTGAAGTATTTACCACATTGGAATTGCTCTGATTTTATACCTGTTTTTTACACCTTTATCATCACACCTCTCTCCCTGCTGCATACCCTCCCCAACTCTCCTTGTCTCCTAGTCGGCATTTTTATTCAAAATAGTCCTTGCACATTCATTTTACAAAATAACCTCCAGCTCCCTGGGTTCTTAGATCATCTATCATCTAGCTTGCCCGCTATGCTTAACACTAACTCAATACCTCGTAATCTTTCATGAAAATAATCTCATGAAATGTTAAGGGGCTTAGATCCCCTAACAAGCGCATGAAAGTATTGCGACACCTCCAGCGACTACATGCAGACATAACCCTACACCAAGAAGCACATCTATCATCTGCTGATTTTTGGAATATGAAAAAGCTATGGGTGGGCACGGTGCTAGGGTCAGAAGCAGTAGGAAGAAAGGCCGGAGTCCTAATTCTGCTACATAAAAATTTCACAGGCCAGGTCATAGCCACGGACACCGACACCCACGGCAGAATAGCTACAATACGCGTTAAGTGGGGTAATAGAGAGCTAAACATCACTAACATCTATGCTCCAAACAGCCCGGGGCCCTCCTTTTTCGCTGACCTCTCCGCCCACCTCCTGAGGCACCCTCTTATTCCTCATGTGGTGGGGGGAGACTTCAACTCTCTTATGGATGCACTGGGGGACAAATCTTACCCTTCCCTCCTCCCGAACACCCCTCATCGCATGCAAGCCAAGACCCCCCTAGCGGATACTATAGAGTTCCTACACCTATTTGACACTTGGAAACTCCAGCACCCAGTTGACCGAGACTTTACATATTTCTCGCCCCCGCACAAAATTCTATCTAGGATAGACTATTTCTTCATCACAGAATCTGTACTGCCCTTACTAGCGGATTCAGCGATACACGTGATGGCCATCTCCGATCACACGCCCATTTCAATCACACTGTCGGATCACATTAGCACACCTAACCCAAATCTGTGGCGATTCCCAGCTCATTTCGCAGGCAACTCAGACTTTAAATCCTACATCCGGGCGGCCTGGGAAGAATACTCCCTCACAAACCAGACTCATCAGTCCAACCCCAACCTCTTCTGCGAAGCGGGGAAAGCCTTTCTGAGAGGAAGGATGATCTCCTATGCAACATCTCATAAATGCAGGTCACTAGCCAAATACCGTGCCGCTAGCCTGCAACTCCAATCAGCCCAACTAGCACTAGCCACCAACAACAATCAGGTCAACAGAGACAATTGGCAGGCTGCCAAGAGAGCCTTTGACCTCTGGGCAGACACAATAGAGCTATCCCAGAGAGCCCAATCAGATGCCAAGTTCTACCAACATGGCAATAAGTCCGGAAAATTGTTAGCCAGACTTTGCAAGGGCACCTTCACTCCAACACATATCTCAGCCCTAACAGATAAACTGGACCGCACGCATACTGATCCTCCGGCAATAGCTAAAGTCATGCTTGATTTTTACACCTCCCTCTACTCACCTAACGCAATAGACATACAAAAAGCTGACCAATTCCTCAGCCAACGAAATATCCCCTCGATCATGGAAGACCAACTGCAATCACTGAACTCCCCCATCCCCCAGACCGAAATATTGCATGCTATACAAACCATGTCTCCAAACAAGCACCTGGGCCGGATGGATTTACGGGGGATTTCTATAAATCATTGAAGGACACTCTTGTCCCAACCTTTTCCAGAGTATATGATCACATTTTGTCAGGGGGTCATTACCTGCCTACTGGCAATCAGGCAATAATTAAACTCCTCAGCAAGAAAGGCAAAGACCCACTGGCCCCCGGTTTGTATCGCCCCATATCACTTTTAAATTTGGATGCCAAGTTTTTATCTAAAATAATTGCAGCTAGACTGGCAGACATCATTCCCTCCATAATACACCCTGCCCAATCGCGATTTGTACGAGGAAGGACAGCGACCCTGAACATCCGTAAAGTGATAGCGGTACTGGAACACGCAAAAAAAATCCTACTCAGGACACAGCCATAATAACATTAGACGCCGAAAAGGCATTCGATAACGTAAGTTTCTAATGGCTTTTCTCGGTTCTAGGTGCGTTAAATTTCCAGGGTCCCTTCCTCCATACGATACAGCAAATGTACGCCTGCCCTACGGCTAGGATAGTTGCGGCTGGAATATTGAGTCCAGAGTTCCGGCTTCACAAAGGCACAAGACAGGGATGCCCCCTGTCCCCCCTACTGTTCAACTTAGCCCTGGAACCACTGTCTAGATTCCTCATAGACAAAGCCCCCTTACATGGTATCACTTTTGGTGACCAGGAAATATGTACAGCCCTATTTGCAGATGATGTACTCATCTTTACATCAGACCCGGCCAAGGATATTCAAGTGGTTAAGAACACATTTGATGCCTTCCAGAATAAGGTTTACGCATTAACTATTCTAAAAGTGAGATCCTCCCCCTAGGCACCAATAAACACCTCTCATGGGCTCCACTTTCCCCCTTCCCCATATCGCATACCCATATCACCTACTTAGGTATACAAATTGGCAAAACCCCCTCCTCCCTATATACCCTAAACTATCCCCCATTATTCCTGAAAATATCACAGGAACTGTCTCGGTGGGCGGACCTTCCATTATCGCTCCTGGGGAGATGCCGTCTTTTTAAGATGGTGAGCTTTGCTAAACTGTTGTACCCACTACAAGCTCTACCCTTACTCATAAAACATAAAGATATACAGAACCTAAATAAGGCAATTGTGAAATTTCTATGGCGGGGTAAAAAATCACGCATCTCACAAGCAAAGCTATACTCTCCCAGGGGCGATGGAGGGGTCGGTCTACCGCATATTAGGCTATATAATATTGCTTGCCTCCTCCGTTCAGAGCAGGATTGGATAGCAAACACCTCACGATACTCCAACACTTCACTGGAATTGGCTATGGCCAAGCCCTTCATTCTACCTGGTCTTCTACACTCACAATGGTGTCGCCTCCCGACCCATCTCCGACAGAATCTGCTGCTGAGGGATACTGGGGAAAATCCCGGAAAGTGCAAAAGCTGTCACCCCACATCTCATGGCAGCTACCCATAAGGGGCAACCCTCAGTTCCTGGCCCCTCAGGAAAGCCTGGCCTTCCAGTTGTGGCTATCACATGGACTAACTCACATGGCATCACTCTATGATGAGAAGTCTGGCAAACCGATACCTTTCCAAGAACTTAGCAAGACTTACAATCTTCCTCCTTCCCACGTCTTTCATTACTCCCAATGTTTAAGCTTCAAATGCTCGAATCATAAACCTGCCACATCTCCATTCAGCCTTTCTTTCACTGACCAGCTGCTTGCCAAGGGCTCCTTCTCCTATCAGACATTTACAAACCTCTTATCCAGAGAGCTCTACCTTCACCGATGGAAGTGGCTGCCGCCAAATGGTCAAAAGACTTTCCTTTGGAGAATCTAGCAGACAAACTACATCTGGGATACAATATGATTATGCTGCACACAACTTGCGAACTATGGAAGGAAACCCAATTAAAGATACTCCACAGAGCCTTCATACCCTTTGTCAGAAAAAAGGACAACCCAAAATCTGCAACATTTCCGTGGTGCTCCTCTGTCAAACCCTCATTAGCACACCGATTCTAGTACTGCCCCTCTATCCAGTCCTTCTGGACAAATGTAGTGGAATTTATTTTATTTATCGGACACAAGGATCCCGAGGACCCCCGAGCTCCTGTTATTCGGTTACTTGGACCAAACTAGCCTACGTGTACCACTGACTGCGAAAGCTTTATCTCACATGCCCTGGATCCAAACAACAGCCCGTAAAACAATACTGAAAAACTGGACACAATCGCATGGCCCCTGTGTGGCCATGGTAAAGAAGGATCTTATCTGGCTATTATACATGGACAGACTCACCTCCAACTTTTCGAATGCATCCTCCGACTGCTGCTTCCAAAACAAATGGTTCCCCTTCATGCAGTTGGCCCTCCCAAAGGAGGAAGCGGAGGCCATCAAAAAAGCACCTCATCGCTACTATGTCGATAGACAGCAGCAGCATCAGGGAACCTAATGGCTCCACTACTTTCTCATAGGTATCACCCTATACACCGTTATTGTTTACTATGAGACTCCAAACCTGCACTCAGTGTATTCCTTTGCGGTACTTGTTGTAGCATTTGATGTCCTTATAGCACCATCTCAAAATGTATTCATCAGTTCAATCAGAATATGTACGGTAGTTTATGTTTTCGTACAAATTTGCTCTACTGGTAGCCGACCCCCCCACTCTCCTCTAATGCATTCAGTGTATCCCGCCTGCTCCCAGACCCTTAAACCCCCTCAAGATATGCACCAGGTGCAATCTGGCACCGTGTCTACTCCTATCTCAACCCAGTGGGTTGGGAGGTCATCATTCCTACCTAACACACACAAACACCCCTTCATTAATGTCGACCCCCCCTCCTCCTTCCTATCATATCATCACTACTCTATATATCGTCGCCCTTCTTTCACCTTCCTTTGGGTATGCAGCACCCTACCCCTCAGCCCCTATTCCTCAGCCCCCATCACAGTTATGCTCCCATTCCCCCCCTTCCCTCTCTTTCTTGGTTACATGTACCTATACCAGGTAAAATATCCTGTGTCCTATGGCCTGTCTTCTTCAGTGTCAGCTTCCATAGCAAGCACTTGCTATGCAGGCAGATGTGCGGCCTCACACCCCAGCTGGGCTGTGTGTGTCTATAGACCCACCCCCACTCCCTCCTCACTACATTTTATTGACAGCTAATGGCTCCCGCTGCTACCTTTATGTCTAGTAAGGAGAGAGAGAACAGAAACGCTGCTCTCGGGGACAGTGCTGGATCCAAATTGGGCTCATGCAAGTATTTAGTGGGACTGGGGCAAGCTAATCTTGAAAGGTTTTTTAACTTAATGCTGAGTATGCATTAAGGTACAACCGTAACCCAATTCAGTTTTTATTTAACATACTCAAGTACCTTGGTCAACTGGTTCAAACATCTTGAAATTACAATTCTTGCAGACAAGGGTTTTCAGTATTTATTTTCTGGAAAAGAGGAATTTCTGGTGATCCAGGAACACATACTCTTGTAACCGATAAAATTAGATTGAAAATTCTAATCCAGAACTTGGTTATCTTTGGACATTAATACCATATATGGTATATGGTGCCCATCTGGCCACAATGTTGAAAACAGTCAGAAGACACTGTTGGGTGCATTTTCACAATCCTAGTAGGCACCAGGTACCATCATAGCAGTGTTTTGTATTTGAATTTTATTAGAGTTGTATTGTTGAGAGATACTTTGGGCAACTTGTTATATATGTCCTGCCAGTCTGATATGTCTAGCATGTTTCTAATAGCTCATTCCCATTGTTGCATGTATGGTAGTTTAGATTTGAGTCCAGTAGGAGATTATATAGAATTGCAATAAGACCTTTAGCCAAGTCTCTGAATTGACAGGATATTGCAAACATGGTTAGCAATAAAAGATGGGCCAAATATTTGAGTTTGGTCTGAAGATAAATTGTAATTTGATTACACTGGAACATTTTGGTTGGGGGAAATTGTACGTTGTTACAATAATATTACAAAGTAAATCATTTCCATTCAAAAAGTCTCCTGTTCATAGAAAGCCTTTATTTGCTCACCAATAAAATTGACTAGGACATAAACCAGGGGTAAATTCTGGATTACTTAGGATGGTAGCTAAAGGAGTCTGGGAAGAAAAGAGTTTTCACCTAGTTCTCCGTCTGTCCAAAGTGACAGGTGAGTATAATAATGTACATAGATAGAAGGGCACAATTTACTAGGGATCCACATTAAGGCTTTGATAGATCCAAGGGGGGTACACTAAAGTTTCTATAGAAACCACGTGGGGGGGAGGGTCCTTTTATAGTAGTATAAGCTAACTGCATCAACCTATTAATTAAGGGTTTTCCATGGACCCAGACAGATGAAATCATTTTATAGCTTTAATAACTCCTTTTCTGAGACCGCTCTGGGAAGAGTTTTAAAGAAATAGAGCAATCTGGGTAATATGTGAGTGAATTCCTTCAAAACCAAGAAAGAGGTACATTAGACCATCTATACAGGTCCTCTATAAGAAGCCTAAAAAGAGGTGGGTAGTTTTCAGAGTATAACATATGAATAAAGGGGGTTAAATGAATCCTTATAAGTGAGGAATAGATTTAGTTGCCCATTGGAATTTGAAATGACTACGTAGCAATTTAACCATGGATTGTGGTAAACTAACATTTAAAGCACCAGTTTTGTTTTGGTTTAGTGACAAGCCTGATCATTTCAAAATCCTACAATATGTAGTAATTGTAGCAACTGGGGTGTCATTGTGTGTGGAGATTAAATATACATAAGAACATCATCTGCAAACAAAGCACATGTATGTTCTTGTTGGTTACAAAAAATCCTTTCTATATTTGGATTAGAGCGTATAGCGTTGGTGAGGAGCTCCATATAAGGGGGAGTAAGAGGTATAACACGGAGCCATGTTGAGTGACCCACATTTTGCCTTTATATATATTTTTAGGTAATTACTGGATAGTTGATCCTGTGAATTCTGCAATAATAAATCAGTATTCATACATTTTTATATCCACCGGCATAAAAAAATTTAATGCACATTGCGATCGTGCAAGATGTTTAACAAGTCAGAACATTGTACCCTTGACTGACCAGCATGATCTTATTTCGGGTTATTACCAGACCCTTGTATAGAGCTATAGTGTACATGCTCACTGTCATACTTAAGCTACAGTTCCAGTTGATCCTCTCTGCTGGAAATCAGAGCATAACCTCCTTACCTTTTTCCTACTTTAATCTGCTGCTTTCCATATAACAACATCAATCAGCTAATTTGCAAAGCTAATATGTTTGATCTGCAAGATAGCAGTCTCTCAGCATGATATTAATGAATTTACTCTTTTTTTAAATATGATTTAGATCAAAAAATCATTTTATTTTAACTGCTCACGCTGATCTGGAACACCCTGAAACTTCCAGCATGTCATTATTAATAAACTTTTGAACAGTCATCGTTACATGTTTGTGATGGCAGTTTTGTGTTATTTTCCTGAAAACTGACAATGTTTAATTAGCAAAATTTAAAATGCAGTTTCATTAAAAGTAAAAGGTTTAAAATATTCACATTTCCAACCTAATCATCTTAGAGTCAAGTAGGCTAGTTCACATAGACCAAGATCCAAAAGTGCAGACTGAACACTTGAAAGCAAATGACAAAACCTGAACATAGCAGGAGATCCACAGTAGAGTATATAAGAGTTGAATCTTGTATTTTTTTATTTTTTTCAGACCCCCTTTAATTCCAGTTTGCAAGCTTTTGTTTAAAGGGTGCATTGGGAAGATGGGCACTGCCATGGGGGACATATACCAATACAAGAAAAAAGTCCCCTCAAAGAAGGGTACAGTGAGCATGAACCCCACCATCATAGGCCTGTTATATAGTCTGTGAATTACAGAACAGCAGCTGTCATCAGATGTTCCACAGACAGAAATTAGGCTAGGGCTACACTGGTGAGGAAAGTTATTTACTACTGAAGAGATTTAATTAGTTTTTTGTTGTCAGTCACCTTATTTGTAGCATATTGAAATTATTGTGGCATTAAGTAGTATTGTGTTAAAAATTGTCCAACAATTTGCACCTCAGTTGTTAAGAAATTGAAGTGATATTAAACTCATACTGAAAAATATATTAGATTGCAGCTTGCCAATCATTATATGTGGTGGCTCTATTAATTTTCTTTTGCCTCTGTTTTCACCTCCTGATCTGGCTAATAACATACCACCTGTATTAGTGAGACATAACTGTGGATGCATGAGCACAAGAGGCACAACAGACAGCAGCATTGTCATTTTTGGTGGAGGGTACTGTTAAATGTATTAGAAGATTTTAATACACTAAACAAATTAAAGCCAAATTACAGCTTACACTTATTAATAAGGTACAGCAGTTTTTATTCAGTCTGTCATGGCCAAAACCCATGAAGCAGCCCTGGAAGGAAGGGACATGAGATCCAGTAAAAGAGGTGAAATATCATGGTAGTCAATGGGTTGCTCATGGCTGCTGCAGCAGCCATATGCTTGGCTTTGTCATTTTTTTCAGTATTCAGTCTGCTTTTTTTCAGCATGCAATCAGCCTAGGACCACATTCACCCACAAATTGGGTGAATAGCCAAGGGGCAGCATATCATTTTATGTGGTAATGGCATTGGTTGTTGTGGCCCCTGTGGTCCTTGTGGGACTCTGAGGTGGTGGCCTGAAGATACAGCTCTTCCTGTGACCCAGTGGAAAGAAATCTGGTATATATGGTTGTTTTAAATGCCTTTGTACAATAATAGTGTAACCTCACCCCTAAGGAAAAGACAAAAGTGAACAACACTTCAAAACACATTGGGTTACCCAGCATAGGGACGTTTTGTATACTGCAGAACCTTATGCTATAGGTCTGGTCTGGGTTTTGGGGACATTCACCGCATATGTAAATGTACTGCGTGTACAACCATACTAGTTTAAATAATGTTTTAAAGAAATCTGTAATGAGCGGTGTTACCACATTTTGAGTTTGAATACTGTATACAATAAAATGCATTATTTTTAGTAAGTAAGTTTGGTTGCCGTGAAAGTTCCAATAGAAGTGATATTTGGAGTTTTTTGTATGTTTTCAAGGGATGGCGGCAACCCTTATCAGAAATTCTTCCTTTTCCATTTTGCTTAGCCTTAATGAATAAGCCTGCATACATGGCTATCACAGGGACCAATAACATTAAAGTAATTTTATTCACTGTACATATTATTCATGAATACATTTTTATTGCTGGTTATATAAACATTCCTACAGTAAGCATGTATAATTGGTGTTGAAATCCTAAGGCCTCATTTACACTGCTGCTGGTAAATGGAAGTTTAGAGGAATTTGGGCATTTTTTTCAGCTGCCCTGAACTCTCCTCTATGTTATCTTATCAGTACATTTACACAGGGTCATTTAACCACTTCAGCCCCGGAAGGATTTCCAGCTTTAGGACCGGAGCCCTTTTTGCGATTCGGCACTGCGTCGCTTTAACTGACATGCGGTCATGCGACGTTGTACCCAAACGAAATTTGCGTCCTTTTTTCCCCACAAATAGAGCTTTCTTTTGGTGGTATTTGATCCCCTCTGCGTCATTTCTGATCGCCGCTATAAACAAAAGAAGAGCGACAATTTTGCAAAAAAAAAAACAAATTTCTTACTTTTTGCTAAAATACAAATCCAAAAAAAAAATATAAAAAAACATTTTTTTTCACCGTTTTTGGCCGATTTATATTCTTCCTCATATTTGCAATAAAAAAAATTGCAATCGGCGTTTATTGATTGGTTTGCGCAAAAGTGGTGGCGTTTACGGATGATGAGAATTCATTTTTGGGGTTTTTATTTTTTTTTATTTTTTACTATTAATGGCGGCGATCTGCGATTTTTAGCAGTACTGCGATATTTCCGCGGACATGTCGGGCCATTTTGACACTTTTTTGGGGCCATTGGCATTTATACAGCGATAAGTGCTATAAAAATGCACTGATTACTGTGTAAATGCCATTGGCAGTGAAGGGGTTAACCTGCAGGGGGCGCTCTAAGGGTTAAGTATGTTCCCTGGGCGTGTTCTAACTGTGGGGGGACTGCCCTAGCTGGGGAAGGGAAGTGGTCACAGCCTTCGCATGCAGGAAGGCTGTGATCACAGCCCTTCCCCCTTCACAGAACGGAGGTCTGTGTTTACATACACGGACCTCCATTCCTTCACTCCGGGGGGGGCCATCGCGGGTAGCCGGCGGCAATCGAAGCCACCGCACCCGCTCCCTGGCCCTCCCCGAACACAGTGAGCGCGCGCTCACTAGGCGCGATCACTCGGCCGCCGTCATATGACGGCGATCCGCGTTACAGAGCCACTTTGCCGCCGTCAATCGCCGATCGGCGGCCGGCAAGTGGTTAAGGTCGTTCCCAGGCAGTTGTGTTTAGAGGCTTTTTTTGGAACGCAAAAAAATTGGTTCAGATGCCAGTTCAGAGGCATTTGAAACGCTGCTTAATGTGGCTGAACTTGGCAAAACAGGCGTTTTAGAAGCTGGTTTCTAGCTGTCAACCAGGGGTGGTTGAAACAGCGTCCCATGTAAATGGAGCCTAACAGACATCCTGTGGTGTTTACTCCTTATTTCACACTGTCCTATTATATACAATGTACTGTACATTTTTTATTCCACACAGCCTCATCAGGTCATCTCAGACTCAAACCACACCTCTTTAAACAACACCCACCACTTAGAACAATGCAAACTATGCTCACCTTTTGGCAGTTTCTTTTTCTCTAGTAAGGGGACCAAATTACACACAGGCCTAATGCATTAGAAAACACAACTGCGGAGAAACCCACTTAATGCAGTGACCCACAGCAACCAATTAGAACTCACCTTACTGACGTCATACCAATATTGAATGGATTTTGTTATTGTTTATCATTACTGAACTTTATTTTTAGCCTTTTTATTTTTAAGCTGTACATATTATTTATTATTCCTTTTACAATGGTGAGAAGGAATTTCCCTTAACTTGCTAAATAGAAGTTCCCTTTTCATATTTTAATCCATGTATTATAGGGCATTATAGCAAAAACACATTGTAGTCATCCATCTATAATAACTATCTATAATTATTATAGGATACCAAGTAAATATATACATGTAAATAATTTGCATATTCATTATACTCCAAACATATTTGAATATAGTATCGTGAGGCACTTCATATGTCTGGCAACATAGAATAGCTTAGGTTGCAGAACACTTGGAATAGCTCTTCAGTTTGCCTAACCTTTTCAAAGTCTTGAGTGACACAGGTGCCTACATGAAACATGCTGAACATAGAGATAGGGACTTGAAGGCAGAAAGTCTAAAGATATCCTTGGATGCTTTCAAAACATTAAGCATCAGCTGTCAATTTATCTGACATCTGATGCCTAAGAGTCTTTTGAAACTGTGTTTAATATAATGGCATCCAAAATTCACATACACACATACTATGAAAAAAATGACATTATTTCTAAGTGAAGAGAGAAAAATAACTTATTTCACAGATTAGTTACTAAGCAGGAGAGCATTTACACAAACACAAAATAGCATTATTGTCAGTTGGCACTAACTATTTATTCCAAACAACAAAAAATGTAGTCAGCAACATTTAAATAAAAAAACTCTGCCACATCAGCTGAAAAGATCTTCAAACATTTGAGTCTGTGGAATAAAGTGAGGCGCATTGCTTTTAACTATCGATAAACATGTGCCAGAACATTATTTTAGCCAATATAGAGAGAAAGGTTGGAGCAGGTGTTGAATGCATTGCAGATGTTCTATGTAAATAGAGCTATCTTCCTTCTTCTAGCTAGCCTTATGCCAGATATGTTTATGCCCTAATAGAAATATCTGGCTGATATAATATGGATTCCACTGATCTAGTCATATGTGGTGAAATTGGTCACTACATGGATGGATCTTAATTTGCTTAAAAGTACAAATTAAAGGATACATTCACCTTAAAAAAATAATAATAAATGCACATTTTTTTGCAGGTAAAAAAATGTGCATTTATTATTTTTTGTAGTAGGAGCCTGTAAAGCATTGCACCAGCAATCAGCAGATCGCTGATGCCATGCAGGTCTCCTGCACGCTCTCAGTGTATCTGCTTGCCCATACATCTCGTACGGGTAAACCAATACTCCCTGACAGGAAGACTCAATGAACTACCACAGCACTCCACAGCGTCATGGTAGTTAATTGAGAACTACAAGTATGAATGATGCGGCCATGTAGGTGGAGCCCCACAAGGCCGTGCTGTTTTCAAACAGTGACAGCTAGTATGGGGAACTTCTCCCCGTACTGCTGCCATAGGGAGGGGGGCAGTGGGCAGCAGCTGCAGCACTGGAAACATGTTACATGTTCCAGAAGGTGAACTTATCCTTTGAAGCATTTTTTACAATCTATTAAAACTGAATTCCAGGAATACATAAAAGCCACACAATAATGCAGCTAAATATTTCTTAATAAACCTTTCAGTTATCTAAATGCAAATATGCACTTGTATTTGGTTTGGTATCAGCCTCTTGCAATCTTCTATACTGCAGCACTTGGTAAAGTAAAGACTGGGAAAGGTTGGGAGGGGCAGGGCTGGGATGCCAACCATGTGCGCAGCAACTAAATGTATTAGCAAGGAATGTGATGATTGGAGGAGATAGTGGAGTGAGCAGAGGGATGGCCTCATAAATCTGCTGCTGAGATAGGGCACTGTATTGCTTAAGCCGAATTGAATACTCCTATTCTTTACAGCCAAGGAAGATGTTATGCTCTGTCTGGTCTGCAGTTACCATGGTGCTGCACGTGATGTTAACTATGACTCCAGCCATTTAATGGCTTGACAGTTTGGTTGAGGGATAACATAAGCTGTTACATAGTTGTAAGTTATCGTTTAAGGCATGCCTTGAATGTAACTGTTTTGGGAAATGGTTAAATCAGTGGATTTGGTTCAACTTTAACTATAAGTGGTGTCACAGATCACATGCTTAGTTGATAAACAAAGCCATTCATCACCAGATCAGTACTGTTTTTGATTAAAAAAAGAACAAATCAGTGACAACTGCCAAAGCACCTAGAAAGAAATACTTTTCCTGATAGCTTGTATAAGATGTTAGTACAAGTTCATAACCTTTTTTATATGTAAATGGTTTTTGTAATCCAGGGGAGTCATTCAAAGCCCATTGCACTTTGAAAAACGACTTTTATTCTAATGCAGGTCATTGAATGGTGAATTTTTGCTGTACTATTCCCATTTTCACTAAAATTACAGCAAGACAAAAACTCAAAATTTTGGTTATTCCAACTCCTTATATATTTTTTTTAAAAAAGCTTGATGGGTAAATACTATTGTCATCAATCATCACAAACTTATTTTTGCTTTTGTACCTTCACAATACTATTTTTGATAGATATTGCACTGGTGTAATGCTTGCATCCATCAGAGTTGTCTGTATTTTTTAACCACATCCTGTCCAGCCACTGTATAAACACAGCCTGTGAGGAGCAGCTCCAAAGTGGGTGGACGTATTCATATGTACTCCCACATTGGCCACTCTTGGGGGCTCTCTAGAGAACACAGTGGCAAGATCTGTGACTGCCGTGTCTGCTGATCATTGTACCGGGCTGCTGAGAGCAGCCCTGGTAGCATGTGATCACTGTGACCAATGACAGTGATCGCAGATACAGTAGTAAACAAACCTGTTACAGGTGGACAGGTAAATGGACCCAAGCATATAACACAAGTACCTGCTTTCCACCAGAAACATCAATGGTAATTTTAGAACTTTGTTACGGAACTCTGGGGAGGTGAGTTCCCAGGTAACCTCACTTGCAGTAAACTGGCAAATTGTGGTAGTCAGCTCCAAGTCACAGAAAGAAACCAGAATCAAAGAAAGATTCAATTTTAAATTGGGAAAATCAGAAATAGGGCAATTTTGGTTACAAAGATAGGTCAATTAAGAGTCTTCAATGATTAGGATTGGGAAAAGACAAGTCAAAGTCATAAACCAGCTCAAGTCAAAGTCAGTGAAATCATGAGTAGGTTATATCCAGCACATGTATTATTTACAAGGACTAGTGATACAAACACGTGGCATGTACTAGTTATTTTCAAGTAAACTACATGAACAAATTTAAATTAAAAATAATGGGTAGTAGGTAATACAGTAAATTAACTAAATGAAAGTAAATAGAGGGTCTGTGCAAAATATAAAACAAATGTTCAAAAAACTCAATAAAAAGATTGAAAACAAAACAAATGTTCAGCACTCCATCTTGCTAATGTTGACATTTAAAATGTCACCAAATGATGCAAAGGAAAATATTAGTTTATGAGGAAAATAAGTACATTGTAAAGACCACAGAATAAAATATAGTACCGTAACATAAATCAATAAACTGTTAAAATAGCTTTAAAAATGATTGCAAAAAACAATGTTACATGCAGTATATTTTACAAAACCTACCGAAACACAGTCCCTGAAATCCATAAAGACTGGTGCAGGCATATTTTGCAAAATTGTCTCTCATGCATTCGAAAAGTGCTGATGAAGGTGCCAAATTCATGTACCTGTCTAAAACTTGTACTTGAATTTGGTTCATGATGCACCACTATTAGAATGCATGAGACACCTTTGCAAAATCTGTCAGTTTTTTTGTGAGACAGTTTTTATCTCTGTACATCAAAAGAGAGTTAGTCTTAATTAGCTCCACTTTTACATTTGGTGAATTCAATGCGACACAATGTAAAAGTGGTGCATTTTAGAACTGAATTTGGTGCACAAGTCCCTGTCAGAACCAAAATTGTCTCAAATTCTTCTTGACACAACAAGAGGGATTCATGCCAGAAAGGTGGCACCACAGTTTTATTGAATTCCCCCCAGTGAATTTTAATATGTACAACTATTTCAGGTGGATATATTTTTCTTGTGCTTGATAAAAAATTGTCAAATATTAAAATCAAGCAATCATTTTCCAAAACTAATTAACCTTGACTATTGTATGTACTTGACTTTCACCTCCAAAAAAAAAAACTTCTTCACTCTGTTATTTATTGTGAGAATGCTATGAAGGTAATTTTGAAGGCCTCCTGGAATATACTTGAAATTACAATTCAGTATAGCAAATTTTCAGCCTGTAACAGTAGGAACAACTATGCATGTAATTGTCTTCATGCCATTCTTAGATCATTTACAGAGTACGGGAAAAGTTAAGTTAAATTAAGACACTTTAAAGTCTTTCCAGCTTAATCACCTGGGTGGGGATGTTGATAAAAACAATGAACTGGTTGAATATTCTGGTCTTTGGGAATTTTATTACATTAAAAATCAAAGGTACTGGTATTCAAACACATATTTGGGAGTATTGATCCATCCAAAAATGAAATTTACAGAATTCAAATGCAAATTAGGTTTTAGCTTAAGTAAAGTATGCTTACTAATGAGATCTAGCTGTAGAAGAAATTAAGTCTTGATTTGTTCAAAACGTCCTTCATCATGTTAATCGTTTTTGACATATCATTTCAATCGTGAACATCAGAAACTGTTATAATCAGGCTGCATTTATAATTCCCTTTACTCATTAATAATGCAAAATTATGTTGGAGAAAAAAAAGCAGTAAAGATTTAGACCTTGTATGACTCAATCAATGACATATTTACAGGTGACAGAAACACTCACTAAAAAGCATATCCAACAGCAGATGGTGACTTAGTGATGTACACTGTCAGCCTTTGGCAGGAGCCCTTGCTGATGGTTTTGAACCTGCCAGTCTTTACTCTTAAATAAGGATTTTTTGCTGATAACAAGTTATTATACAGATGCAGTAATAATTTAAACATAATTGTTTTTTTTGTTATACTTTCCAAGGACCCTGTGCAGATGTGAGTAGTTCTCAGTAATGCATTCTATGGATGGTGGTTATGTCATTGCTCAAAGTCTTCAAACAGTATTCTATGTCTTTGGAGAGTGCAGTAAGGGCTCCAAAAATGGCAGGTGCTGCTGCTGTTCTGTGTTTCCAAAGTGTAAGGAAGAAAACGGCAGCACATCCAGGATACTTCACGATGCTTTATTGAACACCATGGTGACACCACAGGTACCAGCAATAAAACCACGTTTGTAGACGCATTTCACACAAGGGATCTGTGCTTAATCATTAATGGTAATGATTAAGCACAGATCCCTTGTGTGAAACGCATCTACGAACGTGGTTGTATTGCTGGTACCTGTGGTGTCACTGTGGTGTTCAATAAATCATCGTGAAGTATCCTGGATGTGCTGCCGTTTTCTTCCTTACACTTGAATACAGCAGAGCGAGTCATGGTAGGCACTCCGGGTTTTACTTCCATTTACAATTAGCACCTGGAGCGGTGGTTTGCTCTTTGGACTGTGTTTCCAAAGAGTCACCATCTTGCATTTCATAATCCTATTCAACTGCTTTTATTTAGCTTGACTGTCTCAAGATATTGTCATAACACACACTTGCATGGACTTAAATATAATCACTGATTAACCAAATTTAGATCCATTTATGGATCCTGTTTCAGAAGTTGATCTACTGATTGACTGCTCATGCCTAGGCTTGTGGGAAAACTTGTGTTCTAACCAGTGGGCTGCAGCACTGATTAGTGTATTCTGATAGGGAAAAATGCAACTGATTCACTCAGATGAGAGGATTCCCACATCCACCTTGCATGTGTGGATGGAGGAATCAGTTAAATTTTTATTTTTTTTTGCTTTCAGCCCACTGGCTATGAAAGGGATTTGAAACAAAATATCTACAAGAGACCATCTGGTACACAGTATGTATAGTGTAAGAGCTAATGAGTAGCTGGGCTAGCAACTGTGTAAAGGTCTACCATAAAGATTGACTGAATCTTGCGCCAGGCAAGGGATGTGCGTCAAACCAGCTAGGCCCAGAGCTGCTACGAGATTTCGCCCATTATTGCACACCACCAGGCCGGGCTTGAGGCTCAGTGGCAACAACCACTCGGTCTTCTGTTCAATGCTCGTCCACAGCTGCAGCGCAGTGTGGGGTTTATCCCCCAAACATATCAGTTTTAATACAGCCTGCTGTCGTTTCCCCCTTGATGTGCTGAAGTTGGTGGTGAAAGTGTTACGCTGAATGGATGAGGAGGTGGTAGAGGAGGAGGAAGTGGAGTAGGAATACGAGGCAACAGGAGGCAAAGAGAAATGCCCTGCAATCCTCGGTGGTGGAAGGACAAGCGCCAAACGGCTAGCCGCCTCAGGCCCACCCACCACTACATTTTCCCAGTGTGCAGTTAGCGAGATATAGCGTCCCTTCCCGTGCTTACTGGTCCATGTATCAGTGGTTATGTGGTGCCACAGATGGCGTTGCTCAGTGCATACTTGATCTTGTCCCCGACTTGTTTGTGCAGGGAAGGGATGGTTCATCTGGAAAAGTAGTGAAGGCTGGGAACCACGTACTGTGGGACAGACACCGCCATCAGGTTTTTAAAACTGTCCGTGTCCACCAGACGGAATGACAGCGTTTCAAAGGCCAGGAATTTTGAAATGCTGGCATTCAGGGCCAGGTGGAGTTTTAGGTTCTTTCCAGAGCCGGAGGAGGACGAAGGAGAAGACGGCAACGGAGCCGGAGAAGGAGGTGGAGATGTCACGATCACAGTGGACGGTGGGTCGTTTGTCTGCTACACTGTCGTTGCGGTGGTTCAGGCGGTGGCAGGGGTTCGTAAAGGTGTGCCAGGGTACCTTCGAATGTCGAGAGGTAGAGGGTTTGTGACATCTCTTTCTCCTTCATGGGGGGATGGGTGGGCGTTAGGGACCGGGACTTACGGTCGTAAAGTTTTAAGGACCGGAAACTT
>BLSH010367861.1:3608370-3627832 GCA_018402905.1 Glandirana rugosa | reverse complement strand
ATTTTAGAACGATAATCTGTCCCTCATAGCACCGCCAGGAACCTGTCCCTACTCCAGTATGAGATGATTTTAGAACGATAATCTGTCCCTCACAGCACTGACAGGAACCTGTCCCTACTGCAGTATGAGATGATTTTAGAACGATAATCTGTCCCTCACAGCACCGACAGGAACCTGTCCCTACTGCAGTATGAGATGATTTTAGAATGCTAATCTTTCCCTCACAGCGCCAGGAACCTGTACCTAATGCAGTATGAGATGATATTAGAACACTAATCTTTCCCTCACAGCACCAGGAACCTGTACCTAATGCAGCATGGGCTGATATTAGAATGCTAATCTTTCCCTCACAGCACCAGGAACCTGTACCTAATGCAGTATGAGCTGATATTAGAACACTAATCTTTCCCTCACAGCGCCAGGAACCTGTACCTAATGCAGTATGAGCTGATATTTGAACATTAATCTTTCCCTCACAGCACCAGGAACCTGTACTTAATGCAGTATGAGCTGATATTAGAATGCTAATCTTTCCCTCACAGCGCCAGGAACCTGTACCTAATGCAGTATGAGCTGATATTATAACGCTAATCTTTCCCTCACAGCACTGCCAGGAACCTGTCCCTAATGCAGGATGAGATGATATTAGAAAGCTAATCTCTCCCTCACAGCACCAGGAACCTGTCCCTACTCCAGTATCAGATGATTTTAGAATGCTAATCTTTCCCCCGCAGCACCGCCAGGAACTTGTCCCCAATGCAGGATGAGATGATATTAGAACGCTAATCTCTCCCTCACAGCAGAGCCATGAACCTCTCCCTACTCCAGTATAAGACGATGTGACACGCGGCACTACGTGACTCCAGCTCATATAGAGGCTGGGTCACATGATGCACTGGCCAATCACAGCCATGCCATTAGTAGGCATGGTTGTGATGGCTTCTAAGGGCAAACGAGTGAAACACTTGTTGATTGGCTGCCCTGCAGCTATTCAACAGGCGCCATAATATACCCAAATACTGAACCCGATCCCGGACTTTTTTTGAAATGTCAGAGATCGGGTTCGGGACACAGACACCCTAAAGTCCGGTACGGACCCAAACTTTACAGTGCGGGTTTGCTCAACTCTAATTATACCTTTTCATGTGACAACACTCAAGAAATGACACTTTGCTACAATGTAAAGTAGTGAGTGTACAGCTTGTATAACAGTGTAATAACTCAAGACACAACCATTAATGTCTAAACCTCTGGCAACAAAAGTGAGTATACCCCTAAGTTAAAATGTCCAAATTGGGTCCAAAGTGTCAATATTTTGTGTGGCCACCATTATTTTCCAGCACTGCCTTAACCCTTTTGGGCATGGAATTCACCAGAGCTTCACATGAGGACATCACGGAGCTGGTGGATGTTAGAGACCTTGCACCCTTCCACCTTCTGTTTAAGGATACCCCACAGATGCTCAATAGGGTTTAGGTCTGGAGACATGCTTGGCCAGTCCACCACCTTTACCCTCAGCTTCTTTAGCTAGGCAGTAGTCGCCTTGGAGGTGTGTTTGGGGTCGTTATCATGTTGGAATTCTGCCCTGCGGCCCAGTCTCTGAAGGGAATGGATCATGCTTGGCTTCAATATGTCACAGTACATGTTGCCATTCATGGGTCCCTCAATGAACTGTAGCTTCCCGGTGCCAGAAGCACTCATGCAGCCCCAGACCATGACACTCCCACCACCATGCTTGACTGTAGGCAAGACACACTTGTTTGTACTCCTCACCTGGTTGCCACCACACAATCTTGACACCATCTGAGCCAAATACATTTATCTTTGTCTCATCAGACCACAGGACATAGTTTCAGTAATCCATGTCCTTAGTCTGTTTGTCTTCAGCAAACTGTTTGCGGGCTTTCTTGTGCATCATCTTTAGAAGATGCTTTCTTCTATGATGACAGCCATGCAGACCAATTTGATGCAGTGTGCGGTGTATGGTCTGAGTACTGACAGGCTGACCCCCCACCCTTTCAACCTCTGCAGCAATGCTGGCAGCACTCATACATCTGTTTCCCAAAGACAATCTCTGGATATGATGCTGAGCACATTCACTCAACTCCTTTGGTCGAACAAGGCGAGGCCTGTTCTTAGTGGAGCCTGTCCTGTTAAACCGCCGTATGACCTTTGCCACTGTGCTGCAGCTCAGTTTCAGGGTCTTGGCAATCTTCTTATAGCTTAGGCCATCTTTATGTAGAAAAATTCTTTTTTTTAGATCCTCGGAGAGTTCTTTGCCATGAGGTGCCATGTTGAACTTCCAGTGACCAGTATGAGAGAGTAAGAGCAATAACAGCAAATTTAACACACCTGCTCCCTATTCACACCCAAGACCTTGTAACACTAATGAGTAACATGACACCAGGGATGGAGAATGACAAATTTGGCCCAATTTGGACATTTTCACTTAAGCCTCGTACATACAATGCAACGGTTGTATGACCGGACGTCCAAATTCGTATGCCGGCTGTTGTGTCTCGCATACTGACATTCACTAAGCAATCGCACGACCAAGCCTAACGTGGTGACATGTTAAAGCATATAAAGAGGAAGTTCAGGTGAATGTGATTTGGGAATTAGGAAGGTAGGTTTACACGAACGGACACTTCCGAGCATTCCTGACTTCTGAGCATGCGTGTTTTGCACATACAACTTGGACCAACTTTGTACACACGGTACAACAGTCGTACGACCACTTGTTGTACAACCAAAGTTTTCTAGTCTGCTCATCCCACTTCCTTTGTATGACCGTCACACATCGGCTGTTCTAATCGTGCGTACTAACGGTCGGATGATTGTGCAACAAGCGGTCGTATGACCGTTTTCATACGACTGTCACACCATGTGTACAGGGCTTTAGGGGAGTACTCACTTTTGTTGCCAGCGGTTTAGACATTAATGGCTATGTGTTGAGTTATTTTGAGGGGAGAGCAAATTTACACTGTTATACAAGCTGTATACTCACTACTTTACATTGTAGCAAAGTGTAATCTCTTCAGTGTTGTCACATGAAAAGATATCATAAAATATTTACAAAAATGTGTGTATATATATATATTTTTTAATTTATATATTTATTGCATATTTATTTATTCTAATTTAGCGGATCAGACTAAAGCACCGTACACATGGTACAATGGTCATACAACAGCGGTCGTCCTACCAGCTTGTTGTACAATCATCCGAGCATTAGTATGCGCGATTACAACACCAGTCGTACAACGGTTGTACAACTGAAGTTGGAAGAGCAGACTAAAAAACTTTGGTTGTACAACAAGCGGTTGTACGACCGTTGTACCGTGTGTACAGAGAAGTTGGTCCAACAAAGTTGTACGTGCAAAACACACATGCTCAGTAGTCAGGAATGCCCGGAAGTGTCCGTTCTGGGAACCTACATTCCTAATTCACAAATCACATGCACCTGAACTTCCTCATTATACACTCTTAACACGTCACTACGTTAGGCTTGGTTGTACGATCGCTTAGTCAGTACGCGAGACACAACAGCCAACATACGATTTTGGATGTCCGGTCATACGACCGTCACACCCGCGTGTATGGGGTTTTAGTAGCTCATTTGACAATCAGCCAAAGCAAAGACCAGATTTGGGTCAGGCAGAGTTATTTTACAATGTATGTTCAGTTTTAAAGCAAAATGTGCATGTATTAGTAGAAATCTGTTACGGACATTAAATTGTTAAATTAACAAGAAAATATCCCCTTTCGGAGAGAGAGAGAAAGTATGCTTTTTTATCACTATGAATTGAAAATGCATATTTGGCAATATGTACATTTATAGCTAAAGCATCTTTCTAGCCTTAAACACTTTTCAAATGAAACATTTAACTCTTTACTTCTACATAGCAGGTCTCAGAGCAGCAATTTCAATGCACTTAACATTTAAAGTAATCAAATGGGCTATTCCAAGTCACTGTGGTGGTGGCTGAATTCGAATTGCTGTCCCCAAGGTGAACGCTTGACTGTAAATTAGTATTTATTGACTATTTCAAACATCTAAGCTCTTTTTATTTTGAAAAGATTCCAGATAAAAGTTATATATCAACATTAGACATGCATGTTCATTTTTGTTTTTTTATTCAAATAACTTTTTTCATTTTGAAATACTAGGTCTAGTGTTAGCCTGTCATCAGTCATTTCATTTATATTCAATAAATATAGTCAAGAAGCAAATGCACTCAGCATGCACAAGTGAGCTGTCTATTTTTATCCTCTCTGTCTGACTCTTGTGATTGCTTTGAGGCAACAGATTTCAATGTTCATTTTTACAGTTTTTTTATGTAATCCTAATATCTTTCTTTCATTTTTTTATTGGGGATGTGTTGGGTCCTTACTAGTGGTGGCCCATCTATACGGGGCGCAGGGGTGCCACCCCCCAATCCATGCTCCCGGCCCCTAATCTACATGCAGAGCGCTGGACCCATGGATCCCAATGTTTTTTTTAGGAGGAAGTGATTACAGCCTGAGGCTCTAATTGGCTTCAAAAAAGGGTGGACTCTGGGCACATAACACTGTGCTCTTAATCCACCCAGTTGTGTGACAATAGTGAATCAATATTCGCTATTGTCTTCCTGATTCTCCTCCCATCGGGAAGCCAGTCCTGAAACCTGAGTCTTAGTACTCCCTGACCAATCGTGTCTCAGGACACACTTCCTGTTCAGCCGGGAGGAGAAGAAATGGCCCGGGTCTTCCTTCCCTTTGCCTCCTAAGGTGAGTCTGTCCAACTCCAGGGGAAGTACTTGCAGGGATCGCCACCTTCCCGTCCGCTCTCTGTCTCTTGTTGGGGAGGTTGGGTGCTTGCGGCGCCCACTGCCTTCCCATCTGTGGGGGTGGCTGGCATTAGTTTGCTGCCCCTCCCCCCCAAAATATTTAGGACTGTGCTGCTACAGTGTGCTTTTACATTGCAGTGTGTAATGTAAAAGCTGTGGCAAGAGAACTCTTGAGGAAGTTGAATGCTGTGGCAAGCCATCTTGGTTGAGGGCTTTTGCCCTCACTTGAGCAGGAAATGACAGGAAGCAGAGGAGAAAGAGATGGTGCTGCAACATACAGCTTCAGAGTCCATGTATGCATTTGCACACTGCCTTAGCTAAACTAGGAATGCTGCTGATTCAAGGTTCCATGGCAAGCTGCCTCTCATGCTGGTTGTTTTGAGTTGTGGCAACCAGACTGTATTTATCTTTTTAACTTTAAATACTTTGTTGGCTTGCCCTAAACCAAAGTGACATAGCTTTATGGGCATTGTTAGAAGAGCCATGTTGGGGGGGGGGGGTCAGGCCATCTTGGAAGCCCTCAGAATAGCAATCATGGCCAGTGCCACCACTGGGCGAACTAGGCAGCTGCCTAAGGTGCACTGCTGCCTAGACCACAGCCGCAGCCAGTTGTTGCTGGGTCTAAACCCCCCCCCAGAGCACCCTGCCCAAATATCCAGTCAGCATCCCTGAATCCACAGCCATGCCGATCAGCAACAGCTCAGGTTGTGCAGAAATCAGAACTGTCCCTAAATGCATGGCGGTTGACAGCATCCACTATTCTCAGGGCCAGGGTTTGGTTGCTAGGACCACCCATGTCCTAGCAAACATTCACAAGCTTGCCCCTCCCCCAGGCCCCTAGCATTCAGAGCAGGAGGAGGAAGAAATTCCTCCTTCAAACCTATCTGGTCCCAGTGCCAAAGCTTCTAGCTTCCAGCTTCCCTGAAGCTGACTGCTGCAAGGAGAAGGAACAGATCCTGATGTAAGCTGGGGTCTTCACAATGCTCCCTCCTCCCCTTCCATTACCCCAACTATTTTCTTAAACCTCTTCACTCTCCTTACCCCACTCTGCTCTTCCTTTCTAACTTTGGGGACCTTACTGAAAGGGAATGGGCTCTAGGGATTATGATGTAAGGCAGTTTTGGGGACCCTGATGTAAGATCGCTTAAGGGACCCGGATGTAAGGGGGCTTTAGGGACCCTGATGTAAAGGGACTTTGGGGACCCTGATGTAAGGGGGGCTGTGGGGACCCTGATGTAAGGGTGTGACTTTGGGGATCCTAATGAAAGGGGGGGCTCTGATGTAAGGGGAACTCTAGGGACCCTTATTTAAGGAGGGGGGATCTGGAGTATCCTAATAAAAGGGGTGACTTTGGGAATCCTAATGAAAGTGGGGACCCTGATGTAAGGGGGGTAGATATTTTGCAAAGTCTGCAAATCATCACCAGCTGTATCCCTCCCATACTTAGGTTCCCCTCCCCCAACCTCAGGTATGTCATGGCCATCCTCATCCTTGAACTCCCTGGTGACCTTTTGGAGTTTTGTCTAGTAGAATGTGCTTTTTCATAACCATGACTGAGTGAAAAAAGTCAGTCTTCCCAGATACAGGGTCAACCTCATGAGGGAGCAACAATGAAGTGTCCACATCAACTTTACTCCAGGAGAAGACGCTGGTGCTGGTGCTAATTGAGTCGGTATTGGATACACTTAAAATGATGGATTCACCCTACAAGGCATCTTTTGGCAGAACCTTTTGGGATGCATACGTCAAAGCATTTACAATAAGTTTTTTTTTGTTTCACACATTTTTCACATTTAAATCTGAAAGGGTGAAGGCAACCAACTTGGATGTTTGTTTTGCCACATTGTTTTCATTTTTTGTTCCACATTGAAAAGAAGTTTAAAGTGAGCATTTCTGCCTGTGTTGGCCACGGTTATTCCGCTCCTTCCTTGAAATAGTTTCTCTCTAGAGCATTTTTTTAATGTTTTTGCCTGCATTATTCCCATTTTAATTATATTAAAATTGCTTAAAACCCCCATAATATTATTGAGTTTTGAAAACAGAGGCCTAGTAGAATGAAATACAGTAGTTGCAACTTTTTTGTTTCACAATATTTGCGCAGGTTTACTTGACCTCTGGGAGATTTACTCCTTCCTGACCAGGCCATTTTTTGTGATGCGTCACTGCGTTATTTTAACTGACAATTTTGACACTTTTTGGGGACCAGTGACATTATTACAGTGATCAGTGCTAAAAAATATGCATTAGCACTGTATTAATGACACTGGCTAGGAAGGAGGCATGATCAAAGGGTTACATGTGTTCCTAGCCAGTGCTTGTGTACTGTGGGGGAGGGGCTTTTACTAAGGGAAGGCATAGATCTGTGTCCCTGCTTTGCAGAAACAGATGATCAATGCCTTCCCTATTGACAGAATGACGATCTGCCTTGTTTACATAGGCAGATGGCCATTCTGCCTGTGTACTAAATAATCGGCGGGTGCAGGCGGACATCGAGTCTGCGGTACCCACCAATGGGCTCCTGCTGTGTGTGATCACAGCGGGAGTAAATCGCCAGTGGTGCACATGCACACGCCCTATCCAGTAGAGCTGGATCACATATATGTACGTGATCCAGTGCACAGCTGCCACCCTGTAGCAGCAAGGGTGGTCAACAAGCAGTTAAGGGGAAAAAATCACCAAATTGATTTTTATTGCACGTAACTGCAATTCAATTCCATTTTTTGTACAAAATAAAAGATGAGGTAGTGTAAAGCAAACATGTACCAAATGTGTCAAGGCTCAGAACAGTGTGCCTGCAAAATGATGAAAAACGATAGTATGCATAATTACTAATAGGAAATACTTTAATGTCTGTTACAGCTCATCAGTTTTGAGAAAACCATAAATGATGACTCTAGAACTATTGCCTTCACTCTGATGGTCACAGTGATATATAGCATGTGGGGTGCATTTGCTTTTTGCATATATTTGCATACCCTCATATGTGTGTACAGGGTGATGGGATTACTTTTAATTTTTTTTATTTTATCAAAATGTATTTTTATTTTTTTTTATTTAGCTAGCGACCCCTGCTTTGTGACAGGCCCTCTTTATGGAGTCACCAGGTGTTAATTAGACCTCCAATAGGGTAATGGAGTTACCTTAAATTGTTTTTATTTTATCAAAATGTATTATTTATTTTTTCATTTAGCTAACAAACCCTGCTATTTGACATGTCCACCTTATGGAGACATCGGGGTTTAATTAGACCTCCAATATCTCCCATGCCCCCAGTGCAGCTAATCAAGCACAGGAACTTACACCTTTGAAAAAGAGCTGAGCGCTTCTGGCTTCTTTAAAAGCAGAGGAGATCAGGGAATGGATATTCCTTTATCTCCTCTCACTCACCATCCTGAAATCATCTTATGTGGTCCCAGGCTCCTAGAGTGTCAGGGCCCGGGAACCATAAGGGGGTGGGTCCCACAGGAGGGTGCCACACTGTCTGCACTGTAAAAATGATCACATTTACATGACTGCTGAGAGCCAACTGAATAAAATAAATACAAGCTCATTAGTGCTACTGCAGCCATGAGCTTGAGTTAAATGTACCTCCAAAGAGGTGAAGTGATTAAAGAACCTACACATAAGAAAGCAGAAGCATTTGCTAGATCTGTGTACACTGTCCCAGGACCTATGCTAAGTAAGAATGTGACCTGTTTTGGATCTCAGAGCAGAGTTTCAGATAGGGTCAATCTGTTTGGTAGTGGAGTCCCTGCATCAGGGGAATTTTCTGGCATTGACAGATATCAAAGATACATATCTTGATGCACCCCTATAAAAGGGCACCATCAGTGTTTGTGCTTCCTGAAAAAGGAGGAGCATTATTCGTTTGCAACCAAACTGCCTGGCTATAGCCTAGCCATAGCTTCTCGGGTGTTCAGCAAGTTGATGGAGCCAGTATTAGCTCCCTTAAGGTCAGGAGGGATACAATGGTTTGTAACTGCACAATATTCTACTGTTTGCAGAGTATTACTTAGAAGTAGAGCTCAACCTGTCCATCACCAGAATTTCAGGTGGATTTTAAATCCTGAGAAGTCCTTGCTTAACTTCATAACTTCCCATGCAGATGACATCACTTCCCATGGAATACCTAGGGCTGGTCTTGTATATCAACCAGGCCAAAGTGTTTCTTCTGTTTGAAATCTATGGAAACTAAATACTCACAAGTGGTTGTCTATTCACCACTGCATATGGGTTTTGGATCTTTTGGTAACAACTTTTAAAGCAATTCCTTTTGGACAAGGACTTCAGGCAATATGAAGGTGGTACAGCATTGTGTTTAAATACACGTGAACCCAACCCCCTCCTCCGCCCCCTGTGTCAATTTAAAATGAAAGAGGGAAAACAATCAGTTTTCCCTCATATGGGAATGGGACAGACAAATAAAGAGAAATAAATAAATATAATTAGAACTTTATAAAATGATTGGTGCTTACATGAAAGTGCTTACATGAAAGGCATGAGCCCTGTCCAGAAAGTTCTTCAGTTGGGTCAGGTGACCTGAAGACCCTATAAATAAGAGAGAAAATATTTTTTATAATCGCAGAACGGTGGAGGCAGCTGGAGAAGACACGCACTCCCTCCCAGTTGTTGCAGCCTGTTATTGTGTGGTTTGTTTAGTCTCTTCTTAGGGAGGAGACATGTATGGTTATGTTATAGTATTGGTCCAAGCTGTGATGGCTGGACCAAGTTAAGTATAAATTAATAATACAGTTGTATTATATGGTTGTTATTAAGTCAAAGTGATGTGCATGTAATAAAAAAGTTATTATTAATACCAACAATAAAACAAGGGCTGCGGCCAATTTATTCCAAAAGAAATTTGTAGTGGTCTACATTATTTATTTTAATAGTAGATATTATAGTTCTGTATCCATTCCCATGTGTATTCCTCTATTTTTAAAGAACGTTGCCTGTAGTTTACCCCCTCAAAAAAATGAAAGGGACTTCACCCTTTCCAGAAGTCCTCTATGCTGCTGATTGCATTTCTAGTTATTAGGCTGTTAAAGTCTACTATAACAGACTACCCATGCCTATGGGCACTGCAATGTTGGCATGTACAGTTTTAGTTCTCTGTGCCAATGTAAAGGGGGATCAGCATGTCACCCCTGCTTACCAGTGTACAGTAGGGGTGTTACACAGAGTTTCATTCCACTAAAAATGGCAAACCCCTCTTTATGTCTTCTCTATTTTATATTTGTGTGATTTATTGATGATTATTATTTTGCTTGTGATGCTGCTCCCATGTGCTCATTAATGTAATATGCCTTAGAGAATCCAAGACATGCTGTGAGCTGAGGAAGGTAAAATTTGAATTAAAAGAATATGCCAAACAAAATGACACTTGATAATAAATGTGCTCCATGGCAAAAAAAAAAAAGCAATTCCCTTTGAGCAATACCACACCAGAATGAGGTTCTGCCACTTGACAAAGTAGTTTTTAGTTTTCTGGCTCAGCTCTTTCCTGCTGTGCTTCCTGGAGGGATGCCCTGTGCTGGTGCAGTCAGTTAACACCATGATTGTGGCATATATAAACCGTCAAGGTGGCCAAGAATGTATCAGAAGCACTGGAAGTGTCTTACACTATGAGTTTGGCAGAGAATCATGTGCCGGCTCTTTCCACATTTTATATATCAGGAGTAGAAATCAGACATGCTGACTATCTCAGTCGATAAGGTCTGGATGAGGGAGATTAGGCCCTTCACCTGAAAATCTTTCAACAAATCTGCCAGTAATGAGAACACCAGATGGCAATACTTTAGCATTACACATCAACCGAAAGGTTTACAGGTTTGTTGCAAGGCAAAGGACCCTTGGCCAGATATGGTGGACTCATTTATGACTAAGTGGGATGTGGAATCACTACACTCAAATTTTTGCTTACCCATCAGTAAAACTTTTGTTGGGGCTATTATGCCAGATAAAACTCAATGAAAGTCTGGTAATCCTGGTGGCTCCAAGTCTTTTGATGTGGCTGTTGAAAGCCAAGTGATGAGGGACAGAGGGTTTTAGATGCAGTGATCCACAAGAAGCTTAAAAGAAAAATATAGACTTAAAAAATATATATATACTCAACTAGGTGGATATAGCATTGATACAATGCTGCATCTGTTACCCCCCAGCTCTGCAGTGAGAACTTCGAGATCAATCACCATTGATTGCTCAATTCTCCTCTATGCTCTGAGCAGAGAACCATAACATCATGCAGATAAATTGATATTTTGAGTACAAAAAGTAATATTTCCAGGCTAAAAACATTTTCAGCAAGCAAAGAAAATACCTGTTGATTAGAGTTGAGCGGACACCTGGATGTTCGGGTTCGACCCGAACTTGACCCCAAACCCCAATGAAGTCAATGGTGACCTGAACTTTTGGGCACAAAAATTGCTCTAAAAAAGTCCTGGAAAGGGCTAGAGGGCTGTAAAAGGAAGCAAAATGGGGGTAAGAGTAGGACAAGTGCCCTGCAAACAAATGTGGATAGGGAAATAACTTAAGATCACATAAAAAAATAAACAATGGAGGAGGAGGTGGATGTGGAGTAGGAGGTTGAGGAGGCAGTGACCGTGGCGGTGTAGGTGGTAGAAGTGGTCGTGGAGGAGGAGGTAGCCAACACTGTTTTTTGTTTGTTTGTTTTTTTTTTTTTTCTAATTGCGGTAGCCCCCAAAATATTGAGACATACTGAAAAAAGTTCACTTAAGTATACCAATGGCTGTGTGAGGCCAGTATAAATGTCTATTCTGCACAAGGTACAGACAAGTCTTCTGGGATCCATGCCTGGTTCATTTTAATAAAGGTTAGCTTGTACACGTTGGCTGTGGACAGGCAGCTGCACTGTCTGTGATAACGCCCCCTGCTGTGCTAAACACACGTTCAAACAATACACTGGCTGCAGGGCAGGCCAGCGCCTCCAAGGCATAAAGGGCAAGCTCAGGCCATGTGCCCAATTTGGAGACCCAGAAGTTGAATGGGGCAGACCCATCAGTCAGTACGTGTAGGCGTGTGCACACATACATGTTCCACCCAGAAATGCTGCCTCCTGCTAAGACGTTGCCTATCAGCTGGTGGTGCTGTTTGTTGTGGCGTGCTGCTGACAAAGCTTTTCCACATTTTGGCCATGCTAACCCTGCCTTCTGAGGTGCTGGCGGTGCCACAGCTGCTTTGGTGACCTCTTGCTCCTCCTCTGCCATCGCCTTGTGCTTCCACTGAGCCCCCCGGTGTCATTTGGGAATGCCCTAAGCAGAGCGTCTACCAGCGTGCGCTTGTAATCCCGCATCTTCCGATCACGCTCCAGTGAGGGAATTAAGGACGGCACGTTATCCTTGTAACGGGGATCCAGCAGGGTGGCCACCCAGTAATCAGCACAAGTTACAATGTGGGCAACTGGGCTGTTGTTGCGCAGGCACTGCAGCATGTAGTCGCTCATGTGTGCCAGACTGCCCAGAGGCAAAGACAAGCTGTCCTCTGTGGGAGGTGTATCATCTGTGTCCTTGGTATCCCCCCAGCCACGCTCCAGTCATGCCCAGGAGCTACGTTGGGTGCCACCCTGCTGTGAACATGTTTCCTCCTCCTCCTCATCATCCTCCAGAACTGTCCCCAGCTTGAAAATTTTTTACCTGGCCTATGCTGCTGCAGGAATCCACCCTCCGAGTCACTTGAGAATGATTGGCCTGATAACCGTGGAAATGACCCCTCTTCCTCCTCCTCTTCCTCCTCCTCTTCCATCATCGCCCGAAGTGTTTTTTCAAGGAGCCATAGAAGTGGGACAGTAATGCTGAGAACAGCGTCATCGGCACTGGCCATGTTGGTGGAGTACTCGAAACACTGCAATATGGTACACAGGTCTCTCAAGGAGGCACACTCGTTGGTGGTGAAGTGGTGCTGTTCTGCAGAGCGACTGACTTGTGCGTGCTGCAGCTGAAACTCCACTATTGCCTGCTGCTGCTCGCACAGTCTCTCCAGCATGTGCAAGGTGGAGTTCCACCTTGTGGGCATGTCGCATAGGAGGCAGTGAGCGGGAAGGCCGAAGTTCCGCTGCATCGCAGACAGGCTAGCAGCAGCAGGGTGAGAACGCCAAAAGCGCACACAGACGGCCCACACTTTCTGCAGCAGCTCTGACATATCCGGGTAGTTTTTTAGAAATTACTGCACCACCAAATTCAGCACATGCGCCAGGCAAGGGATGTGCGTCAAACCGGCTAGGCCCAGAGCTGCTACGAGATTTTGCCCATTATCGCACACCAACAGGCCGAGCTTGAGGCTCAGTGGCAACAAACACTCATCGGTCTGTTGTTCAATGCCTGTCCACAGCTCCTGCACAGTGTGGGGTTTATCCCCCAAACATATCAGTTTTAAAACAGCCTGCTGTCTTTCCCCCTGGATGTGCTGAAGTTGGTGGTAAAGGTGTTACACTGACCGGATGAGGAAGTGGTAAAGGAGGAGGAAGCGGAGTAGGAGGAAGAGGCAACAGGAGGCAAAGAGAAATGCCCTGCAATCCTCGGTGGTGGAAGGACATGCGCCAAACTGCTATCCGCCTCAGGCCCACCCGCCACTACATTTGGCCAGTGTGCAGTTAGCGAGATATAGCGTCCCTGCCCATGCTTACTGGTCCACGTATAAGTGGTTATGTGGACCTTGCCACAGATGGCGTTGCGCAGTGCACACTTGATCTTGTCCCCGTCTTGTTTGTGCAGGGAAGGGATGGCTCCTCTGGAAATGTAGTGGCAGTTGGGAACCACGTACTGTGGGACAGCCACCGCCATCAGGTTTTTAAAACTGTCCGTGTCTACCAGACAGAATGACAGCATTTCAAAGGCCAGGAAATGCTGGCATTCAGGGCCAGGGATCGCAAGTGGGTAGGGGGGTACTTCCTCTTTCTCTCCAGTGTTTGGGAGATGGAACTGTAAGCTTCCATGGGACTGTGTGGAAATGCTTGGGGACGGTAGCAGACATGGTGGCGTTGCTGTCACATCGTCTGTTTGCTGGGTGGCAGGTGACACTGGCACTGTAGACGTGGAGGAAGAGGCCAAGGCAACAGCAGAAGAAGAAGCAGAAGGAGCCCGAGACCTTTCTTGGATTTTGAGGTGCTTATTCCACTGCAGCTCATGCTTTGCATGTGAATGCCTGGTCATGCAGGTTGTGCTCAGGTTTAGAACATTTATGCCTCACTTCAGGTTCTGATTGCATAGCGTGCAAACCCCTCGTGTCTTGTCGTCAGCACATTGTCTGAAGAACTGCCACACCAGGGAACTCCTTTGAGCTGCCTTTGGTGTGCTAGGTCCCTGGGTGCAGTGGGTAGTAGCAGGCGTACTGTCTAGCGGACGGTCACTCGGCTTTTGCAACCTGCTTCCTCTTTTGCTGTGCTGGTGCCTCTGTGCGACCACCACCTCTTCCTCCAAGCTGCACACATCACTCACATGACCTTCATTCCATGTGGGGTCTAGGACCTCATCATCCTCCACATCATCTTCCACCCACTGTTCACCACTGCCCTCCTTTTCAGTCTGCACACTGTAGAAAGCCACAGCAGTTGGCACCTGTGTTTCGTCATTGTCAGAGACATGCTGCGGTGGTGTTTCCATGTCCTCATCCAGAAACAGAAGTGGTTGGGCATTGGTGCACTCAATGTCTTCCACATTTGGGGCAGGGCTATGTGGATGGCCCACGGAATGCACACCAGCAGAGTCATCAAAAAGCATAAGAGACTGCTGCATGACTTGGGGCTCAGACTGCTTGGCTGATTTACAAGGGGCTGAGGTGAAAGACAGATGGAAATGGGGTTCAGGTGCCAACTCTGAGCTTTCAGCAAGGGCCGGGTGGGAGACAACGTGAAGGAACTGGAGGCATTGTCAGCCACCCAATCTACTATCGCCTGTACTTGTTCTGGCCTCACCAGTATGAGATGATTTTATAATGCTAATCTGTCCCTCACACCAGCAGCAGGAACCTCTCCCTACACCATTATGAGATTATTTTATAATGCTAATCTGTCCCTCACACCAGCAGCAGGAACCTTTCCCTACACCAGTATGAGATGATTTTATAACGCTAATCTGTCCCTCACACCAGCAGAAAGAACCTCTCCCTATACTAGTATGAGATGATTTTATAACGCTAATCTGTCCCTCACACCAGCAGCAGGAACCTCTCCCTACACCAGTATGAGATGATTTTATAACGCTAATCTCTCCCTCACACCAGCAGCAGGAACCTTTCCCTACACCAGTATGAGATGATTTTATAACGCTTATCTGTCCCTCACACAAGCAGAAAGAACCTCTCCCTATACTAGTATGAGATGATTTTATAACGCTAATCTGTCCCTCACACCAGCAGCAGGAACCTCTCCCTACACCAGTATGAGATGATTTTATAACGCTAATATGTCCCTCACACCAGCAGCAGGAACCTCTCCCTATACTAGTATGAGATGATTTTATAACGCTAATCTGTCCCTCACACCAGTAGCAGGAACCTCTCCCTACACCAGTATGAGATGAGTTCATAACGTTAATCTGTCCCTCACACCAGCAGCAGGAACCTCTCCCTATACTACTATGAGATGATTTTATAGTGCTTATCTGTCCCTCACACCAGCAGCAGGAACCTCTCCCTACACCAGTATGAGATGATTTTATAACGCTAATATGTCCCTCACACCAGCAGCAGGAACCTCTCCCTATACTAGTATGAGATGATTTTATAACGCTAATCTGTCCCTCACACCAGCAGCAGGAACCTCTCCCTACACCAGTATGAGATGATTTTATAACCCTAATCTGTCCCTCACACCAGCAGTAGGAACCTCTCCCTATACTAGTATGAGATGATTTTCGCAAGCTAATCTGTCCCTCGCAGTAGCAGCAGGATCCTCTCCCTATACTAGTATGAGATGATGTGACATGCAGCGCTACGTGACTCCAGCTTATATGGAGGCTGGGTCACATGATGCACTGGCCAATCACAGCCATGCCATTAGTAGGCATGGCTGTGATGGCTTCTAAGGGCAAACGAGTGAAACGCTTGTTGATTGGCTGCTTGCAGCTATTCAACAGGCGCAAAAAAATACCCGAACCCGGACTTTTTCTCAAATGTCCGGGTTCGGGACACAGACACCCTAAAGTCCGGTACGAACCCTAACTTTACAGTTCGGGTTCGCTCAACTCTACTGTTGGTCTTTGATATTGTTTTTGTATTTTCCTTGTAACTGAAGGCACACATAATGTTGTCTTCCTTCTGTAAACTACTAGTTATCCCACCCCATGTAATGGAGACGAAGAGAGGAAGATATGTTTGAAGTCCTGTCTGGGGGACAACCATGACTCCCTCCCTAAATATAGTGGAGTGAATGAGTGTAAATTTACATTAGATACTCATGCATTGTCAAGTCATTTAACCACTTGCATCTGACGGCGGCAAAGTGGCTTGTTCCCGCAAATCGCCGTCATACGATGGCGGCTCCGGGAACGAGTTTAGTGAGCGCGCGCATGCTGCCGGAGGCGCGCCCGCGCGCTCACTGTGTCCAGGGGGGGCCAGGGAGCGGGTGCGGTGGCTTCGATTGCCGCCGGCTACCCGCGATGGCCCCCCCGGAGCGAGTGAGCGGAGGTCCGTGTATGTAAACACGGACCTCCGCTCTGTGTGAGGGGGAAGGGCTGTGATCACAGCCTTCCTTTACGTGAAGGCTGTGACCACTTCCCTTCCTCAGCTAGGCAAGCCCCCATACAGTTAGAACACGCCCAGGGAACATACTTAACCCTTAGCGCGCCCCCTGCAGGTTAACCCCTTCACTGCCAATGGCATTTACACAGTAATCAGTGCATTTTTATAGCACTGATCGCTGTATAAATGCCAATGGTCCCAAAAAAGTGTCAAAATGGTCCGACATGTCCACTGAAATATCGCAGTACCGCAAAAAATCGCAGATCGCCGCCATTTTTAGTAAAAAAATAAAAAAAAATTAAAAACCCCAAAAATGAATTCTCATCATCCGTAAACGCGACCACTTTTGCGCAAACCAATCAATAAATGCCGATTGCGATTTTTTTTTATCGCAAATATGAGGAAGAATATAAATCGGCCAAAAACGGTGAAAAAAAATGTTTTTTTATATTTTTTTTGGATTTGTATTTTAGGAAAAAGTAAGAAATTTGGGTTTTTTTGCAAAATTGTCGCTCTTCTTTTGTTTATAGCGGCGATCAGAAATGACGCAGCGGTGATCAAATACCACCAAAAGAAAACTCTATTTGTGGGAAAAAAAGGACGCAAATTTCGTTTGGGTACAACGTCGCACAACCGCGCAATTGTCAGTTAAAGCGACGCAGTGCCGAATCGCAAAAAGGGCTCCGGTCCTAAAGCTGGAAATCCTTTCGGGGCTGAAGTGGTTAACATAAACAAAACTATATGTTATGGTTATTTATGGTTAATATGCATTTTCAAATGATACAATTAAATTACAATCCTGGTAAATATTAGTAACTGCATCATGCATAATAGTTTCCTACCTAGGTAATGTATTTAAAGTTCCTAACTAGCTTTAGAAAAGTAATTGAATTTATGCCATTGAAAGGAAGGAGCTGAATCTGAACAGTGCATGCCTGTGTTTATGGTAATTGTCAGCCATCAGGTCTCATGGAAAGAAAAATTATGCATAACAGCTATTATTATGTCATGTGTGTACACATTCACTGAATATATAATTGTGCTATTTACAACTAACCTTCACTTATCAACTTGATTGTGTGCAGCCAATTTACTGTATGAATGAAGAGCTAAACCTGTGGTTTCTGAAACACAATAAGTAACTGCAATCATTATATAATACTGTATGTATTGTAAATAAAAGTAGAATATGGAATAAATTGATGTTGATACATTTACTACAATTTGTTTTATTCTCATTTTCAGTTGCCAGTATTAGAAAATATTAGCATTGTCATTGTTGCCTTGCCCTCTTTGACTGTTCATACTATTAGAAACAATTTAGCATTGTAGTGGTGTATGAGATCTTGCTGAATTGTTAACAGAAGAAGTCTGCTGATAAATAAATTACAATTATGAGAATGAATACAAGCATTGTGTGTGCGAAAAGGAAGATCTGTAGTTTAATTAAGGGAGGACAATGCATAAAGAACTGGGTCTCTGTTGACAATGTTGGCATGATAAATATGGATCGTTGGTTAAAGCAGTATACATGTTTAAAAATTACAGTGTTCTATAAAAATGTTCATATATTAGCCTACTGCTCTGCAGTTATTATATTGCCTGTGTATTTACTAGCACTCTGTACTTCCTTTAGTCTACAGTGTACTGTAAATACAGTTGGTAGATTTGTTTCTGCCTCCTAGAGAGTGGTTCCCAAATATTTCAAGTAGACGGAGAGGGGGCTCACCACAAGAGCTCCAAAGGCATACAGTATAATTGCTGCACTAAATGACTGGATAGACATATTTTTATTTGGAAAAGTTAAACAAAAAGTAAAGCCATCAGATAGCTTATAACCATTCATTGTAAAAACATTCAAATGTACTGCATATGTAGTATACATATATGTTTAATACTTCTGAGTCATAATAAAGTAGCTATGCTTTTCTATAGAGACCTTTGTGTAATTTTAATTAATTAGGATATAATACTGTCATACTAGTCATATTCTGCTTATGAAAAAAAAACTGATGTTTTAAAGATATTTTGAAAACATATTTTTCAAAATATCTTTAAAACATCAGTTTTTTCTCAAGCAGAATATGAATATCATAACAGCATTATATCCTAATTAATTAAAATTACACAAAGGTCTCTATAGTGAGTATATTTTCCACAATGTTACCTCTCATTACCAAGGAATTGTTTTAGCATTAAGAAGAATGTTTGCATGATAACGATAAGGCAAAATTCTTAAAAAATTCCAGTACTGTTACTCGGTTCTATAAAAATAATTTACGCTATTCTGGCAAACTCCCAAAACATGATGGTTGCTAGGTTTCATCTCTGTACTAGTAATCCCAAGTCATTTTATTCACACTAGAATGCATTATTATAAAATGGTTATATGGCATTATTATAAAATGGTTATTTAGGTGAATTACATATGCTGCCCATATTAATCTGAAAGAGCAATGGAGACAGATGTGTTTTTTCCAAATGTGTCCAATTAAGGATATCGCTTAACCCCTTCCTTACCGGGCACTTAAACCCCCCTCCTGCCCAGACCAATTTTTGGCTTTCAGCGCTGTCGCATTTTGAATGACAATTGCGCGGTCGTGCGACGTTGTTGTCGCGACTTTCGGTTTTTAACCAGACCCGTCCTCCCCCCAAATTCACGGGCCATTCCTTCCCCAATTCGCTATAGGAATTAACCTGTGTAAACCTTTTTTGTGTAGACAGAGGTAACGAGAAAGTCTAATTATACCCGTCGTATACATTAAGTGGATTTATTGGTAAAATATTATTACGGTATATTGGTAAAATATTATTACGTAAGATCACACTTATTTTACTGAACCCTAATGATCATGTCTCTACTTTGGATCGTTGGTAGTACAAAACCCTCAAACGGTCTTATCGCATTTAATAAAAATATCTTGGCTCATTGTCATGAC
>BLSH010367861.1:3593983-3608360 GCA_018402905.1 Glandirana rugosa | reverse complement strand
TCAGAAATTTAAATGTCCACTGATTACTGTGTAAATGTCATTGGCAGTGAAGGGGTTAACCAGCAGGGGGCAGTGAAGGGGTTAAATATGTTCCCTGGGTGTGTTCTAACTGTGGGGGGGGTGGGGTTGACAGGGACATGACAGATCTCACTGATCCCAGTGACAGGGATCAGTAGATCTGGCATGCCCCCCCTCACAGAACGGGGAACCGCCGTGTTTACAACGGCGGTTCCCCTTTCTGAGGCTCCTGAAGGAGATCGGCGGGTCCGGGCGGACATCGAGTCCGCCCGAGCCACGGGCACGCTCGCGCAGCGTGTGGCGCGCGCGTGCGCGCGCCGCTGCTGCCACTAGGGGGCGCGCGAGGAGCGTGCACAGGGGACGACGTCCATGGACGTCGTCCCGGCATTCCAGATCCGCGCTGGAGCCGTACTATGGCAATAGCGCGGATCTGGAGTGGTTAAATTGATTTTTTTTTACTCAATAATACAAGGGGGGAATTGTATGAACATTAATTCAGATTCAAACTATTTTTTTTCTAACCTGCTGCAATTTTAATGGAATTTCTCATTCTTAAATATCAGTGCATTTAATGAACTAGCCAGACCATAGTTCTGTGAATGCTTTACAAGAAACATATTTTAAGTAATAAATTAGAATCTCTTTACCTGGGACTTGAATCATATGTGAATAGCTAATGTACATTAAAGGTTAGATGTTTATCTGTTTGACTCACTTTGTTGGTTATGCACCCCCATTATCCAGGTTGTCTCATGATCACCATTTATTACAGAATGTCCTGAAAAGCAGGGAGCAGCACACAATTTGACACAGAAATGCAGCATATTCAGTACATTTTTCCCTCATGGCAGGAAAGCATGTTTCCAATCTTTCCAGAAATATGAGAAACAATGCATGTACAGTCTATGGATTATACACCATTTACTAATGACAATGTGGGCTAAAAAGAGGCCTAAAGTGGAAGTCCATGCTAAAGCTAAAATCCCTGTATCTATAGACACCAACATTCTAACACTAACCTATCTAACCCTGTGAAGAAAAAAGCATACATATCTTTTCTGCAGCTGCTGAGACCTGATCCCATGCTGAGCTGTCAGCTGTGGCTTCTGTGTGTAGGCGGGTGCAGAGGACATGAACGACAACGGAAGCCCCATAGTAACTTTATGGGTGACGTCACTTCCCATTCATTTCACAGCCATTGTAGGCCATGTCCCTGCAGAGCTTCAACCGCTGGAGGGCTAGATAGATTAGTGTTAAAATGTTGGTGTCTATAGATACAGGGATTTTAGTTTTAGCTCCTATTTTTTACCATATAGTACCTATCTTGCATTACTAAAGTAAGTTAACTACACTGTGGTTGGTATAGGAGATATCACTCCTTTACTACATGCATACTGTATTATTTTTCATATATGATTGAGCATTGTATCTGCTGTATTTGCAACTTGCCCCTTCCATAAGATTTTTTTTTATGCATTACATTTTGGAAATCTAAAAAAAAAAAACTCATGCTTTAAAATAAAAGTAGTCAATTCATATAAAAACATGTGTAATTTACCCACTTTCCGACCGCCCTATAGCAGATTTACTGTGCACAATCACAGATATATATACGCGATTCTTCACAGCACAAGCCAATCAGCGGATGTCTGCCGGCATCCACTGATCATTGAGGAGAGAGGCTGGACAGAACTTTGCTAAGCAGGGAATTAAATCAATCACATCCCTTAGTAAAAACACCACACACAGTACACACAAACAATGGTTAGGCCCACATTTAGCCCTTTGATCACATTAAATGCTTAACCCCTACCCAGCCAGTGTCATTAGTACAGTGATCGTGCACATTTTTAGCACTGATCACTGTATTAGAGTCACTGGTTCCCACAAAGTGTTAAAAGTGTTGTGTCAAAAGTTAGTGTCAGACTGTCCACCCCAATATCACAGTCCCACTATAAGTCACTGATCGCTGCCATTACTAGTATAAGAAGAAAAAAATTCCAGTATATATACCATAGTTTGTAGATGCTATAACTTATACGCAAACCAATCAATATACGCTTATTGGAATTTTTTTTTTACCAAAAATATGTAGTACGATATTTGCAGTATTGGTCTAAATTTATGAATATATATTTTTTTTAAATGTTATAGGATATGTTTTAACAGAAAGTAAAAATTATTTATTTTAATTTTTTTCAAAATTGTCGGCCTTTTTTGTTTCTAGTACTAAAAATAAAAAACCCAGTGGTGATCAAAACAAAGCTCTATTTGTTGGACAAAAAGTGACAAAGTAACGCAGTGCCGCATTGCAAAAAAAGGCTTGGTCATGAAGGGTGTAAATCTTTTGCAGGGCAAGTGGTTAAGAAATGTGTTAAATATTTATGGTTTGCACTACCGTATATACTCGAGTATAAGCCAACCCGAATATAAGCCGAGGCACCTAATTTTACTACAAAAAACTGGGAAAAGTTATTGACTCGAGTATAAGCCTTGGGTGGGAAATGCAGCAGCCAGAACACAGGGGCAGGGAGCCATTACACAGGTATTGTAGCCATTACACATGTATTGTAGCCAGAAGACAGGTATTGTAGCTATTACACAGGGACTCAGCCATTACACAGGTATTGTAGCCAGAACACAGGGACTCAGCCATTACACAGGGAATGTAACCAGAACAGAGGTATTGTAGCCATTACCACCTGCCCACCACCTGCCCTGGATGGTACTGGCAGGTGGCACTGATTAGCACTAGATGGTACTGGCTGACACTGGCAGAAGAGATGAGTAAGGTAGATTCACAATGCACAGAGTGCGCTGCTTCTAAGAGCTGCTCTGTGCATGAAACTATGACCTAATTACACTGGAATGCAGAGAATGCAGAGAGAGAGCTGTCAGATCTTCACTGAGATTGGAGGTGGGCGGGACTCAATAGCTAACACCCACGCATCCCGCCCACCTCCCGACATTAAGTTGAAAATCTGACAGCTCTTTCTGCATTCTCTGCATTCCAGTGTAATTAGGTCACAGTTTCATGTACAGAGCGGCTCTTAGAAGCAGAGCTGTGCAATGTGAATCTACTCATCTTTTTAGACCACCCACAGAGGCTGCAGGACACTGACTAGAGTATAAGCTGAGGGGGGCCTTTTTCAGCACAAAAAATGTGCTGAAAAACTTGGCTGATACTCGAGTATATACGATATATAGTATTTCATTTTGGCGTTATTTTTTTTATTTTGTTTGTTCACATTTTTTTTTTACATGTTAACACTGCACGAAGGAAAGATAGTTCTATAAATAAATGCACACAGAAGTATTGTGAAACAGTGCAAACATTCTAGTGTACTTTCATTTACAGAATGATCTCCTTCTGGTGAAATGTTATAATGTATTTTCCTTCCTGAAGTCAGGGTAGAACATTTTCACACTGATACATTGTATACTTTTAACTTACTGGTCAGTGCAGAGTACCTCGCATTGTTATTTTGTGCATTACTAAAATACTGGCTGCCTACACCAGGTGATAAATAATGAATGTGTGTGTTTTTTAGTGAATTTACTGGGAGGGATTCCATGTGCATCCTCCCAAGAGTGTTTCTGCAGCCGTACATGTGCATGCTAACGCGTTTGAGGCACAGTTCTAAAGAAGGGGGTGCGCCTCCAAAATGCATTAGCGTGCACACGTGAGGCTGCAGAAACCCTTGGATGTTCTACCTCATGTTATCCTTTGAACCTTTGTGAGTATGCATTTTATTATTTTTTTTAACCATAACAACCGTTTTTACTCAGATAATGCACTAGGGATTTGTGCCTTCCCGTTCTTTCCTTTTGTAGTTTAACCACTTGATTACTGGGCACTTAAAACCCCCTCCTGCCCAGACCAATTTTCGGCTTTCAGCTCCGTTGCATTTTGAATGACAATTGCGCGGTCATGCAACGTTGTACCCAAACAAAATTGTTATAATTTTTTTCCCACAAATAGAGATTTATTTTGGTATTATTTGATCACCTCTGCATCATTTCTGATCACCGCTATAAACAAAAAAGAGCGACAATTTTGCAAAAAAAAACAATATTTTTTACTTTTTGCTATAATACAAATCCAAAAATTATTCAACAGTTTTGGCTGATATATATTCTTCTACATATTTTTGGTAAAAAAAAATTGCAATCAGCGTATATTGATTGGTTTGCACAAAAGTTATCGTGTCTACAAACTATGGCAATTGATTTATGGCATTTTTATTATTATTATTTTTTTACTAGTAATAGCGGCGATCTGCAATATTGCAGTGGACATGTCGGACATTTTTTACACTTTTTTGGGACCAATGACATTTATACAGCGATCAGAAATTTAAATAGCCACTGATTACTGCACAAATGTCATTGGCAGTGAAGGGGTTAACACCAAGGGGGCAGTGAAGGGGTTAACTGTGTTCCCTCATTGTGTTCTAACTGTGTGGGGGATGGGCTGGCCGGGACATAACAGATCTCACTGATCCCAGTGACAGGGATCAGTAGATCTGTCATGCCCCCTTCACAGACTGAAGAACTGATGTATTTACATCGGCGGTTCCCCGTTCTGCAGCTCTGTCAGGTGATCGCGGGCCACGAGCGGACATTGAGCCCTCCCGACCCGCGAGCACGCCCACACAGCATGCGGCGGCCATGAGCGCTGCCGCCGAGTGCGTGCCGGGAGCGTGCACAGGGGACGACGTCCATGGACGTCGTCCCAGGAAATTCAGATCCACGCTGGAGCCGTACTTCGGCAATAACGCAGATCTGAAGAAGTTAACCGGATACTGATATTCATAGGTAAAATCGATCCAGGGTATATTCCATTGCCTGTTGGGGGATCAGGAAGAATTTTTTTTTCCTCTGCTGGACCAATTGGATCATGCTTTATTGGGGCTCAACTGTGGATATAAGATCATGTACAGTATATGGAGATTTTTGTGTGTGTGTTATTCTTTCTATGTTGGTTAAACAGGATGGACTTGTGCCTTTTTTTAACCATATTAACTATGTAACTATGATAATGCACCGTTCTTGTTATGATTGTACTTTATATGCCTAGACTTGAGGCCAGGTTACTGTACTTCATTCAAATATTCTGATTTCAGTGATTTATTTAGACAGCCAGAATATGCTAATCTGAGTGTAGCAATGCACACAAACTTTAATGAATAATAAACAAGGTGGTAACTGACGTGAAAGTAAATAGGAGTGCATGTCACAAATATTTGTGACATGCACTCCTATTTACTGCCACATGTCAGTTGCCACTTTTTTTTATCCATTAAAACTTTTGTGCATTACTGCACTCAGATTAGTGCCCTCTCTGAGGAGCTGCAACGAGTGTGTAACCCTGTATGAACACTTCTGTACTTTTTTCCCCTGGCCTCTATTGTACCATGTAGCCAGCATTTATTTACTTAATCATCATTCTGCATTATTCTTATTTTATTTAGAAATAATCTATTTCTCAATCATATGAATGTGTTGTGGACAGATCATGTTGGTCAAAAAAAGTTTATTTTCTGGATGTGCAAGAGAACTTCCCTGTACTCCATGTCATATTTAGGCAGTTTTGAAATGGTTGATTTTTTTCCTCATGGGATTAATGTTATATTGTAATAATAGGATTGGGAAAGCTGCAGGTAGACTACGATAATGAAAGATGACTTCTTTGAAAATTACATTGTTGAACCTGTGATGTCATTTTGCATCTACTGTAAAAAATAAACAAATACTGTTTTTAATTTTGTTTTTCAGGATATGAATGATTTCTCGCCTGTGTTTAGTCGAGCACTCTACTGGGGAATGGTGGCTCCAGATGCCCTAAAGGGCACAGTGATAGTTACAGTTACAGCTGAAGATTATGATCCTCCAGTAAGTCACAGTCATATATTAATACTATTGTCCCCAAGTGAGAAACCTCTTTAACCCTCATAAATGACCTAGCCCTCTGAGCATTTACATTGATTATTAAGAGTCTCTCCCAGCAGTAGATCTCATGCATTTTTTATATTTGCCAACTGCTTGTCATTATACTGCATTTTGCAATCATTTCAGCCAACCTGAATACATAAAATGGTCTTTAACTAAAACATCAAGAGCTGGCATTTTTTATGTATAGTAGAATGGTAGAAAAAGCCAAAAAATGAAATATTTTTTCCGCATCGAATACTGTACAACTGTACATATTATATATTATACTTATTACATTTGGGGTAAGTAATGCCAGTAATTAGATAACATATCATAAATATAAAACTAGATTATTAGAAATGCAGGGTCTGCATATCTACATATTGTATGCTCAGTATAAATAATTGTATACAAGTGGAACTGGCCTAATTATGATGCAGAATGATGTGAGCAAGTTGAAGCCCACTCAAAATGTCTATCTTAATTGTACAGTATATAACACAGAACATATATTCAAAAACCATTGGTTGTATGTAGGCTACCTTCAGGTGATTGAACACTGGCAAAAAAATTGCTAGACCCACCGCCTTTGCTAGTGTCCTTAGGTAATGCAATTGTTGTTCTCTTGATAAGTGTTTTTCTTTCTTAAACTATTCCGTTTTTTCCTTCTGACACTTCATCGAGATCTGACTATATATTACCCTGGACCTTTTAGTAGTTTTTGGATCTGTAACCTTCAGTGTGTACCTCAGGGGCCTTACCCAGGCCCCAGTGTGTGGGGCCAGCCTTTAATGTTTGTTTTGGGCACTGGATCCTGCATTAGGGACTCTCTTTGATATGTGTACCTAGACATAGTGTGCTACACAAGTTCAAGGCCATGGTCCATTTCCATGACTCCCAGACCCTGAAGACCCTCATCACAGATATGCTCACCATGATGGCCCAAGCCTGGACCTCTAGTAGGCCAAGCATGATGGATAAGGTAAAACAGGGTTCCCTGTATGTTGACACCGATTCTTGGCTTTTAATAAAATGAATTGCGATGTGTAGCACACAATGTGTTTTTATAGGCAGGGGAATTGGGTGTTTTTTTACTTTAATGTGGTACCCTATTATATTTGCCACATTCAGCCACAGAAACATGTTTAGTGCCTGGCTTATAGTGACTTTTGTATTCGGACACTCAAAACCCCAATCCAGTCCAATATATGAGTACCTTACACACTTTGCAATGGTGAATCACATGTGCAAAATATCACATTTGCAAAGGAGCTTGGACAGCTTGGAGCTGTTCTCTTGTCCCAGAGCAATGTCTGTTTATGACATCACTCCCACTCTCCGACTCTCAGAAATGCACCATGGAACCTGTCTGGCAAAAGCAGATTTCTCTGCCACTATGTTTTTGGAAAACATTCAGCACTTCTATAACCTTCAATTTACAGAGGCCGGAAACGCTATACATCTTTTATTCTCCCTGACTTTGTTCTCTGACTCTAGCTCCTTCTCAGAAATACACCATACAACCTGTTTGACAAAAGCAGATTACTCTACCACTATGCCTGCTTTCTTTGGAAAACTTTCAGCACTACTATAACCTTCAGTTTCCTGAGGCCAGAAACACTGCACATCCTTTATTTCACTTAACCCGGTTCAGGAATCAGAGGTGGAACTTTCTTTACTTGAGGACATTATGAAGGAAAGTATTGAGGACCCTAATTTTGTAGTGGAGACAACAGAGGATTTTTCTTTCACTATATTTTATGAGGTGCAAGCTATGGCTTTGCACCAACTGCTCTGTACTGTGGACATGGTATGCACTAGTTTTTGCTTTACAGCACATACCTCTGCACAGCCTTAACAGCCCCAATGGGAACTAAGAGGTTAGCTGAGTCCAGAAAGACTTTTGCTATACAAACACTAATTAATTGCACACTTTGTAAGAACTGGCTCAACCTTGAAGGGGTGTTCACTCCTCCTAGGCTTTTTTGCTGAGATCTACATTATGGAAAATCATTTTAAGAAGAGATCGGTTATTATGGTAATGGATCTTGCCATTTCAGTTCTCAATAAACAACTTACAGCCCATATTAAGGATGTTCTCTCTTGACAATGTAAATTGTCAAGTTTATAGAACATCCCTTTTCTCTATGCATATGTACAGGATTTTGTGGCTGAAAGCTTGGTATGTTGAACCTGCTTGTAGAAAGAGTTTTTTTTTTGTTGGTGAACGCCTATTTGGGGAATTCCTTAATAAATTAATCAAGGAAGTCACTGGGGGAAAGGTGATCCTACTGGACAAGAAAAAGTCATACTCCTGTGGCTACTATTTCTGCTCAGAAAAAGAGATATTTTGCTCTCCCAGGCATCAACCTCAAAATGATAGCTTATTATTTATTTTTTTTGCAAGCCCCGAACTCCTTAGTCCACCAAACCTACCCAGGAGCCCTTCTTGCAATGAATGGGCTCTGAGGAGTGGGGAGACATCTGTTGGTGCCAGTATGCATAAAACACATCACAGACATCTGGATCTAATCTATAATCTCTAAAGAGTACAATATAGAGTTTCTATCTCTGCCCCATCCCCCTTTATGTTATCTTCTAATCACCTAGCTTCAGACCAAAAGCAGATGATCGCCTTGCATGCACATCAGGCACATGGAGTGCTTGTACCAGTTCCTTCTGAAGAATAGTTCCAGGGTTTCTAATCAAACCTATTCACAGACCCACAAAAGTTCTTGACCCACTTCTGGCTCTTCTGTGAACCCAGGGAATTACTGTGACAGGACACCTAGATGACCTCTTACTGAAGGACTCTTCAGCCAAAACCTTTTATAGCAAAATCCAGATGACAATTTGGTTCCCTTAAACTTGTAAAGAATAATTGACTTTCCAAAATCTTGTCTCCAACACCATCTGGAGTATTTAATCCTGGACACAGCTCAAGCACAAATATGACCTCCTCTGGAAAAAGTTGCTTCCTCAAGGCCCACCAGCAGACCTTTAGGTTAAAACTGCATCCTTCAGATTGCTTCTGCATGAGGGTTCAGGGCTTAGAGGGTTCAGGGCTTAATAGTAGCCTACTTTGATGCTGTTCCCTTTGAACAGTTTCACTCCAGACCACTTCAGTTCAACATACACACGATATGAAACAAGCAAATGCAAGTCATCCAGCCAGGGTACAATCAGACAGGGACACATTAGTGTCCTACATTAACTATCAGGGAGATACCAGAAGTTAAGCTGCCCTAAGAGAAACAAGTGTGCTACTCTCTTGGTCAAAAACTTACATTTCTGGCTGTCCACATCCCTGGAGTGAACAATCACCAGGTGGCCTTCCTGAACCACAAATGACTACAGAAGTGGTCTCTGGACTCCAAGATTTCTCAAAATCTCTCTGAAAGTGGGGAAAACCACATATGGAAATCCTGTTCAACAACAAGCAGAACCTAGTTTATAGCCAGGACCAGGGGTCATCTTGCCTTCACAATAAATTATTCCTTAGACTTGTTTCAAACTGGTTTATGTCTTTCCTCTGATGAAGATCCTTCCTCAACTGCTCAAGATAGAGGAGTAAAGGATCCCGGTGATTTTTCATGCACCAAATTAGCCCAAAAGGATGTGCTACACTGACATACACACAGATTTCTGGTAGACAAGCTATGACGCCCACATCCGAAAGGACTGTTATTCCTACCCTAATCAGAGCAAGTAAACCAACTCCCCCATGATTTACCATTGCACATGGAAGGATTACTTTCTATGGTGTGAAGACAGATAGCTGAACCCTAAGGAAAACTCTATCACCTGTATTTTGGGTTTCAGTCTGGTTTGGACCAGCATCTGACCCTATGTACCCTCAAGGGACAGGTTTCTGCTTTACCCATTCTCTTCCAGAAGTCTCTTGCCTTACAATCACTAATCAAGACTCCAGGGAGATGCTCGTATAAATCCCCAAATTTGATCTCCTGTGTCACCTTGGGATCTCAACCTTGAGCTGTCTGTCATCTAGAGATCCTCATTTGATCCAATTGGAGACATTCTTTTGGACGACCTCACTTGTCAGTTTACTATCCCGGTCACTGTTATGTCTGTTAAGGTATATTTCTGGCAACTCTTTCACAGGACCAAAACCTCCCTTTTTTACCTAATGTGGTCTCTTCCTTCTACCACAAGGAGGACTTTACTCTCTCTTCCCTCTGTCCTGCTCCAAAGCATGGCAAGGAAATTGCCCTATGCTTCTTAAATGTTGTTAGGGCTTTTAGGGTCTACCTGGTAGCCATGTTCTCTAATCTCAAGATTCCTTCTCAAGAGTCCCACTTTGTTCTGCCTGAAGGTCTTCATAGAGGAGATCCTGATTCCAGGTCCAACATTGCCAGATGGATCAGATAACTTATTTCTAGGACCTACAAATATAGGGAAAGGGTTCATTCCTTCCCCATCAAAGCCTATTTCACCAGGGCTATTATAAATGAGAAAAACTCATATGCAACCACCAGTTCAACAAAAAAAAGATTAATTTAACTGCTGCTCACACTGTCATGTGTTCCCATACCCCCAAGTCTTTTATCATCATCAAAGTACAGTGCTTTATGCTTGTCCCTAATTGATCTACACACAATGTCAAAATGATCACACAATATTATTTTAAAGCCACATGCTAACACAGCATTGGGCTGGGCTGGACTGGGCTGGTGACATCATCACATTGAACAGGAAGTAGACTGTGTGTGTGATACATTGAGACAATTGAGTTCCCTGAGGTCCTTATAAATGTGATTTTTTTTTTTTTAGTTTTTCTTGGCAGTGTCCATTCACCTGAAGATGGCATGCAAATACAAACTTACAGTTGTGCTCATAAGTTTACATACCCTGGCAAAATGTATGATTTCTTGGCCATTTTTCAGAGAATATGAATCAAAGACAAAAACTTTTCTTTAACTCATGGTTAGTGTTTGGCTGATGCCATTTATTATAAATCAACTGTGTTTACCCTTTTTAAATCATAATGACAACAGAAACTACTCAAATGACCCTGATCAAAAGTTTACATACCCCAGTTCTTAATACCGTGTATTGCCCCCTTTAACATCAATGACAGCTTGAAGTCTTTTGTGTTATTTGTGGATGAGGCTCTTTATCTTCTCCGATGGTAAAACTGCCCATTCCTCTTGGCAAAAAGCCAAGTTTTTGGAAATTATTGGGCTGTCTTGCATGAACTGCACATTTGAGACCTCCCCAGAGTGGCTCAATGATATTGAGGTCAGGAGACTGAGACGACCATGCCAGAACCTTCACTTTGTTCTGCTGTAGTCAATGACACGTTGACTTGGCCTTGTGTTTTGGATCATTGTCATGTTGGCATGTCCAAGTACACCCCATGCACAGCTTCCTGGCTGATGAATGCAAATGTTCCTCCAGTATTTTTTGATAACATACTGCATTCATCTTGCCATCAGTTTTGACCAAATTTCCTGTGCCTTTGTAGCTCACACATCCCCAAAACATCAGCGATCCACCTCTGTGTTTCACAGTAGGAATGGCGTACCTTTCATCATAGGCCGTGTTGACCCCTCTCCAAATGTAGTGTTTATGGCTGTGGCCAAAAAGCTCAATTTTGGTCTCATCACTCCAAATGACTTTGTACCAGAAGGTTTGAGGCTTGTCTCTGTGATGTTTGGCGTATTGTAACCAGGATACTTTGTGGCATTTATGTAGTAAAGGCTTTCTTCTGGCAACTTGACCATGCAGCCCCTCTTTCTTCAAGTGCCTCCTTATTGTGCATCTTGAAACAGCCACACCACATGTTTTCAGAGAGTCCTGTATTTCACCTGCAGTTATTTGTGGGTTTTTTCTTTGCATCCCAAACAAGTTTCCTGGCAGTTATGGCTGAAATTTTAGCTGGTCTACCTGACCATGGTTTGGTTTCAACAGAACCCCTCATTTTCCAGTTCTTGATTAGAGTTTGAACACTGCTGATTGGCATTCTCAATTCCTTTGATATTTTTTTATATCCCTTTCCTGTTTTATACAGTTCAACTACCTTTTCCCACAGATCCTTTGACAATTCTTTTGCTTTCCCCATGAATCAGAATCCAGAAATGTCAGTGCAGCACTGCATGAAAGATGCAAGGGTCTGCCAGGAGTCCAGAAACTCATTGACCTTTTATACACGCACACTAATTACAAGCCAACAGATCACAGGTGAGGATGGTTACCCCTGTGTCAACTTGTGTGCATGTCATCAGGTCAAAATCACCAGGGTATGTAAAATTTTGAACAGGGTCATTTGGGTAGATTCTGTCGTCATTATGATTTAAAAAAAGAGTAAACCCAGTTGATTGATAATACATGGCTTCAGCCAAACACTAAACATGGCCTAATTTGCTCAAGAATATTGCAAGCACAGCAACATATTGCAACTAATTAGAAAATATATTTTACTCTTTTGAAGTTGCTAAATTAATGAAGTGACCATGTTCTTAAAGTGTATCTAATCCCAAGAGCAAAAATGTTTATTGCACACTTCCTGTCTTTTTGGATTGAAAGTTCTTGTGGTACCTCACTGCACTGTCACTTAGGGAAGGAATTGTTTTAGGACTACAGTGCCCTCTCTTCCATTGCTTCTCCCAATCAAAACAGAGCTGCATATCAAAGCATCCTGTGTTTTATAGGAACCCAAGGCATTTGGGAAGAGGATGGCAATCACGTGCACAAATTTACTCTATTGATTCAAAAGAAACATTTTCTTTTTTGGCATTTTGGCATAGCAGGCAAGTACAGCCTAGTATTTCAACAGCAAGAGGCCTGTGAACCTGTAACCTCACAGCTATGCTAACAACCAGCGTGGATGCCTTTCAGGTCTGAGTCCGTTTTTTAAAATGTAGACAAGTTTTCTCCTTTACGTCCCATTTTAATAATTACAATAATATACTGTGGAGTGCTGTAATTTTTGGCCTTGAGAGTTTCTGCAAGCTGTACCTATGCATAGGCAAACTTTTCCTGGTCTATGCTCAGAGCAGGTATTATTGGAAGCATTTTTAAGCACAGTATAAATAGATCCCTTCCACTGGGGCAAGGAGGGGACATGCACTTGCATGGATTCCCTGTGTGCTAATTTTAATAATCACTTGAATAATCTTATTTTTTTATTACAATGCAGTTGTCTTAGGTTATTTTAATAGTTAATGCAGGCACCAGCAATTGGGATGTTGGTAATTTGGCATGCCGATTAGTAAAAAGCCCTTTCCACTCTGAGATATTCTTGATCTTATTTGACGATTGGAAGGCAATATACCACATTCAAATTTTGTACCATTTTTAGAATGCATCTTGTAAATTGACTTACAAGTTAGTGTATGTTAAGCAGCCTTGATTAGATAAGCATTTGAAAATAACTTTGTAGTTAGGTTTTGTCATGTACCTTGTGGCAGAGCCTGACATGTAGAGGGAGGCCTATCGTGCAGCCCCTCAAGGACCGGCTTAGTGACCACTGATAGACAGTCAGATACAGGCATTGATGGCAGGCAGAGAATTTTCAGGATACGGGCAGAAGTCAGCAACACTGGATCAGGCTGATGAGTAGCAGGTAAAGAAGATTCCAGAGACAAGCCAAGGTCAGGGCAGATAGCATTCAAGCATGGTAAGGACAAGTTGGGTCAATCAAAGAAGTGAAACACAGGAGCAGATGCAGGAACATGAGTAACAGCTGTAGATCAGACAGCTATGGTTAGTACAACTACTGCAGTTTAAATAGTCCCATTGGCACCAATGTTAGCAACAGGTGTGCCTGCATATGTGCACAATCAAGCAAGCACCTGCAAGTCTGCACCTGTGTATTTGTGTGTACCTTGAGCCCTTATCTGTACTATGGCCAGTGTCTTCCTGGCAGGTTTACATGGAATGACTTTTGCACTGATTGAATTATAAGCAATGTCTCTTGTTGCAGAATTACATAGTGGAAATGGATGAATTACACAATCCTGGTCTTTTGTGTTTTGCAAGTTTCAGAAGATACTTTTTGTTTAGATATTTATCCTTGTAGCTCATATATACATAAAGTGTTTCTGACAATGATCTGAAAGTGGAACAACAAAGAAATACAGCATGGACATATAATATTCATTGACAAAACATTTTAAAATTTGTTTAGGCCTCTAATTATATTTTTGAGCTATTTAACAAAAATACAGTTTTATGGTGTGAGGCGAGCATGAAGAGATCTGGTTCTCTCAGTACATTTGTGGAAGTCAGAAACAAGAATTTCTGGGTGAGCAATCGTGAAAAGATGACTCAAGCTTTGTGACTAGTAAAACAAGTAAATGTGACATGAAACGAAGACATTCTGAGAAAAATACAGAAACAATGAGCAGTTATCTCTGCTAGGATAAGTGTGTGTGTGTGTGTGGGGGGGGGGGGGGGGGGGGAG
>BLSH010367861.1:3552180-3584562 GCA_018402905.1 Glandirana rugosa | reverse complement strand
TTTTTTTCTCGCTCTCTCTCTTTCTCCCTCTTTTCCCAGTCCCCCCTCCAATACTTTTGAGGAAGCTGGGTCATGGGTTCTACGAGTCCCCTGTCCCCCTACTTAAGTTGGGCCAACAGTCGGATCCCAACAGGGGGATTCGTGATCTCGGGAACTAGCTGACCTTTTAAGAGCTACCTCCTGTTTGCTTGTGCCCCAAGCTCCTAAATGTTTAAATGACTAACAAACCAAGCTGAATACCGAAAAATGAGAAGTTTTGTTTAGCTGATTTCAATCGCTAAGGTTTATGTTGTTACACGGTTATACATGGCTCCCTTTGACAGTATATACACACTAGATACAGTCGATGGAGCCCTATTACGACACTATTACGTTAATATTAAAAGTATCCATGCTATCTTTTCAGTGCTGATTGGATATTGTAACTCCACTTCTTTATAATGTACTGTTGTTCAAGGAAACTTCAATAAAATATTAAACAGAAAAGATTGGCCGACTGAGGGAGCGTACTTTGCTCCCATGGCTACCCCCCGTTTCTGTCTGTAGTATTTCTTCTCATGCCAGAAGTTGTTACTCATTACTCTATCCTCTACAGGTCAACTTATCCTAAAACAATACTGAGTACCTGTCAGGAGTATCTTGGGTAGTGGATTGAGAACAGACTGCTTCCTCGCCCACAGTGTGATCCCCTTGGGGTGGGCCGGGGAGGCAGCCTGGACTGGATAGGGTGAATTAAATGTTCATTGTATTTTGTAATGCTACCTTTCAGACCGCTTCTTACAAGTAGGTGATTTATGATTGCCTTATGGTTTGTTGCACACTATCTGTACTTTAGTTGCGTGACTCACTCTTAAATCAACAGAGCATCTTGCCCAATCGGGGGCCCATATACTCTCACATGTCCTTATCCCATGGAAATGGTTGTTGCACAGGGTCACCTGATTGAAGATACAGATGTCACCTGATAGGAGTAAAAGCATTTGCAGATCTCAACCCCACAGTTCAAATTTGTTAGACAGCTAGTACAAATTTTTGATGTTATTCTATGGTACTTTGTACTTCATCCTGTATCTTTTATATACTATTGTATCTGTAATTCTCTTTATATGATTTATCTTTTTCTAGAAACTTTAATAAAAATGATTGAAACAGAAGTTGTTACTCATGGCCATCTCTAAGAGCTGTAGAAGAAATGTTATTTGTTTTTGTTTAAGTTCTGTATCATTGAGTGCCCATTCTACTGCCTCAAGTGCATGTGATTGTTGGATGTTGGTGTAAAGCGAGTTTACATCAATGCTTGCCAGAATACAATCTTCTTCCACTATGTACTCATCCAACATTATCATTCGATCTTTGCTATCTTTCAAGTGAGCAGGATATTGTTGGGTGAGTGGCTGCAGGAAATGATCCATATATTCACCCACTCTCGAAAACAGTGACCCGATCCCACTTACTATAGGTCTCCCTGGTGATTTCACTGGGTCCCTATGAAGTTTTGGTAACTGGTAAATTACTGGCATAATCGGAGCATCCGGTATCAAGTATCTCATCTCTTTTTTGTTGATTATTCCTTCCTTATGGGCTTTCTTGATCAACTTTTTGAGCTTTGCTCTAAATTTGTTGGTGGGATACCCTTTCAATTCTTCATACGTCGTTGTATCCTCCACAAGTCTATTTAGTTCATCAATGTAGTCGGACTTATTAAGGATAACCAGGCCTCCTCCTTTATCCACTGGCCTGATAATGATCTGCTTCTTTTTTCAAGTTCCTCCGGTCCTTTTTCTATATCTTTTTTTCTTCTGGCCAGTATAATCTTTAGTTCTTCCAGATCTTGTGCGACTAGTGTTTTAAAGACCTCACAAAAATGGTTATTCGATGGTTTAGGATTAAACACTGAGTGATTCTTGAGTTCAATATGTTGGTATTCACTTATTTCTTGTTCTACCATTCCTCCCGTTCTTTTTGCATAATGTTTTTTGATATTAATTTTCCTCATAAATTTTTGTAGATCCAGGAATAATTCAAACTTCTTCAGATTCCTATCCGGGGCGTATTTTAATCCAAGTTCTAGTACTTTTAGTTAATCTTCAGAAAACGTAGCACTACTTGAATTGAAAATTCCTCTTAGTGTTCTCTTTTTTGTTCTCTTGCCCCCTCTACAATCTCTTGTTCTTCTCTTTCTCCACCTGTTTGTTTTGAGGGTCCATTCCTTGGATACCATGGCCTCGTGCCTTCTCCTCTCCTTTCTGTCTCCTGATAGCTCCTCCCTTGTCCTCTGAAGCCTGGGTTTCCTTGCCCCCTCCAGGGGGGTCCTCATTGGAAAATTCAACCTTGTTGGTTCCTAGGTGAGTAGTCCCTGTAGTACCCAGATGTTTCTGGGGGGTCTTCATACCCGCTCCATGTTCCATAACCTCTGGGACCTTGGGGTCTATGGGGTGTATAAGGGGGGCCGTCCTGTAGGGGTCAGGCCTGTTGAGGCCGGGTGTTCTATGTTGAGGGGTATAATATTGAAGTCTTTCCTCCTGCTTTGGATGTTCCGGTTCATTACCAGCTTTGCCTCTTCCTCTACTCTCCACCTGTTCATTCCTTCTTATAGGAGTTTTTGGATAATTAATATCTCTGTCCTCTGTTGATGCTTTTGAAGCTGTTCCCTGCGTCTCAATTTGTTCTTGCCATTTATAAACCTTCTTTCCCTTGTAGTCATTTGTATCTTTGATATATTTTTTAATTTTCTTTTTTTGTACTTCTTTATCTAGTTTGCTCACAAACTCCTCCAGATGTTTCATTTTTTCTTTGAATTCCCCAGTCTCCTCGAAAGGAGCAAGTTTATCTTTCAAGGTGTTAATATGATTTTCTAAAGTCCTGAGTTTCCTCTCTCTTCTGGTGATTAGTAGTTCTAATAGCTTTCTTTCTATACCATTGAAAAAAGCAAACCACTGTTTCTCTAATTCCTCCCCTGTCATCCCATCATTGGGTGTTATGTCCCATTTTAGTCTCCTGGGGTTGATATTGTCTTTAATATATTTATGCAATGTGAACACATCCCACCATGTTCTAATTTGTTTGTCTAGTGCATCTTTTAGCTGTCTGAAATCTTGGTTTAAATCAGTGATCTCATTATTTTGTGAAAAAAATTCATCCATATTCACATTCTTATTTCTAATAAATGAAAAAACCTCCATTGCTGCTGGGTTCACTCTTAGGAACAAAACTTAGAATAGAATAGTGGTGTATATAATGAACTAATCACCAACCCGCGCAGATGTCATGAATGGTGTGCACCAATAAAAAAGTGAAAATTGCTGCAGCTGCAGTGTACAAAAAGGGAGAAGCTCCCAAAGATTGTTGTATCAGAGAAAGGTACACAGCGCTAGCAACCACCCCTGTTACAATATGATAAAAGGTGTGAGTGAAAAAACAAATGTGTCAATTATATCTGCTGGATACCCAGCATAACAGGTAGAAAAAAACAAAAAAGGTATGTATGTGTATATAAAAAGATCACAAATATAAAACAAATAATTATAGTAAATCCATATGGTGCTAAAGTGCTCATCCAAAGACAGTTCATTTGTGCTTCAAAGTTAATCTATAAATCATTGGTGTCATTGATGTCATCAGGATAGTTCATCAACAATCCAAATCCCAAATATAAAGTGCTTAGTGCTTCATTCATAAAATAATAAGTGCTTCAGTGCTGTAAACCACTCCACACGTGCTCTGTGCCACACTCCCACTTTGCTCTCCTACTCACCAGAAACAGATGACCCACAGCTTTTCAGTCTCGGGTCCAAAAAGCTTTTTCTGGTGTTACAAGACAATACCAGGGTGGCGATGCCTTTAAAAGTGGTTGTAAACCTCAGACATGAAATATGAACAATGCATATCCTTCTATAGTGTTTATTTGTCTCAATTAAGAGCACTAAGTGTAATTTCTGTCTGCTGCCTCGTTCCTCTGCTATTAGCATGAATAACTTCTGACAAGTTTTGTTGGCATCAAGAGAAAAAAGGTGACAGGGGTGGGAGGTCCAGCTGAATGACAGCTTCAGCTCTGTTCCTGTGTGCTGTGTGAAGGGGGTGTGTCCCTTCCCTCCAATCAGCTCTTAAAGCTCTACTCACTGGGCACATGTAATTTAAGCTCTTCAACTCATTTTTTTCTGACAGTTCAAACAAACTTTATTCATTCTGGATGTTGAATAGGTGTCGAGAAGAGAGGACTGCAGATAGATAGGTACAGTTTATGAAGGAGGATTTGATTACGGCTACTTTCATGGAGCCTCAGAGCTGATAGAGGTAGACAGGGGATCAAGCACCTCCTCTCTCTTTGCTTTAGATTTGGCTCACCAGGTTCTGCTGCTGGGTGCCCAGTTGTGTGCTTTGCTGCTTGATCGTAGCTGGCAGCTGGGATGAATACAAGTCTCTGCAGCTGTTTAGCTGCCTTGAGGTGTTTGGATATGATATGAGGCAGATTGCCAGGAGACTGATGCAGGTACTTGGGTGTAAACAACCCCTATCCACACACAGATTAATAAACAAAATGTATACCAGAATTACCTATTTGAATGTAGGTGCTATTAGAATGTATTTTTCACTGCCTAAAGTGGAGAAAAAAAGACCACAAACCAAAGGCAGTCTGTTAAAGTACATTCATAATAATCACCAGTACTGAATAGATTCCATGTTAAAAATAAATAAATAAATAAATAAAGTAAGATAGATGCCAATAGGTATTAAAGCTGAACTCCAGATAAGGGTTAAATGCCCATTTTTGTCTAGGGGGACATTGAAAAGCAGTTTTACTTTCCTTACCCCCTTCTGAAGCTCCAGGTTGTGGGTGGGTTCTTAGAATCCTCACTTTCAATACCGGACTGGTGGTACTGCATTTTACTTGACATCAGAGTTTGACACACAGGGGTTGATTTACAAAAGGCAAATAGACTGTGCACTTTGCAAGGTGCAGTTGCCCTCTCCAAGTGCAGTTGCTCCAGAACTTAGTAAATGAGATAAGGCATCCCTTTGCAAAGAATACCCAATCACATGCAAGGAAAATAAAAAAACAGCATTTTTTCTTGTACATGATTGGATGATGGAAGTCAGCAGAGCTTCTGCTCATTTACTAAGCTCTGGAGCAACTGCACTTACAGAGGGCAACTGCACTTTACAAAGTGCACAGTCTTTTTGCCTTTAGTAAATCAACCCCACAGTTGGACACACGCAGAGAAATTATGAGGCGGCACATGAAAATTTGGGGTGTGAAAAAATTGTAGTGGAAGGGGCTTAAAAGCACAGAGTTCAGGAATCATGAGTGTGTAATGTACATAGTGCCAGGGTCAGGAGTAGGTAACAGACAAAGTGTAGAGCTTAGTAGTACATTATGCAGAGGATGTAGTGCAGAGGTCAGGAGAGCATAATGTAGAGAATGCAGAGACTGTAGGGCTCAGGAGTGCATAATGTACAAAGTGCAAGGGTCAGGAATGTATGATGCAGAGAGTGTATGGCCAGGAGCTCATAATGCAGACAGGACAGGGCTCAGGAGTACATAATGTATAGAGTGCAGGTGCCAGGAGTGCACAAAATGTTTGGTATCTAATAGTTTGTAAAGGGTTAGTGGATGTAGAACAAATCATTTTCCCTCTAATACGTTATTGTAATGCCAACCACATTCCTGTCCTTTTAACAGAGTGACATTAAGCTGAAACCTATGCTGCATGAATGTTATTAAAGGGGGAAACAATTATCTGGGGGTAAAATAGGCTATGTATAGCACAGGTATGCTCTTCAAGCACCCCCTGTTTTTGCTTTTATTATTACTGGGGCCACAGACACTCTCCAACCCACTCCTCCCTCACCTCAATAATTGCGAGTTCAGGAGCTTCATTGAAGACCTCCCCCCAAATCACAATCACCACTCACAGTACTGCTCTATCCCGCACCCAAATTAAGACAGGAAGCCTGTGGGATTTGATTGCATTATGTCCATAATGGACGGTAGACCCTGTAAACCTATTGGCTGAGGAGGCAGTGGTAGGTGGTGCAGCTTGAAGGCTACAGACTGCACCACCTCCCACTGCCTCTTTAGCCAATGGGCAGCTGTAGATCCCTCCCTCCTGATTTCACTTGGGATCACTGGGATCCTGACCTGAATTTTTACTATGCAGACATGTGGGAAGACATGTTTTACAATATGGTGATGATCTGGTATTGGGGGTGGCAAACCCTACATACAGTGTCCCTGCTGTGCCACATGTACCCCCCTATTGGCAGCCATGGGAACAGGTATCTGGGTGCCCACTTATTGATAAAGGGGACTTCCAGATTCCTATAAGCCTCCTTACCCACATATCCTCACAGTCACAAGACAAGGGTTGTGGAAAAGAGGTCCTTGTCCTCAGCAACTATTATATATAACATTCAGCTAATGATGAGGATGTAGATGTTTGGACATTCATCCAAATGTCCAGGCAGCCATGGCTCAGTCTGAACTTGTGTTTAGACTACACCATAAGCTCATCCATACAAATGAGCAACACTGGAATGTAAGATGGTATCACGTGCCTGGCAGCAGGTCCTGAAATCATGAGGGAGGCCTCTCTTACACCTCTGACTTGGGACTCCTGGTAGTGTGAACAGAAGGTGCAGGAGTGCAGGGTGACATGAGTGCCTCTAAGTCTTGCTAGCAGCAGATCAGGTATCCATGCCAGCAGGAGAAGTTGTCAGTATTCTTCAGTGAAACAAGTGGGCTGGTAGACAGCTGGTGAGCAGCAGACTGAAGCATGCTGTTACTAGTGACAGCAGGCAGGTGAGGCATGTACTAGTAGCAGACTGTAGTTCAGCAGGCACAGCAGGATGGTAGGCAGATACTGGAGACCACAGGAAGAATAGCAAGGTCAGTCAGGCTGGCTCATACACTGGCATGACAGATCAGGTACAGAGGTACAGGCAAGAGCATAGTCAGGGTACATGCTGGGTCAGGAGCCGATCAGTGGAACAGATGCAAATGGTGCAGGCAGAAGTGGTGGCCAAGAACAAGCCAAGGTCGGTGCAGGTGGAGTTCAGAGAGTGGTCAGGACAAGCCAGGTCAGCAACTGGAGTCAGTATACAGGAACACAGGGTCTCAGGATACACAGAAGAGTCAAGACAAAGCAGCACTGATCCTGAGAACTGGCACAGTTTAAATAGTCCATTTGGCAGCAACATCTGTCATAAGTGTGCATGAGCACACTAATGCACACGGGTATGCACACAAATACGAGCAACATTGTGGCATGCATATACATGAGCATGCACCCAAAAATCCCTACGTCCTTGAAAAGGAGCATGGATTAGCCTGTGAAGATTCACAGAAGTCCAACCAGAGAAGCCATCTTATCTACTGGCATGCCCTTCCTGACAGATGCATTCATACAATGCTTCTCCTCAACTTTGGAACCACATCTATACCAGTGTAGGAGCATCTTGACACTTGCACAGTTTTTAGTGAAAGTCTATAGATCTTTCACTTAAAGAGGAGCAGTCAGGAAAATCCTTCATGGATTGCACGATGCACTGCACCTATGTACAGTGACCAAATACAACAACCTTATACACTACATATACTTATAAGTAAAAATGATAACTATATGTAATACTTATATAATAAAAATGCTACATTATTGCTTGCTGCATTTCCAAAGTTAGCAAAAAATGCCAAACCACAATAAAATATTTTACAGCAAAGCTGAATTACAGAAACTAGGAAGTCTTTAAAGGATTTTGTATACAGTAAAAGGTATGCCATGCCAAGTGACCTTTATTTTAATCGATTAGCACTATATCAATTAATTCAGCTTGCCATGGTTAATAATTAGTTCTTCCTTCCCTAAGGGTTTAATTGCAGTAATTCATCAACAGTGTGAATAATTCACAACTGTGTTTTGTGCTCTACACAGTTAATGTAAGCTATAATTTACATCTTTTATGATCATTTTTTAAATATTGTGATGCATTAAAACAGGATTTTGTCTGAGGTGCATTAAAAGGAAAGCTACTGTAAAAGCAAGGAGCAATGTCAGTTAGTTCTGATTATTTACAGAGGCAAAAAAAATGTGAGCAATTAAGCTGTTTGTATGAAAAGTGAAAACTGGTTCATGTCATCTTTAACCACTGAGGAGGAGTTGGTGAGGAGGTGTTTTATCCCCTCCTCACGACCTACTTTAACCCCTTGGACCCCACATAAATGCCTCCATTCACTTGAATAGGTTGCGATTGACAGGCACTACACCTTCCGAAAGCAACAGTGGGTATAATTCTTGCCACAGCTATGAAGCAAAGCATCAAAGCCACAGCATGTGAATGCCCCTGTAGCTAAAGGGGTTAGTGGTTGGAGAGCGATAAAACCACAGCTCAGCCATGAGGTTTTACACCCCCTCAACTTCATGTGTGAACAATCCCTAATAGTGCAGCCAGTCAGAGTGTTTCCAATCGCCACCACGCCAGTCACAGTGTCATAAAATGTGATAGGTAGTCATTAAACTGGATACATAATTTATGTTCCTATGAAGCCTAAAGGTGCTCCTTGGATTTTGAGCCTCTCTTTGTGTCTAGTCTGTGAAGTCTGATATCACTATACTTGGGAGGAGTAGCAGAATATGTTTTAAGGTGTAATTATAAGTATGCCTATGCTGTGAAAACAAATATCTTATTAATTGACAATGTGTGTAAAAAATAAATATACATTTTCATTCTGCAGTTTCCAAAAGCCTGTGGCAAAAAGGCTTTAAATGATTCACCACGCTTCTTAGAAGACATACCTTTGTATGTGTTTCCACTGTCTAGGTGCTCTTGGGCCTCCAAAAATGTGATAGGTAGTCAGGACATTAGATGTGTAATTGATGCCCCTAGAAAGCCTGAAGGTTCTCCTCGGATTTTGGGCCCCTTTATGTGACTAGGCTGTGAAAAAGGTTTCACACATTTGGTATCCCCATACTTAATAACAGTAGCAAAATGTGATTAGGGGTGTAATTCTGAGTATGCCTATGCTGTATGTTAGAAATATTTTATTAATTAAGAACGTTATGTAAAAAAAACTATTTTTTGTTTTCATTCCTGCATTTCATAGCCTTCATTCTGGAATTTTCCAAAAATCGGTGATAGAAAAATTACATTTTCATAAGACTCACTATACCTATACCTAATATTGCTCCCAGATTTTGAAGGAGTGGGTCAGAGATCAGCTGTTAGAATGCATTTGTCTTGTTCATTCCCTAGTTGATCAGGGCAGGATGTTGTTTGGTGATGTTCAGCCATTGATTCAAGTTTGTGCAGAGTTGGTTTTGTCCAGCATTCCTAAAGGCAGTGATGACTTTTCTCCCCCCTTTAGTATGGCTCAGGTCTAGAGTTGAGCGGACACCTGGATGTTCGGGTTCGGCGGGTTCAGCCGAACTTCGCGAAAAAGTTTGCGTTCGGCCCTGAACTTGACCCGAACTTGACCCCGAACCCTGAACCCCGTTGAAGTCAATGGTGACCCAAACTTTTGGGCACTAAAATGGCTCTAAAAAGTCCTTGAAAGGGCTAGAGGGCTAAAGGAAGCAACATGGGGGTAAGAGTAGGACAAGTCCCCTGCAAACAAATGTGGATAGGGACATAACTTAAAAGTTGGGTGGAAGAAACAGCGTGCAGACACAGCGGGGGGGACATCGCTGGATCCTGGGGACAAGGTAAGTAACCCAGCCTTGGATCCAGCGATGCAATTCCGAGTGTTGCTCAGGGTTACCGCTATTTGCAGTGAAAACATACCCTGAGCTACACTTGGGAATATTGTCAAGGAGGCTACCTCTGTGCAGTCAGACAAGCAGAGTGTTAACTGAATTTTGTTCAACCATTACTACAAGCATGGTCAGATATATTGCACTCAGCCTCAGTCAGCTTTCACCAACCCATTCCTGCTGCTAGCCACCCACCTTCTCAAGTATCTCTCTATCCATTACCAACAGCAACCACAGTTGCAGCACAATATACCCTGTTACCAACTATATGTCATTACCCTGTTTCCACTCGCTGCACCTACCCAGCCTTTAACTCATTGAAGATGACATCTTCTCATTTGCCTGCAGCAAACCCTCAGAAATCCTCCTTAGCAATTGTTCCTTGAACTATCTACTTTCCAAACAGGGGCATTTTGAGGGTATTTGTACTGCCCTGGCATTTTAAGGTCCCAAGAAATGAGATGGGTAGTTATTACATCAGAATTGATCAATTTTTAAATATGTGTTATATATTTCATATTTTTTAGACTTTTAGACTTTCACAAAGACTAAATAGTATATACCAATTTTTTTTTCACCAAATAAATATAGCAGTGTACATTTTGGTAAAAATGTATGAAGAAATATTATTTATTTGCAAAGTTTTATAACAGAAACTATGTATGTAGTTAATCAATGAAAAAAAATAAAATTGAGCTTCTCACAACTCTTTTAGTTTTGGTCCACAGAGAAAAGGTACAGTCCTCTCCCCCTCCATTCCCTCAGGCAACAGCTGAACATTTTCCCACATAGAAGGAAATAACATTTTTCTAATGCTCAAATGATATTTAGATCCATTCCCTGGGTCAAAATATTGCCATGTTAGCTTCTACTAGATGCTGTTTTTGCATATCTTTTTTAAAAATATATATTTTAATGTAAATAGTATGTTGTGGCAGTTTTTGCAATTTAATAATAGTTTTGTGATATTTTTCTGATGCTGTAAGAACACCACATGAGAGAATGCCATACATACTGTATACATTGTTAGAAGTTTTTATGTTTTTTTTATACTGACAGAACACCAGTTGAGAGAATGCTAGACATAAAAGCAGTGGAGAGTAAAATTTTAGCCTGTATTTTTGAGACTGCTTGTTTCAGTAAAGTAAAATGATGCCACTGATGAATGCCATGTAATTATGGCTACCTCCTCACAAAGCTAAAACCTCCAAACAACCATTCTGCTGCAATCTATTAGCAGGGGTTGTAATTGAACTGTTAGCACTACAATCAACCTTATGCATAATGCTCTTAGATTACGTACCATAAAGAGTGAAATGTTACTAAACTCTACTTTCAAAAAGTACAGCAATCTTTCAAATGTCCAATTACTAATGCATTTGTTTTAATGTTTTTACTGATAAACATAAAATACGTTCACAAGTAAAGCATTTGTTTTATGTATTTTTAAAGCTTGAATTTTTTTTAGATGTAATCTGAAGCTTTTTTTAACTAGCTGGACACAAAAGTTTACTGAACTGCAGACTTTTACTCCTACAATTTAGCTAAGATCAAGCTGTTTCCAAAATTAACAGAAATCCTAAAGGCAAATATACAGTTCTTTCTAGTTGCTGGGGGAGAAATATCATTTGAGTGCATTGCCCCTATAATTTCAGAAATTCTCCAACACATTTTTAATTTTTATAAAATGATTTAAAAGGCATTTACCCTATTCCTAACTGTACAGTGTCCTAATAACCCAAGGACAAAATGTAATATCTGCAGCTTACCAGTTGTGGCGATTGCATTCATTTTGATTTTTCAGGCTTTTTTAGCAAGTACAGAATATATGTGTTGATCTTGCCAGAAATCCAGTGCCCTTGTTACTCCCTGTGAGCTGAAGATAATATTATCTTACTTCCGTAAACTGCTAATCCCCTCATCCCCATGTGATGAAGATGAACAATGTCAAGTTCATCCTGTGTGACAAGCATGGTTCCTTCCATAGATACAGTGAAGTGAGTGGGCATACCCACCCAGAGACAGGAAGTGTGCTGGTCAGAAGATCACCAGGTAAAAACAAGGAAAAAATCCTGAAAAAAGAAAACAAATTCAGCTACCTTATCTAATGACTGGTATAAATGGTAAGTAGCCTCAGATATAACAGCATTCAGAGTTGAGATCTGGCAGCATTCAGTGCCAGAACAAACTGAGTCAGCCTGAGTGCTGCTCAGCTATTCACAGAAAACCTTGTACTTTATTAATTAATGCAGGGTTTCCTCTGAATGACTTGGGTGGAGATGATGTCATCTGCCCACCCTCCCCCTCAGCCATTTAGAGAAAGCCTTGTATTCAATGCTAAAACACAAGGCTTCTTCTGAATGCTTGAGTAGAGCTGTAAGCGGCTGAAGCATCATGTCCAATCAAAGTGATGACATGTAAACAAAATGGTCATGAATGGCTTACTATTGTAATGGTGTGAACGGACCACAGCTATCACATGGTACCTGGTACCCTGTACCATGAGATCAGCTGTAGCCAATCACAGATCAGATAGTAAGCAAGCTGTCATGAATGGCAGTTAAACCTTAATGAATGACTGTTATAAGCAAAAACAGTGTAAAAAAAATAATTCCTGATCCCCCCTCCCCCCACTGGGCATTTAGCCTTGGTGCATGGGGCTCTGGTGTCTAGTTAAAGTGGTAGATAACCCTCCTATCATTTTCAGCCAAGGAAGCTGCCATCTTGGCCTCTGTTTAATCTACAACTGCCATGATGCTGCACATGTGATCAGCTATGACACCAGCCATTGGATGGTTTGACAGTTTGGTTTAGAGCACAACCAATGGGAATGTTACATTTCCGGCACATGCCGGAAATGTGATTGGTTTTTAACCTGTTAAATGCATGGGTTTACTACCGCTTTAAGGTTAGAAAGTAGTCTGTCAAACTCTATGGGAGGCTTCTTTTGACAGACTTTCTTTTAGGGCAGTATGCACCGAATGACAATTGCTCAGAATTCAGGCTGGTTGCATTCGTCCCCGAGAGCATACTGCCCTAAATGAAGGTATATCTGGGGACACCATCCAGGCTTGTACAGCCACTGCAGCTGTCAGTCTTTCATAGAGTTTGATAGGCTTCCAGCAGCTGGGCCGAACAGCGCACCTGCACCCACAGCTAAACACCTGAGCTACATGTACTGGAGCTAAATGTGGACATGGGACATTAACATTGTCCTTGGTTTCAAGCTCTGGCTCTAAGTTGAGTTTTATGGATAAAAAAAGATGCACTAATGAAAGGAGCACAAGACCAAAGGATAAAAGTGTCCAAATTAATTTATTTGTTTATGCTAAAAAACAGCCAACACATCTCAGCGGTCAGTGAAAACTCTCCTTTCAACAGGGCTTCAGTTAAAACAGGATCCTTGAATGGAGTCAAAATAGAGCTTTCCTGTCTGAATCTGTATAGGGAAGCTAATTGCTGGATCAGGAGAGTTAGACCTCATACACACTATTAGATTTTCTGCAGATTTTTGTGTTCACATTTACCAAAAACATATAATATGAGGTCAAACCTTAAGGGTTTCAATTTGTATGCAATCAGGCAGGCCCTTGTACTAAACGGTTTTGGTAAATCTGAAGACAAAAATCTGCAGTAAATCTAATAGTGTGTATGGGGCATACCTGGCTAGCAGTATCTGTGTCAGCAATCAAGGCAAGCTGGATTATCTTGATTGCTCATGCAGATACTGCTGGCCAGTAACTTTCACAAATTCACACAGGAAAGCTCTATTTTAAGTCCATTCAAGGTTATTATTTTAACTAAAGCACTGTTGAAGGGAACGTTTTCTTTGAACCCAAAAATATGTTGGCTGTTTTTTAGTACACTTATGAACTCACATTGAAGTCCCAGTGCATATTGGATGTGTTTTTATTCATTGGTGCAGAAATAGGTTGGACATATAAATACCACAATGAGGGGGCTTTTTGACCATTGTGATTTTGGCCTTTGCATGGAAATTATTGGTACTCATTCACCCATAAGAAGATACTTTAATTATTCTGTTCTTTCAGGACCTGGTACTGTAGCTGTAATATGATCTTCATATGCTCCAAATCCACAGTGCTACCTGTGGTGTGTTTGCCCAGAAGGGATTTTAATTTTTATATCAAAACAGCAAAGAAATCAATTTTTATCAGCTCCAACAACAACACAACTAGTGAGATAAATATTCATCAAAAAGAAAAAGCTTTGGATCAAAGAACTATCTCATCATATATTTTTTCCACTGTTAAAGATAACATTTAGAACATAGCAGTTAGTTTAGATATTTTATTTTTTCATTGAGGTGCGTTAGCTTGATCTGCTGTGTTGTTATTTTTTGTAGTTTGGTGCACACTTAAGCCTCGTACACACGTTTCGACGGTCGTATACAACAGGTCGTACGAATGACCGTTGTATGCTAAATCGACCGTTAGTACACGCGATTAGAACAGCCGGCATACGACGGTCGTACAAAAGAAGTTGTATGAGCAGACTAGAAAACCCTGGTAGTACCAACAAGCGGTCATACAACTGTTGTATTGTGTGTACAGAGAAGCTGGTCCAAGAAGTATTGTGCAAAACACGCATGCTCAGAAGTCAGGAACAGCCAGACAAAAATGACATGCACCCGAACTTTCTCTTTATATGTTCTTAACACGTCACTACATTCAGCTTGGTCGTACAATCATGTAGTGCATGTCAGTATGCTAGATACAACAGCCAACATGTCAAAGCAATTTTCCCCTGCTGACCAATGATGTCAGACATTTTTCAACCCACTGATCATGTTGCTGGAAATTTTTTCTCACTAACCATCAACACAGGGGTGTTTTTTTTTTTTTTTTTGCTTTTCAATGACCAGCATTGTAAGAGGCACTGTGTTATATAATCCTAACATATGAACACTGTACAATGTGCTGTATTTTACTTACGCATGGCCAAAGTTATTCAACAGTTGCTGGTTGCTAAGTAGTCCCCTAAAATTTAAAGGATGTTGTGCTCAGACAGAAATGCATAATAGAAGAGTTTTTAAAATTGTCTATTGTCATGAGTCGTGTCTGTAACACCCTTTCTTGTGGCACAGTAATTACAGGGTACATTGCAGGTACAAAGACAATGACAAACACGTTCAGTGTATACAGTGAGTAAGATCAGGCTCTGTTTAACAAATATATAATTATGTGTGTGGATGAAAAAAGTGGTTTGAAATGAACAACATAGCACATTTTTGAGCACTCTGTCTACTGCAGAGAAAAATATATCTCCTTTTACAAGCTGGCCTTAATGTCATTATGTTAATGAGGCAGTGGCGTTGATTTACTAAAACTAGAAAGTGCAAAATCTGACGCAGCTGTGCATGGTAGCCAATCAGCTCCTAACTTCAGCTTGTTTAACCTCCCTGGCGGTATTCCCGAGTGTGGCTCGGGGTGGAATTTCAGCACCAAGAGCGGTAACCCCGAGCCACACTCGGGATTGCATCGCTGGATCCAGGCAATGTTTCTTACCTTGTCCCCTGGATCCAGCGATGTCCTCCCGCGGTGTCAGCGTGTCTCCCCGTGGCCAGATGATTCCTGTGTGCCGGGCTCCGTTCCCTGCGAGCGTCGCGTCGCACGGGGACGGAGACCGGCGGGAAATTCAAAAAGTAAAACACACAGTACACATACAGTACACTGTAATCTTACAGATTACATTACTGTATGAAAACATTTCACACCCCCTTTGTCCCTAGTGGTTTGCCCAGAGCCCTGCATGCACTTTTATATAATAAATGTCATTCTTTCTGCCAGGAAACTTGAGAATGTCCATAGCAACCAAAAAGTGTCCCTTTGCGTCAAAAGTGGTTTTTGATCAGCTAGAAAACAGCGATAGTAAATAAGAATCATTTGCAGAATTGAGTGATACTGATTTTTGGGGAAATTTATCATCAGCAACTGAAAGTGACGATAGCGACAATTCTGCAACTGAGCTTATTTTTAGTTATTTATTATATTATAATTTATGATTTCATTTTTCAAACTTTTTCATACCCGGGATGTCTACTAGACTCTTGTTTGGACAGATTTAAGTGAGTTATTCCTAAGAATTACAGGCCTACAATATAAAACGCCAAATTTTCATGCAAAATAATTGTACCGCTTTTGGAACAAAATTCCAGACAGAATCATACCGCCAGGGAGGTTAAATAAGCTTTCCCATTCTAGAACCAGAGCACTTTTTGTGATTCGGCACTGCGTCACTTTAATTGACAATTGTGTGGTCGTGCGACGTTGTACCCAAACAAAATTGACGTCCTTTTTTCCCCACAAATAGAGCTGTCTTTTGGTGGTATTTGATCACCTCTGCATCACTTCTGATCACCGCTATTAACAAAAATATCGTCAATTTTGAAAAAAAAAAAACAATATTTTTTACTTTTTACTATAATACATATCCAAAAATATATATAAAAACAAATTTATTCATCAGTTTTATATATTCTTCCTCATATTTGTGGTAAAAAAAAATTGCAATCTGTGTTTATTGATTCGTTTGCGCAAAAGTTGCAGAGTTTACAAACCATGAGAATTAATTTATGAGGTTTTTACAATTTTTTTTTTACTAGTAATGGCGGCGATCTGTGATTTTTATCGGGACTGCGATATTGCAGCGGACATGTCGGACATTTTTGAGACTTTTTTTGGACCAATGACACTTATACAACGATCAGAAATTAAAATAGCCACTGATTGCTGTGTAAATGTCATTGGCAGTGAAGGGGTTAACCGGCAGGGTGTGATCTGGGGTTAACTGTGTTCCCTAGGCATGTTCTAACTATGAGGGGGCTGGGCTGCCAGGGGCATAAGAGATCTAACTGATCCCAGTGACAGGGATCAGTAGATTTCTGTCATGCTACCTGACAGACCGTGTTTAAATCGGTTCCCCATTTTTCTTCTGTGCCAGGCGGTCGCGGCTCGTCGGTGGACATCAAGTCAACCCGGGCTGTGGCCATACTGCTGGAGAGTGTGGCAGGCATGAGAGCGCACCACTGGCAGTGCGCTGCCACCCGCTATCTGCGCACGCGTGAGCTGCTGTTTATAAATGGTGATTTGCACTATCCAGCCACTCTGCAGCAGTAAATGTGCACGGACCAGCCGAGAACCAGTTTAAGAATATTGTTTTGGGAAGGAGACATTCAATTTTTGCTATGGGGCCCTGGAATTTCAAGTTATGCCCCTGCATTGCATTTCCTTAATAAGAACAGTAAAGTATTTATGTTAAAGTAATTGAAATATTAGTAAACTGGCCATGAGGCACTTGTATGATAAAAAAAAAAAAAACATTTTATATGCATTTTCTTTGATTCAAGAGATAACAAATGCACATAAATAAAATAAATAAATAAGATGTGTATTATTGAGGAGAATTCTCTTCATTACTGTCATAGAGATGCAATATGAAATGAAAGAAATCTTCCTAAATGAGGGGATTTCTCAACTTAGACAGCTTTAATGGAACATATATCCCCAATGGAAGATTTTTTTTTTTTCCATTCAAAGTTTATTTAAGCTTAATGCAAGTTTACATAACAATGGAAATTCGAGATACTTATCTATATAAACGACAATGCGGAGCGTAGTGTCACATCTGCTATCTTTGATTTATAGCTTGTTATTCTGCTTAGGATCTCTATAAAAGATTATTTCAAACATTTTAAAATATTACCAATAGAACAATCAAGTCATAAGCGCTATTATCGGCTTGAAAATATCTCGTCTCCCTTCATCCTCTGGATCAATCTTCTCAGAGTACACTCAGGGGGAGGAGTACTGTTCTCGAAATAAAGATTAAGTAAGATTATTTAGAAAAAAAAAATCCAAATAAGATAGTAGTATAGTGAAAAGAAAGTATGGATCAAGAAAAAGTAATAGGAGGGGTAGAAGTTTAGGGTAAGGAGTATTCCCGAGTCCCCTTGACCGCCGGCCACCCCTGTTTTAACTTGTCAGGAGCCCCTGACGTTTTGTAGGTTGACCTAGTAATCAATTCAGATATCTTGTTAGCTATTCTGGAATGGTTTACTATTATGGTGATTTTTCGCCCTTCCACGTAATTTCATACTGGTCCAATATACCCCCTTCGGGACAATAGCTGCTCGTATTGTGTTGAGAACCTGAATTCAAACCAGGGAGACCATGTCTTGTGGAACCTCTCGACCTGATCCTCGGACTGGGCCAGAGTCTCCTCCATGTGGCATGTCTCACCAACTCTCCCCAACCAGTCGGAGATAGTTGGGGGAGCAGTGGTCTTCCATCTGGTGGGAAACAGGGATTTCGCTGTGTTTAGCAGGTGTTTGGTCAGGGAGCACTTATAGCGTCGCAGTGACATGTCATTGATGTGCAGTAAGCAGCACATCTTGTTAAGGGTGAGAGACGTGTCTGTGATTCGGTGGATTAGGTCCCTGCCCTCATTCCAATAATCTCGCAATCGTGGGCACTCCCACCATATGTGTACTAGTGTGACTTCGGCTTCACTGCATCTCCAGCATAGGTCGAATGTTTGCGGGTACCACTTTTTTTTAGTTTCGATGGGGTCAGGTACCAATCCATCAATAATTTGTACGCAGTTTCCTGTGTTCTCGTGCTATGGAACGTTTATGTGCCAGGATGCAGGCTCGCTTCCATTGGCCCTCTGAGATGTCTGTTTTCAAAGCTATTGACCAAGAGTGTTTAAATCTGTTCTACTGGGAAGAGTCAGATTGGTTCAACCAGGAGTAGATGATGGAAGTTACCTTGGTAACATGCTCTCCTGTCAGACACATTTGTTCTAAGCTGGTTTGTGGTCTGGAAAAGTCTGTCTTGTGCCTACTGTCCATTACAAAGCTTTGGATCTGAAGGTAGGTCCAGTGAGGGAGGGTTGGTATCTTTAAGTCAATTCTGAAGGAACTGAAGTCTCTATACCTTTTGTTTTGGAAGCAATCTTCAGCCGTTATTTTCCTAGAGTCACCCAGGGACTACAGGTGTCTGTTAGCTATACCTGGGGGAAAGGATGGGTTGTCTTGTATGGGTGTCAGCGGGCCTAGATTACTCGTAAGGTTATGCTTGCGGAATATTGTTTGACAGATCTTCAATGTCCCTCCGGTGACTGGATGTTTTATCATATCCTTGCTTTGCGATGCCCAGGGGATCCAAGGGGAAAAGGACAGAGGCAGGGGTTTTATAAAATTTTCCAGGTTGACCCAATCTTTCAAGTCTTTGTGGCAATGCCAATCGATTACTCTGGTCAAATGTGAAGCTAGGTAATACTGTTGAAAGTCCGGTAACCCCCCAATGGAAGATTTACCCTCACAATTGACTGTGATGATGAATCTAAATTTTTTTAATTTCTCCTCACGTTTTGTCTCAGTGACAATGGTCATCAGAACAAATACAAGGGATAAATTACCCTTGCTGGGCATAGATAGCAATGCAATCTTGGCTTGTCTTTCTCTCCTCTACCCTAAACTAAAAAAAAAGTATTGCCTTTTAACTGCATGCATGTCACTTCAGGCTGGGTTCACACTGCCGTACAGAGTGGCTCGCAGCAGGGGTCCGGTGCGTCCCTGTTCTCTGTTTCAGGTCCGATTTCAGTCTGAATGTTTGGCTGAATTCGGACCTGAAATGGACCAGAAGATGCACAGGACTCCTGTGCAATTCAAACCGGAGCCGCTCCGGAGATGTGTGAATCGGCTCCATTGAGAACCGGTCACAATCTCCTGACATGGAAATTGATTGTGGAGAAACCCGCATCCAATTCGCAATAGTGTAAACCCAGCCTTAGTCCATCAAACAAATTTTCTTCTAGCAATGCAAACAATGGTAGATGACCCCCATTCATTACTCTGGAGGAGACATCTTCCTGTCTGTAGTAAACCTATTTCTCTAGCATAGATCCTATTAATTAAAATGAATGTATTAATGCAGAAAGATCCATCAGTTTTCTTACTCTTTACTTACTGATGTCACAGTGTGCAAAAAAGATCACTTATGTATGTATAATTTGCTATCTGAACTTTGAATATTTATGAAAAGGTCTGCTGCTTGTTCTTTTCTGCATCATCTATTTTCAGTCATCAGAGGAATTAAAATTATAATCAAGAGAATGCAGAATTGTAAACAAAGCACAAGTTTAACTTTTCTAATTTATAAAACATAAACAACATTTAGAAAGAGTGCTCAGTCTGCTTCCAGCTAAAGTTTTGTGGACACTGCATGCTGAACTTCAATTTAGCATTTTATGGCTTGTATAAAAGTGACTACAATTCCACATACATACCACCCTTAAGACTAATGTGAACAATATTATTAGATGTTACAAACAGTGACACCCGTAATAGAATGTGTTCTTGCTGTTATTCATGCAGCGGTGAATCCATTGCCAGCCTTGGTCTCGAGAGCAGAATTTTGGGTAAAAAAAAACAGACAAAAAATAAACAGTGCCCCAAAACACCTCTGGCATCTAACCCCTCTCAGCAACAAGCATTCTTACTAACATCTGAAGAGTATACAGTAATCTATATCTGCACTTCACATCTTAAATATTTCCCAGTAGGCACACTAGATTTTTCTTTCATGTTCTGCTTTATAACATTATGCTAAAAAATATCTACACTATGAGCTTTGGAAATACAGGTGATAAATATTGTAAAATATATATATGAGTATACTGTACATTATTATCAGTATCCCTAGGAATGATCCTTGCTGTGATCCTCTGGCTGTAAAATGTATTACATTCTGTAAAACAGTATGCCCAATAAAACCATGAGATTCATGCTGTTCACATCTAAACAGTTTCAGAGCTGCTTGTACATGCATTTTTAATGTGCGTCAAAGTACATTTTCACGTTAAAATTTTTTAAACAAGCAAAACACAAGATGCATTCCTTTTGTTTTCTACTTTCATTTCAATTGGCATCAGCTCATATGGTAGCCTAGGCTCCAGCATAAGCAATATAAAGGAAAACTGTTCGCATTGCACCACCCTGCAGTGTTGTGAGCGACCTTTACTAACTTTTTTTTTTCATGATAAATCATTTAACCTTACCTGGTGGAAAATAACAATTATGTATATTCAATGATAAAATAACTGAATGATTGCTTTGCTGGAATTCTGTCATATGCAGTTTCCTGCAAAATATTTTTTCTAGTTCAAAAATGTTATTGGTATTTTAAATACAAGTAACAGAGATGCATGTATCAAGATTTGTCATACATTATGGCATACAACTAAGGTAGAATAGGGAAGTCCCCAATGAAGGAATCATATGTCGTTAATGAGAGGTAGTTACAGAGAACAAGGATGACGTAATAACTTAATATGCATACGACATGTAATGGTGAGTGCTGTCCCACGCCTCCAGCGACCCCAGCAGGGATCCTTTACTGACTTTACTTAAAACATTTGTTACCCCAACACTTCATATTCCTGATATGTGGTTGCTGTACCATGTACTTGAATAAGAAAGTATCCTGTTCTCTTTGTATTGCTTCCTTTATGTGAAATCACTAGTGTCCATGCTAGTCCCCTTGCTTTCCTATTCAAAAACTGACCACACCAAGCAGGAGTACACCGTGGTCAATTCTTTAGCTATGCTGGGAACTCAGTGTACTCTTCTTCAATGATCAGACTTGTCCTGACAGGACCCTACTGCACAGCCATTCATTGGCAAGCTCAGTGTGCTGCTGCTTCTCCTCCACCAGCTCTTATGCAGCTGAAAACAGAGGGAATGTGATAATTTATTTAAAAAAAGGGGGGAAATGGGTATTTATAGTGTCTTGTGGTTTAATTGTAATTGGGAAATATGTTTTTTGTAGGAAATCACCCATAGAAATGAAGAGTACAATCATAATGGTCTATGTGAACTCTTCAGAATAGTAGTAGAGGACCTATAGGTAGAGAATGAAATAAAAACTAGGGAAGGGTAGGTGGAGCCAAAACAAGACTGTCTGTAGAAAGACAGAGATGCTGAAGATGTAGAGGCTGGATATGCCTTGTTCTGTTTGCTTTGGAACATATTCTATTGCTTATTTATTGAATGTCCATCATACAAACACATTTTAAGTTAATAGTGCTTTATGTATCATTGTTTACTGTAGCTGGAGAGCCCACCAGCTCATGTGTTTTTTTTCCTGAGCCCACCAATGGGTCAAAATTCCCTAAATGAGACAGCAGTTAAAGAGCTCTTGCTAAAGCAGAGTATACCTAGACAGTTTTTCTTTTCGCTCAACCAATGAGCCACCAAAACCACCTGTCATAATACAATGATCAGCGCTACAGCCATTGGCTGCAGTGGCTAAACAAATGCTGGTTCTCCAACAGGACCATTTGATAGAAGCCGATCTAATGAGAGGCTTCTGTTGAACAGACAGGGGTAAACCTGTTCAGAAGGAACCAGCCAAATTGTGATACATGTATACCCAGCTTTAGCTGATGTACAAAGGAACAGTTTTTTTTTTTTTATATAGTATACACTACTATAAGCATGATTTTCAAGGCAAATACAACTATTTAGGTTAAAACAACTCCTTAAATGTCAGCCATCCCAGATTTCCCATGTTAGATTTTGTTGAAAGCATAAACAATGTAAAGATTTAAATTAAAATTTGGTATAGCATCCTGAACCAATCTGGTTTACAGAAAAATCCACAGGCAGCTAAAACATTACTATACGTGTCTCTATGGTTACTGGACATCACCTGATGCCAATAAAAGACTCTTTAAAAGAATAAAGAATGACATTATAGCTGTAACTGGCCTCTAAAACATTTATGCTTATCGGGCTTATCTTTGATTTAGCATAATAAAATCTGAAATCCCTGCTTGCTTTAATTTAACATATGTTAGAAGTGGACTAAGAAGAACAAGACATTTTCAGCACTATGAAATAATGAAATGTCTTGTCGTGTAATGTATTGATTATCTTATAGGATAGATCAAATACCCCAAGGATATCTGTATGTCATAGTGGCATCCAGACTTTATTCTCCTTTAATTGACATTACAGTAGACATTAAAAAAAAAAATCCATATATATTTGTTGTTGAAATTCATTTTACTGGCCACATTTTCTGGAGCACAACTCACTTTCTTCTAAAACATTGGCAAGTTTAGTGAAGTGAGCTTATCCAAATGCCTCATATTAATATCCAACAATAATGTCTCTACTGTTCTCTTAAAATGAAATGATGGAAGCGACATGATTAATGATACTAATATTTCTATGACAGCCTTTGTTAGCTCTCTCGTATGACCGGCTACAATGTGTTGATAGCTTTATACTGGCAGTTCCATAATATGAGAACATTAGTTTTTGGCAGTGCATCTGCAAAATGTTAAGCTATACAGCATACGTTATGCTTCAGACATACCTTTTCTGCCATCTAGGCAGACATTCATCAAAAAAGTCTAACAAAGTAACAAAAGGTTACTGAACAGTTTGTGACTTTCAAAAACCATTAGTCTTTTTTAGTCTTAAAAATTCCACTTTGGGAAACTCCAAATTTTCTTGGCACAGCTGGCAGGGAATTTTTTAGTTCAACTACTTACTATTTCATAAGGATAAAATATAAAAATAATGTATATGAGATTCAAATAATGACTCAAGGCAAATATACTGTAAAGCACCACCACAAATTAATGCATTTGTGTAAATATGTAAATATGTAAAAAAGCATTACATTATATTTTAACACAAGGCTGGTGTCATTACTGAACAGCACCACTCTGCTGGGAGAGAAAGGAGTTAAGCACTCACTTTCCTTAAAAGTGCTAGTCTATGAAGCCAGACAGGCCTTACCACAGAATCATCATGTATCTAGGCACAGTTGCACCTACAAATTGTCTCCTCACTATTATTATTATTATTACTACAGGTATCTATATAGCTCTGACAATGTACATATATATATATATACATACAGTATCTCACAAAGGTAAGTACACCCCTCACATTTTTGTAAATATTTTGTTATATCTTTTCATGTGATAACACTGAAGAAATGACACTTTGCTACAATGTACAGCGTAAAGTGTACAGCTTGTATAACAGTGTAAATTTGCTGTACCCTCAAAATAACTCAACACACAGCCATTCATGTCTAAACCACTGGCAACAAAAGTGAGTACAACCCTAAGTGAAAATGTCCAAATTGGGTCCAAAGTGTCAATATTTTGTGTGGCCACCATTATTTTCCAGCACTGCCTTTATCCTCTTGGGCATGGAGTTCAACACAACTTCACAGGTTGCCATTGGAGTCCTCTTCCACTCCTCCATGATGATATCACTGAACTGGTGGATGTTAGAGACCTTGAGCTGAAGGTCTGGAGACCTTGGCCAGTCCATCACCTTTACCCTCAGCTTCTTTAATAAGGCAGTGGTCATCTTGGAGGTGTGTTTGGGGTCATTATCATATTGGAATATTTCCGTGAGTCCCAGTCTCCGAAGGGAGGGGATCATGCTCTGCTTCAGTGTGTCACAGTACATGTTGGCATTCATGGTTCCCTCAATGAACTGTCATTCCTCAATGCCCACAGCACTCATGCAGCCCCAGGTCATGACACTCCCACCACCATGCTTGACTGTAGGCAAGACACACTTGTCTTTGTACTCCTCACTAGACATGTGCAGAATGAAAAAAAAAATTTTAATTTAGTTTTGTTTTGATTCATTATTTACATAAATTTGTTTCATTCATTTCATTTGTTTTTGGTCTTGACCACGGTGCTGCAGCTCAGTTTCAGCGTCTTGGCAATCTTCTTATAGCCTAGGCCACCTTTATGTAGAGCAACGATTCTTTTTTTTTCAGATCCTTAGAGATTTCTTTGCCATGAGGTGCCATGTTGAACTTCCAGTGACCAGTATGAGAGAGTGAGAGCAATAACACTAAATGTAACACACCTGCTCCCCATTCACACCTGAGACCTTGTAACAGTAATGAGTCACATGGCATTGGGGAGGAAAAATGGCTAATTGGGCATAATTTGGACATTTTCACTTAGGGGTGTACAGACTTTTGTTGTCAGTGGTTTAGACATTAATGGCTGTGTGTTGAATTATTTTGAGGGGACAGCAAATTTACACTGTTATACAAGCTGTACACTCACTACTTTACATTGTAGCAAAGTATCATTTCTTCAGTGTTGTGACATGAAAATATATAATAAAATATTTACAAAAATGTGAGGAGTGTACATACGGTATACACACACACTGTGTTTTATATATTACAATCACATCATCAGTCCCTGTCTTCAAGGAGCTTACAAACTAAGGCTCCTAACTCACATTTATTCATATACACACTAGGGCCATTATAGACAGGATGCAATTTATCTGCAAGCATGCCTATGGAGTGTGGCTAAATGAGGCATACTCTCTTTTGTGGGCTATACCCACTTGTCTCCAATGAGTCTCACATCTAATCGGGGACCTTTTCTTAATTTTACTTGGTCCATTGACTGTCTGAGCACAATATTAAATCTGTCTGCATGATTGGAATTGTCTGAATGTTACCACATACTGTATTTGAGTAAAACACAATTCTACTGTTGAAAGAGTATAAACAAGTATGTATCATCCATGTCTTTATGGACCTTGCTTTGTGCACTGGTCCAAATCATTTGATGGAGGGGGGTTATGGTGTGGGGTTGGTTTTCAGGGGTTGAGCTTGGCCCCTTTAGTTACAGTGAAGGGAACTCTTAAGGCATCAGCATACCAAGACATTTTGGACAATGTCATGCTCCCAACTTTGGGGATCGTCCCTTCCTGTTCCAACAAGACTGCACACCAGTGCACAAAGCAAGGCCCATAAAGACATGGATGAGTGAGTTTTGGGGTGGAGGAACTTGACTGGCCTGCACAGAGTCCTGACCTCAACCTGATAGAACACATTTGGGATGAATTAGAGTGAAGACTGTGAATCAGGCCTTCTTGTCCACATCAGTGTCTGACCTCACAAATGTGATTCTGGAAGAATGGTCAAACATTCCCATAGACACACTCCTATGCCTTGTGGACAGCCTTCCCAGAACAGTTGAAGCTGTTATACCTGCAAAGGGTGGTATACCTCAACTCAATATTGAACCCTATGGACTAAGACTGGGATGCCATTAAAGTTCTTGTGCGTGTAAAGGCAGATGTCCCAATACTTTTGGTAATATAGTGTATGTTTCACTTGTATCAGTAGCTTGAAACTAATATATGAATGCACAAGTTCTCTCCAATAGTGTTATATCTGATGCATAATCAACTGTGTATTCCAATTTCTGGGCAACAAGATATTAAACCAGGACATATGTCTGGCTGGGTACAGAGTCCTGTGCAGGAGTTACAGGCAACAATCAATGAAAAGTCTATAGAACATTTTTCCTTTGCGTGGTCTAGAGGAGTTTTGTAATTATAAAAAAAAACACTAAAATATATACACACGTTTAACCTTTGTTAAATCAGAAGAATTCTAGTGACTATATGCATGCCCTAACATGACATGTTTCTTTTGTTCAAAGGGTACACCAGCAAGTTACGTCAGATATAAAGTAGATGTTGCCCAATTTCCATACAGTGCCAGCATATTTGATGTGGAAGAAAAAACTGGTCGCGTCATAGCAAGGGTCAATCTTAATGAGGATCCTAGCACCATATTCAGGGTAAGTAATTAATATGTTTTAATGTTATCTGTTTAGTTTTAGTGCCTTCACAAAATGCTAGTTATGTTACTCCCACCACAAATTATCCCACCATGTCCAGGGCATGCCTTAGATAATATCTGCATGTTCATTCGGTGTCATTGGTCTAGACATTATTTATTATTTCTACTGCATCAGCTACTGGTGAGGGCTTGGTGTGTGTTACATTCATGGACCAAGTGTTACCTCCTAGAAATCCATAATAAGCCAGGCATGCATGAGTTCTAAGATGTACTGTTTTGTTCTAAGATAATAAAAGGTACTTGTATTTTTATCACTTTATAGGAAAGCTATGTCCAGTCACCGACCATATATACCACATACAGTACATATATGAACATTAAGATGTATACCCATCAAAGATACATCCAGGAATACTTTCTTGAATGCCTCTGTATTTGCTTCAGTATGAGTTACAACCCCACCACACTCTAAGGTGGATGTATCCACGGGTCAAGCATCTGCTGTATTTAGCATGAGCCTTCCAGGAGCTGAGGCCCATACTAAAATATATATAATTTACATGTAACTTGTACAGATTACGCTGATATATTTTCCCTGTTCTTCACCTATAGATTGTACCGAACTGCCATTGGCCAGATACTTACTGCATACGCTGTATTTCTGTAAAATTCAATAAAACCTTTAACGAGTTACAACCCCATTGTTTTACAGTGTATTGTGTTCTTGATGAGAAAATGAGTATGCTGTCACATTTGCTTTTGATGGCTAAAATCACCTTTTTGCTTTTCTGCTTTCTAAACAAAATGTCGGAAGAAGTCAACATTTCAAATGAGTGATTAAATATTGGAGAGCAAATTTGTACTCTTTAGATGGTAACACATGCAAATGTACTATACATTTTACAACCCCCCATTCCCACCCATGTCCCGCCCCCCCCCCCATCGCAAAAATAAAGGATGACAAAACAAAAGGCTTACTCTGCAATATTAGAAAACATCACTTCATTTCACTGCATTAACTATCTTCCTCACTGCCATCATTATTATGCTTAAAGATACATTTCTATCAACCTGAAATGAACCTTTCTAGCTAAATAATTAGGAGTAATAGACCTAGGGGTTGTCATTAACTGACTCATGGAAAAAGTGCTAGTTCCAAGGCAAAACACTGTATGGCACAGCATGCCAAACTAATATACCTGAAAAAGTCTTATTTAGTACTGGCAATTTGCTGTTTGTATAAGCTATGACCCCTCCACTTTCCACATGTTTTTGAGACTTTTTGCAACACTCCAAGCTTTCTGGTATGCATTGGTGTCTGCAGCCTATTGCATTAGGGTTTGCAGCCCAAAGCTCAAACACGCATGCCTTTCACTGTAGCCTCAGCTGCACTGGAAAGTGAATGAATGTGAAGTGCTCCATGCTGAGCATAATAAACACAGTTTACTATGCTTCAGTTTTGAATGAACACACTGAGTGAGTGTGTTCCCTGTGTTCATTTAGAAAAGGAAGGGGCCGGTAAATTACATATTTACTAGTTCCTCCCCCCACTCTCCATTCTGAAACATCCCCTTCAGCAACCAGGGGGAGAGGAGAGGAGGAAAGCCAGCAGCACTGTGGGGGGTTGCAACAGGGGATGAAGCCCGGGCAATAGGGGGAATCGGCACCGCATGCAGTGATTAGGGTGTGCTCAGGCACACCCCCTGTGTACGCCTATGCTGGTATGACTGTACTTGAGTAAACCACCTAATTCAATACTATTTTATATACATTCTTGAGCTTTTGTTTATATTTTTGACTGCTAAGCTATGCTGCTTTACTACATTGTGACTTTAAAAAAAAATCCTAAGATAAACACATACACAAAAAAAAAGCTTTTCAGGTACTTTTATTCAATGCACAGATATTTTTGTGATGTCATTGTTATTATAAACTCTTTTTGCAATACATCACTACTTGAGATAAGGAAAGGGACATGAAAGTGCTGTATAGTGTATCTTGAATATGTTTCTATTTAATTTGTACGCAGCCTAGCTGACATTTTGGGGATTCAGAAGATATTGGGGTTGATTTACTAAAGGCAAGTAGGCTGTGCACTTTGCAAAGTGCAGTGGCACTCTGCAAGTGTAGTTGCTCCAGAGCTTAGTAAATGAGGTAAATCTTCACTGTACAAATAATACTCAATAATGTGCAAGGAAAATAAAAAAAACAGCAATTTTGCTTGCACATTATTAGATAGTGATTATCAGCAGACCTTCTGCTCCTTTACTAAGCTCTGGAGCAACTGCTCTTGCAGAGTGCAACTGCACTTTCTAAAGTGCACAGTCTATTCACCTTTAGTAAATCAACCCCATTGAATTTGAACCCCACTGAAGTCAAGGGGGAGACAAAATCTGGTGTTTTTTCAGGTCTATGGAGAGCTACTAAAGTGTACAAATGAAATGGCACAACAATTTGAGAAACATGTTACTATGTTTTAAAAATTTTGAACACTTTTGAAAATTTTGTACAACAGTGGGTAGGGCCATCTTATGCAGTTTTGAGGCCAATATGGGGAAGACACAAATCTTTCACTTTACAGCTTTGTAGGGTCCCTTAATGCTGTACATGCTGTTACGCTATCATTAAGGTTAATTTCTTGACAAAGCATTCTTTGCTCTATATGTCAACTTTTTAAATACCTGTTTTGTACACAGCATTGGCCAAACCCCAACAACATTTTTAAAGAAATATCAGTTTAAAAGGCTTTTCTCTTGTAGTATGACACACCCGGTATATGGTATTAGTCATGCATTGGTCTATTCCACAAAAAAACGCTTCTTTCAACATTGTCAGCAGGCAGATTGTCATCTTAATAGTAAGAAGGATACCAAGCTAAAAGCAGAAATGGACATCACAGTAGCCATCTCTTACAATAACAAAAAATTAGAGCCACCTAGGTTTGAAGTTAAAAAAGAAAATGTGAAACCCCATTGTCATGGCATGGCATTGCAATGCACAAATGACTGACTTGGTAACGAAAAAATTAGAGCAACAGTCCTTGCGTATATTTTTTCAGTTATTCTGTGCTAGTCATGGTACCACATTTAGATGGCAGCACCAACAAGTCTGAAAGATGAGGAATAAGGCCCTTAAAGGAGGGAAAGTAAACAACATTTTACAGTTTTACATTTCAGAGTTTTTTAAATGTAACTCTTTTTTTATTTATTTTAATGTATTTCTTTACCTATCTATATATTTATTGTTTAAAGTCGTTATAAAGGCTCAAGAATTTTACCTTACTGCATTCTAAACCTTGTGAATAGGCACACAGAGCATGTCTCGGGAGTGAGCCTGCTCGAGAGGCCTCATAGCAAGAAGCTTGCTATTGGGGGCACTCGGCAGGGGGGAGGAGCTAGGACCGTTAGTAGGGGACCCCAGAAGAGGAGGATCAGGGTTGCTCTGTGCAAAATCATTGCTCAGAGCAGGTAAGTATAGCATGTTTGTTATTCTTTTTAATTATTTCCTTTAGAATCCCTTTAATTTTGTTCTGGGTGCCAGGCCAGACCAGAGTGGTAGTTTGGAAGGGGTTTATGCCGGGGATTGGCTAGGATTGCACTAGGAATAGTGGCCATCACCACTCATTACTAATCAGAAATATTACAGATACACTGTAATGAAAGGAATACAAAGGTTGCAGTACCACAGAAGCTGTAGCAGCAACAGGGTCCATGGTTGCCAACTGGCTGTAAATTTATCTACAGTTTGTAACAATTGGCCGTAAATGTCCATCTTCAGCCAGGAGTTACACCAGCCACCGAGGAGACTGACTGAGTCATCACGTGCCCGCACTCAGAGGAGTGACAATAGTTGGCGGGGGTGCAGACTTCAATGAATACCTAACTACTCCATCTGATTCCAAATATGATAAAAAGGTTTGGCTTTAGGAAGTTTAGACACAAGGCTGCTGTCAGAATTCTCCTGAGTTCTCCTTATCACTAATACTAGGGTAAAACATCAATCTGCACTGATAACACCATTGTGGAGTACCTGTCAGTCCAGGCTGGGTGTCCCTGGTCCCCAGGTTGGGTGTCCCAGGTCATCAGGCTAGGTGACACCAGTCCTCCCTTTAAGCAAATGCCCAGGCTGGGTGACCCCATTTTGGTGTCCTAAGTCCTCAGGCTAGTTGTCTCTAATTCTAGTTGTGTGCCTCCAGTAGTTTCTTTCAGTAAATGTTCAGGTTGGATGTCCCCAGTGTACCTTTTTAGTGATTCTCCAGGTTGGGTGTCCCCTGTCCTCTCCTTCAGTAAATGTTCCATATGGTGTCCCCAGATCCCCCTCCAGGGATATATAGAAATGGTCCCTGTCCTCTCTTTCAGTGATTCTCCAGGTTGGGTGTTCCCAATCCCCTCTCTAATAATGTACAGACTTCCTGCGTGTGTTCTGGGGGGGGGGGCATTGCACCACAATGGGGGACCCTCCATGTGTCCTTTGGGGTCACCTGCCTGTGTTGGCTGGGAAAGCACTATACTTCATATAATGGGTGACACGGCCATAATAGTGAGTAGCAAACATACTGATCACCCCGTCTTTAGTTTCCCACTCCTCCTCTCTCACCCCCCTCTCTTTCTCTCTCTCTCTCCTTTCTCTCTCCCCTCCCTCTCTCCCCTCTATCACCCCCCTCTCTCCCCCTCTCTCACCCTGTCTCACACCTCCCTCTCTCTCTCACACCCTCCTACCTCTCCCCCATCTCTCTCTCTCTCCCCCCTTTCTCACCCCCCTTCTCACCTCCCCTCTTTTTCATCTACCTCTCCTCCCACTTGATCCATCTCTTTCCTACTTTTTCCCATCTCCCCCATCTCTCTCTCTCTCTCTCCCTCCTTCCCACCGCTTCTGTCTCTGTCCCTTTTCCCCTCTTTGTTTCTAATAGAAGTCTGGCATATTACAGGTTTTCAGTAAAAGAAAATGCGTTCTGGCAGTACATTTTCCATCTCGTGTTTAAAAAAAAAAGTGCAGGAAGGAGCTGAGTGGATTATATTAACCTGACCTTCATGTAAAGGGAGAAATATGCTTTTTTCCTTTTGTTATACATTAACCACTTCCTGACCGCCGTATGCAGAATGACGGCCGGGAAGTGGCTGAGTTATCCTGACTGGACGTCATATGACGTCCTCAGGATAACAAGCCGCCGCGCGCCTGGGGGGGAGTGCATCGCGGCGATCGGTGGTGTGGGGGGTCAGTCTGACCCCCCGCAATGCCGATCTCGGTAAAGTGCTTCAATCCGAAGCACTTTACCATGTGACCAGCCGTGACCAATCACGGCTGGTCACAGTGTAATACAGGAAAGCCATTTATCGGCTTTCCTGTAGTCAGGTCTGCAGACCTGATGAGGGGAGAGCCGATCGGCTGCATCCCTGACAGGAAGGGTTTGTGCTGATGATTTATCAGCACAGCCCTCCCTCGGATCGCCACCCTAGACCACCAGGGAGCCTGCCCAGGGATGTGCCTACCCAGGACCACCAGGGAGCCGACCAGGGACCACCAGGTAGCCGATCTGGACCACCAGGGAGACCCCCCTAGACCACCAGGTAAGTGACAAAATGCTCAGGTCCACCTTCACTCAGTGCCACCTTCAGATGCCACCCTAGACCACCAGGGTATCCCCGAGTAAGGGACCACCAGATCCCACCGTAGACTTCCACCGTGACTCACTTCCACCTGGACTCGTAAAACAGTGAATGGACCACCAGATCCCCCCAGAGGGACCACCAGGTCTAGCCGATGGACCACCAGGGACCAGCCGAGGGACCACCAGGACCCATCCGTGTAGGGACCCGTCCGAGGGACCACCAGATCCCACCGCTAGGCTCCCTCCCGACACGACTATTTAGTAGTCGTGTTTGGGAAGGACAGTCCCTACGTCGGCTAGCCGAGAGGGGAGTAGTCCAGACGTCTGGACTGATGTCCTTTCGGCT
>BLSH010367861.1:3505451-3516228 GCA_018402905.1 Glandirana rugosa | reverse complement strand
CCGGAACCGACAATACCGCCGAAGGTCCCGCCTCTCCTCCTCTGGCGCCGGCTTCCTCTTCATCTCCCGCTGTGCGCTCGGAGGTAAGCGCGCCTTCTTCTCCAGGAGCCACAGGTAACGCCAAGCATCTCCGCAGCCAGTCAGTCCCCTGCTCAGACTCCGCTCGCTCCAGAAGCTGACGCAGTAAAGTCTTCATGTCAGCTGAGGTAAATGGGCCACAGTACTAGAGCTCTTCTGCGTGGTCTTACCTCAGCTGACTGGCCCCGGACCTAATAACGGGGGGCTTTTTATAGGGGTCCCCAGAGGTTCCAGAAGGTTCTACCTACCACCTGACCCTAGCTGACCTATCAGAAAACTGGGGCTCCCAATTCCAGAATCTTCCATGTCAGCTGACCCAGCATAGCCTATCAAGCGCCCCCTTTTCATTTGAACTAGCAGGGGGCCTTGAAACTGCCCCGGCCACGATCCCATGAGGAAAAGGGGGGCCTTAAAACCGGCTTTCCCTCCTTTTCCCCTTATTCTCTGTGTCTTTGTTTGCCTTACCTTGTAATGATGGGCTCACACGCATGCGTGCAGGAGCTCTTCATTCCGGCAGCCAGCTCTGATTTTCCGGCAGCCTCCGCTGGATTATCAGAGCGCATGCGCCGCTAATGTCAGCGGCTGCATGCAGGGCGCATATCTCCTAAACCATGTAGGTTTAGGAGATATTCATTTTACCTACAGGTAAGCCTTATTATAGGCTTACCTGTAGGTAAAAACAGTAGTGGGGGTTTACTACCGCTTTAAGCAGTTTGTTAAAAATGTATCCTGAACATATTGCAGAACTTTGTACATTGTACATTTTCAAATTCTTTTGTTGTTTTATCTAGGTATTAGTGTAGTTATATTCTCTGTGTCTTTGTTTGCCTTACTTTGTAATGATGGGCTCACATGTTGTGCCTGCAGTTTGAAGTGTCATGGCTAGGGTTGCCACACCATCCCTTTAATCCAGGACACATATTAATTACACAGGTTCTGTGGCTGATTAAGGTGGTAATTAAACTCACTTGGTGTCTTATCTGCATTAAATAAGCCTCAGAACCTGTGTAATTCATATGTGTCCTGGATTAAAGGGATGATGTAGCAACCCTAGTCATGGCTGATCAATTCCCCTATGTCCATATTATCTTTCACCTAGCTTTAGCTTCACTAAAGGGGCAAGCAACTTTTTTATCCAGATCACAATCTTTGCATCAGCATGTCCCCTGTGTTCCAGCACAAATGAGGGAGTGCAAATGTTATAAAAGACTGCAGAGTGATTTATCTGTGATTTGCTTTGTCTGCTTCATCTGTGTCATATCTAATTATTGATTAGCTTTCACCTGAAGAGCACCAGACAGACTTTGGGATATGTTTCTACTACATGGGATTGGTTCCTAGACTACAGACCAAGATCATGCAGTAACCTGTGCAGTGCCATGCGACATGCGATTGGGAACTTTCAGTCATGTGACTGCTGTCACATGATCAGAATGGCTGCCATTTAAAAGAGCTGGGGATAGTGTTAGTAAGGGGGTTAATACCAAAGTACAGAAACATTTGGTAAGTTAACAAAATGTACTTATCCCTAAAGCCAACTCCAAAGCCTGATTTTTTAAAATGTTGGTTTTTGAGAGCATGGGGTAAAGGTTAGAACTGTTTCAGGTGTTTAGTATTGTCTGAAACTGCATTTGAGAGACATTTCTTCACTCAGACAGAACAGAAAGGAAGGAGAAAAATCTTATTTTCTGTAAAAATCAGTCAAAAAGTGTTTTTTTTTCTAAAGGGAGAAGTTGTAAGGGAACCAGACAGGCTTTTTAAAGTCGAAATAAGAGTAGGCTGATGGAGGCCTTTACTAAGTTTAGCCAGCAGTTTACCAGACTTTTTTTTCCAAATGTATGGAATTGAAGCATGGTATAAGAGGATTTAATAGCTTCCTATTGTTTAGCCCATTTAGCCCATAGGTCAATCTGCCAGTTTGCTGCATACCAAGTCATTTTATTTGCTAAAGAGCAATTGTGGACCAGATTAGCCTGTGTGAGTGTGTGATGCAGAAAACTTCACTTGTGAGCCGGATTGCTCTAAGGAGTAGTATAATATATGATTTTGCCTCTTAGAATTGCCTTACCCACGTCCCAAAATAGGTTGGGGTCATGGATATGTTCACTATCAAAGAGTATATACTAGCTCCAAGCAGAGTTTTGTGTAACAAAATCAGCATTGTTTGCCAAATACAAGGGAAATTGCCATGGACCATGAGTGCCTCCTGGGTATAAATTCTTTATAGTGACAGTAATGAGTCTGTGGTCTGAGATAGCTAGAATACAGATTTCTGAGTCACAGACCATATGTAGCATCGAGGGTGAGCAGAAGAAGTAGTCATTTTGAGAAATAAGAATAGTGGGGGAATGAATAAAAAGTAAATTCTCTTTCAATGAGAATGGACAGCTGACACACATTGAAAAAGTGCTAAAATTAGATCAAATAAGATAAAGGGGTAGAGGAGGGCCATTCAGGAGCCAGACTCTTAGGCTTATGGGCTATAGAGGAGGACCGATCTTCCAGTAGATCCATAACGAAATTAAAACCGCCTCCAAGACTAGAGGGATTTCCCTGTTCTACAACAAAAGAGGGTGTTTGTTAAAACAAACCCACTCCTTCAATGGGAAGCTGTTCTTCAGCAATCCTTTGCTGCCTCCCAGTGGCTTATGGCATTTAGATACATATACTGTAGTGATGGTACCTCCGTATCAATTGTCCAAATTCTCATCCAATCATTCGGCCCTCTGCTGGAGAGGATGTGGACAAATAGGTAACCTATACCATATTTTTTGGGCTTGCAAAAATCTCACTAGTTTTTGGAGAGAGATATTCAAATTACTATCTAACACAACTGGTGTCTTGCTAAAGCATAACCCTTCTCCAGCCATTCTAAATTTACAAATTGATGAAATCCCGCCCCCATTCTGAACAGTGGTTGCCCACGTTCTTCTGGCTGGCCGCAAGAACAACAATACCTAGACACTGGAAGATGTCTCAAGCTCCTAATAAATCTGAGGTTATAGCCTTAGTGAAACTGAATTATTCATATGAACGATTCTTATTATTTAGGAAAGGTAAATGCAAACTGTTTGACAACTCATGGAAACCATGGATGGATTGGTGTAGTCATTGAGTTATTGTTTGTGTTCCTGATCTAGTAAGTTATTAATTTTCTAGATTATTCTGTTTAGTCTTCCTCTTATAGATCTGTATTAGTGGAATATATTATCCATGGCCCTGCATGGCAAAATTGTCTCATATGGATATCCCCCACTGAGAACATGCATATTTTCTTCCTTTTCTTTTTCTTTTCTTGTTTTGTTGAAAATTAGAAACTCAATAAAAATCAAATTATACAAATAAACATATAATTAAAAAAATTAAAAATAAACGCAGCTAAGCGCTCATAAACGCTGGTAAACGGCTGTTTATCGGCGTCCGGCGTTTTTTGCAGTCAATGGAAGCTAATGAAGAAAGAAAAAACGCCCAAAAACGCTGACACCGATAAACGCCGGTAAACACTGCTTATAAAACGCTGCAAAAGAACGTTTTGTAAGCAGCGTCTCCTGCCTGACGCTGAGAGAGCCCAGATAGCGTCCAGTGTGCATGGAGCCTTGAAGTGTATATTTTATTTTCATTATTAAAATAAATGAATAAAATAAGAAGCTATGGCATTATGTATTGATACTACATATGTTTGAATGTATTAGGTAAATGGAAATAATTTCTAACTGCTTATTATGAATCTATTGAAAGATATGTAGTCAAGTAGTGTTTGATCTTCTATCTTCCAAATGAAAAGAGGAAGCAAATGTTTTTGAAGACTCATTTGAAATAATACTTTGGTTTCATTAGTTTTTATTTAAGTTTTTTGGTAAAACAATAATCTTACATTCAAGCGAAGTTATGCATGTGTTTATACATCCGATTACATGAAAGCCATCATTCCATTACAGTGAATATTAGTCAAATTCCGTAGTAAATACAGAACAGTATGTATTTACTTCTCCAGTTTGACACTTGGCCTCCCCAGGGTTGGTTTTTCAGAGTCCCTCCCGACACCCCTATTGGGAGCTTACTGTGTCTGGAGAGGTGGCAGGCCGAGCCGTTCAGGTCAAGAATGTGTAGTGGTTCATATTTAATTCATTTTTAGGGGCCATGGGGTGCCAATGTTACACTCGAGTATTATTAGAACCTTTTTCATTACTATTGGTTAGAACAGTTCAACTATATATAAACATAAGGCTTTCTTGGTGAGCTAAACCTTAAAACTATCAAACGGAGAGTGGATATGGTGTTGTGTAGTGAAGAGGTAAGAAAAACAAAAGAAAAAAGGACAGAGAGGGAAGGAAAAAGAGGAAAGTAGAGGAAAGGTAGGAAGATGTGTGAGTGTGGAACAGGGATGTGTGTCACTTTGTAGGATACTGAGGATTGTGTTAGGGTTTTCCTTTATACCATTGTACCCATGGCAACCATAGTCGGTTGAGTTTGTTGTAGTTGTTCGGGTCTTTTGAAAGGATTAATTTGTATGTGTGATGTTCATGTACTAGTTTTAGTAACTGCGATATTTGTGGTTCAGTTATGGTTTTCCAGTGTTTTGTTATGTTGTGTCTAGTTGCTAGGAGTATATGTGTGATCGTCTTATGTAGGTTGTGAGGGATGTTTTCTATATTAAGGTTAAATAGGCCGAGCGGAGGGGACGGTTTGTTGGGGGAGCCTATAATCTCGAATAAGATTTTGAATATTTCCGCCCAAAGCTTGGTTATCTTGGGGCATTCCCACATTATGTGAAACAATGTGCCAATGCCCCCGCAAAGTCTCCAACACGACTGGGATGTGGGTTTGTCAATGGAGGCCAGTTTATGAGGTGTGAGGTATCTGTGTTGTATGATGTTTTGAGTTAGTTCTCGTAAGGCCGTGCATGTAGTGGCTTTGTATATAGAGAGGATGGCGTGTTCCCACTGTTCTACTGTAAAATGTTGTTTTAAGTCATTTTCCCAAAGATATATTGTTCTGTTGTGGTGAAAGTGTGATTTTTCTTGTATTAGTTTGTAGAATAGGGTAATCCCTTTCGTTGCTTTGTTTTTTGGGGAGTAATATTGTAGTGCATTTGTTGGGGTTTGTTTCAATAAGTGGGGGTTTTTGGAGATGCAGTGTTGTAGTTGGAAGTATTGAAACATATTCATTTCTGTGAGTTTGAGCTCGCCTTGAAGGTGTTGGAATGGTTTAAGCTTGTTGTTTTACGAGTAAGCCATTTAGTGTAGTTATATTACTAGTTGACCAAGGAGCTGATGGGAAGTTTGGAATTAGCTCATGGATACGGTTGATTGGGATCTTTGGTGAGCTGGTCTGTGTGTATTGCCATGTCATGTTTCTAAATTTCCTCCAGATTTTTGCAGTCGCTGTCACAGATGGTGGCAGGTGTTTGGGGAGGGGTGTTTGTGGGTGTAGGCTAAGTAGCCACGTTTTTAGGTTATGATTAGGGATGCTTTGAGTTTCTATATGGCACCATAAGGGGGTGCTCTCTTCTAGGAACCATGCTTTCAGTTGGGTTAATATGGAAGCATAGTAATAGTCTTGAATATTAACCAAGCCTGATCCCCCTGCTGTGTGGTGTTTGTAGAGCCAATTTCTGTTAACACGTGGTTTCTTATTGTTCCAGATGTAGTTGCCTAGTAGTGTTTGGAGATTGTTCAGGTAGGATTGTGGTATTGGTATGGGAAGGGAGCGGAATAATGTATAATAGTTGGGGAAGTACTAAAATTTTGTAGGCTGCTAGTCTCCCAGCCCAGGAGAGTTCATATCTAGATAGGTTTGTAAGGGAGTCTATATATTTTGTTTTAAAGGGGATGAAATTTTCTTTGTACAGGTTGTTGGGTTGGTTTGTTAGTGATATTCCTAAGTATGTTATTTGTGAGTCTGACCATTGGTAGGGAAATTGCTGCATTAGTACGTTTTTGGAAACGCTGTCGACGCCTATGTTTAGGATGTGGGATTTGGTTGGATTCGCCTTGTAGTAAGAGATGGAGCTAAAGTTGTTGAGAGTGTCTTGGATTGTTCTTAGTGATGAGTGTGGGTTTGCAATCATGAGAATAACGTCATCAGCGAAGAGGCTGATTTTGTGCTCCCTGTCGCCAATTTTTACCCCTTGCACCTTCTTTGACATTCTTATATGTTCTGCTAATGGTTCCATTGCCATGTTGAAAATGATTGGCGACAGGGGGCAGCCTTGGCGTGTACCGTTTGTGATATTGAAGGTCTTGGAGACCATGCCTGCTCCCAGTACGTATGCAGATGGTGTTGAGTATAAAGCGCTTATTGCTGATAGAATTTGGTTAGCTAGGCCGAACTCGCTGAGAACTGCTTTTAAGTAGCCCCAGTGGACTCTGTCGAACGCCTTCTCTGCATCCAAAGATAGGAGCAGAGAAGGCGTTCCTGTGTTTCGTACCCAATGTGTTATATTAATTAATCGCCTAGTTGCGTCAGAGGATTGTCACCCTTTAATAAATCCAGTCTGATCTTGGTGGATCAGCATGGGTATATATTCTATTAGCCTTGTTGCAAGGACTTTAGCATATAGCTTTACGTCAACGTTCAGCAGTGAGATCGGCCTGAAATTCTGGGGTGTTGTGGGTGCTTTGCCTGGTTTAGGGATAGTTACTACCATAGCAGTCAACATTTCTTTGGGAAAGGAGGAGGAGGACGCAGCTTCTTCGAAGAGATCTCTTAGGTGGGGCGTGAGTATTTGTTGGAATTGGCTGTAATATTCCCTTCCATCAGGTCCTGGGGATTTGCCGGATGGTGTTTTTTGAATTGCTTGTGTTATTTCCTGGTCCGTGAAGGGTAGGTTCAGGGATTCTAATTGTGTAGGTGTGAGTTTCGGTAGTTTGATTTGTTCTAAGAACGTTTGAATAGTCTGGGGAGAAGGTTGGGGAGTAGCTGGGTCCTCTTTAAGGTTATATAGTTTTTCATAGTAGTGGCTAAAAGCATCGGCCATATCTTGGGGATTGATGATCTTATCATTAGGGGTGGGGTATTGTAGGAATGGGATTTTGGTCTGGTTGCGTAAACCCTGGATGTGCATAGCCATTAGTTTCCCTGCCTTGTTACCCACAGAATATTGGGTGGCTTTTAATTTGCGGAAGTTATGCTCATATTTATCTAGTAGGAGGGTTCTAAATTCTTGCCTCAGGTCTATCAATTTTTGTTGTAGTGATGCTGAAGGGGAGGATTTATTTTGGTCATCTAGGGACTTGATTTGGGTCAAGATCTCGTCTAGCTGCTGCGTCCTCCTTTTCTTTGCAATTGAACTGTATTTTATTAGGATCCCCCTTATGAACGCTTTGTGGGCCATCCACAAGGTGGATGCTTTCTCAACTGATCCAGCGTTATGTATGAGGTATTGTTTCAATTCTTCCTGAATTTTGTCTGCATATATAGGCGATTTTAACAGATAGGTGTTTGCTTTCCATACAGTGGGTGGTGCTTTCTGGGTTGCAGTGTCTAATGTGATGGAGATCGGTGCATGGTCTGACCATGTTATTGAGTCAATATGAGAGTTTGAGATCTTCTGGAGAATCCATTTGTCCGCTATAAAAAGGTCAATTCTCGAGTAGGAATTATGTGCCAGTGAGTGGAACGTGAATTCTTTTTCTGTTGGGTGGTGACATCTCCAAACGTCGGACAGATCCTTAACTTGGAGGAATTGGGTCAATTGTGTGGTTTTCCTAGGTTTACGGTTGGTGGTGTCCAATTGGGCGTCTGGGGCAAGGTTAAAGTCTCCGCAAAGTATCAGTGCTCCTTGCTGTACCTTGTTTACCTTTTTTTTTAATTTGTTGAGGAACGATATTTGCCTCGAGTTAGGTGCATATACACATACCAGTGTTATTCTACTGGAGTTCAGGTCCCCTATCAGTATTAGATACCTTCCTTCTCTGTCAGCAAGCGTTTGGATCAATTTAAAGTCTGTAGAGTTTCTAATGGCAATCGCGACCCCTCTCTTTTTCTCGGGGCTGCTCGCTAGGTGAACTTTGGGGAATTTAGCGTGTTGGAATCTTGGGGTTGCGTCTTTCTTAAAGTGTGCCTCTTGTATACAAACAATGTCTCCTCTTAGCTTTAGGGCTCTTTGCCATATAGAGGCCCTCTTGACTGGGTGGTTGAGACCTTTGGCATTTATGGATATTACTTTCGTGTCCATTTTAGTGTTTTTAGGTGTTGCGTGTTGGGGTACTCACTTTTAGAAGACTGGTTCCTGGTGTGCCATGGGTTCATTGGTTGCTTGTGATGGATAGTGTCCAGCTTCGTTGATGCAGTGGATGTCCTCAGGATTGGAGTGGCGTGGGGGTAGAGAAAGGGGGAAATCAGATAGACAAGAGAGTAACATATAAACAAGAAACAAAAAAACTTGCGGCGAGGAGTTCGTTTCCCAAGCTGCATTTCTGATGTCAGGGGGAACAAGTTGGTAGTGGTTTTGAGCCATGATTCTGGAGCTATTCCAGGGAGGAGGTGGTGTTGTTTAGGATAGTTGGAGTGTAGCCCTATCAGAATTTGGGCCGGAATTGTTTGTGTGACTTATGCCATAGAGGTGGCCCAGGGTGCTGAGGCTTCCTGATATGCTGCGAGTTGTCAGGTTCAGGGATAATCCCCTTTAATAGGGCTAGGCCTGATGATAACGATGTGATAGTGTAAGTTTTGCCATTCCTTTCTATGGTGATTTTAGTCGGGTGACCCCAGTTGTATCCTCATACTGTGGTTGCGTAATGCTTTTGTGATTGTGTTGAGCTGGCGTCTGAGTTCCATGGTGTGTTTTGATAGATCCACATATATCTGAATTCCATCGTATGGTTCTGGAAGTTTCCCCAGAGCTCTAGCTTTTTTTAGGATCTGTTCCTTAGTCGCATAGAAGTGTACTTTCATAAGCACGTCTCTAGGTGTTTTATCTGGCAGAAAGGATGGCTTGGGTAGGCGGTGTATGCGGTCTATAGTCAGTTCTATTGGCTGTAGATCCAGGAGGAGGGCCTGGAACATGTCCGTAGTGAATTTGTTTAAATCTTGGGGTGGCACTGTTTCGGGGACCCCCCCCCCCTTAGTTTTAGATTGTCCCGTCTAGCCCGGTCCTCTAAATCCGCGATTTTCACGCAAATCCACAGATTTTCCTCAATGGTGTCTTCGTTGGCATCAATTAGCTCATTAAGTGTGTGAGTGATGTCACTAACAGCATTTTTCACAGTGTGGATTCTATCTCCTAATGATGCGTTTTCAGAAGTTATATTTTTGGTTAAATTAGTAAAGTCTGCATGGATGGACTGCTGTAGTGACACTAGCATGTCTTTCAGGAGAGTGTCCATGACAGGCTGATTGTTTGTTGGAAAGACCGCAATAGAGGCGTTCAGTGTCATATTATGTGTGGGGGGTAATTCTCCCCTACTCACCGGTCCGTCAGTGCGGTCGTCCATACGCATCTTCATTTTGGCTGGGCTGTTACATGATGGGCTGGTTGGAGGTGAATTGTGTTGCGGGCATGTTCAGTTGGAGTTCGGCATCCGGGAGATCAGTGTAGTGATCCTGGACCTTGCTGGCTTGTGCTGCGTCTCCGTTGTCGGCGCCATCTTGTCTTCCCCCTCGTGTGGAGAGAGTGAAGAATTCTGTTAATCTGTGCGGCCTCCTGTCTTCCTTTCGCTTCCGTGACATGCCTCCGGTGTTGAGGGAGATGTCGCTCTGTTGTGGCGAGTTTGGCGGTGTCTCATCCGGGCTGTCATCGCTTCATTCTCCCTGTTAGCTCGGAGCTCTCTCAGACGGCTTCCATTCGCGGCGCGTGCAAACCACGCCCCCTGAAATAATACTTTAAATGAATAACCAGCCAGCATAAATTTGCTATTATGATAGAGTTTCTCTTAATTGTATGTCATGTGCTTATAGTGAGAATATGTTGTAAACCAGTAAAGTGTCTCAAGAGCTTAATAGGCTACAGTTTAAGTATTGTATATTTTTCCACAGGTGAATCGATAAATTTGATAGAGTGTGTTACTGAGCGATGACACAAGTGTGAAACTTGGCTATATAATGTTTTGTAATAAATCAAATGGTAGTCAATTCTTCTACCAGGGATTATTTAGGTGGTGTATTATGAGACAGCACATTTATAGAAGATTATTACAGCTCCAAAATAATTAATATTTCCATTATGCTGTACATATTAGGGACTACAAAAAATTAACCATTACAGCTGTGAACTTTAGTGGTGCTAGAAGAGGTATGCTTGCCTATTTATAAATGGATTAATTTAAAGGTAAATGTTGCTATGCATTACTGTCCAAGTGGTTTTAAAGGTTGAAGGTTTTTTTTTTATCTTAATACATTCTCTACAGCAATTGAAATGTTTAAAGCATGAGGGAAAGCAACACATCCAGACAACTAACACGTTTAGCAGGAGGGTTAAACAATTGCAGCGTGGTGATTTCAAGTGTCGACATTACCAATTAAAAAACATCAGGGATTATACATGTCGTATTACCTTTATAATTAATAAAACCTCGACATTATTAGAAGATATTTACACGACAGAGTATTATGTGGTGGATTTATTAGGGACCATCTTCTTAACTGATGGTAAACTAAATAATGTTTTGTAATATATCGGTTCAAAGTGTGAACACAGTAGCGAGTCATTGTGTGAGATAGTTTAAATAGCTAAGTGGACACCTTTTTATATGTTATG
>BLSH010367861.1:3486693-3496698 GCA_018402905.1 Glandirana rugosa | reverse complement strand
ACTCTTCTGTAAAGCTGTAAACAATGTTTAGGAGTGTGTCTATGGGAATGTTTGACCATTCTTCCCAGAAGTGCATTTCTGAGGTCAGACACTGATGTTGGACAAGAAGGCCTGGCTTGCAGCCTCCACTCTAATTCATCCTAAAGGGGTTTTATCGGGTTGAGGTTAGGTCCAAATTATTTGGTGGAGGGGGGTTATGCTGTAGGGTTGTTTTTCAGGGGTTGGGCTTGGCCCTTTAGTTCCAGTGAAGGGAACTCTTAAGGCATCATCATACCAAACTATTTTGGATGATTTCATGCTCCCAACTTTGTGGAAACAGTTTGGAGATGGCCCCTTCCTTTTCCAACATGACTGTGCACCAGTGCACAAAGCAAGGTCCATAAAGACATGGATGAGCGCCTTTGGGGTGGAGGAACTTTATTGGCCTGCACAGAGTCCTGACCTCAACTCGATAGAACACCTTTGGGGTGAATTAGAGTGGAGACTGCTAACCAGGCCTTCTCGTCCGACATCAGTGGCTGACCTCATAAATACACTTCTGGAAGAATGGTCAAACATTCCCATAGACACACTCCTAAACCTTGTGGACAGCCTTCTTAGAAGAGTTAAAGCTGTTATAGCTGCAAAGGGTGGATCAACTCAATATTGAACCCTGCGGTCTAAGACTGGGATGCCATTAAAGTTAATTTGCGTGTAAAGGCAGGTGTCCCAATACGTTTGACAACATAGTGTGTGTGTGTATATATATATATATATATATATATATATATATATATATATATATACAGTTGTGCTCATAAGTTTACATACCCTGGCATAATTTATGATTTCTTGGCCATTTTTCAGAGAATATGAATGATGACACAAAAATGTTTCTTTCACTCATGGTTAGTTTTTTGCTGAAGCCATTTTTATCAATCAACAGTGTTTACTCTTTTTAAATCATAATGACGACAGAAACTACCCAAATGACCCTGATCAAAAGTTTGCATACCCTGGTGATTTTGGTCTGATAACATGCACACACGTTGACACAAAGGTATTAAAGGTAACCATCCTCCCTATGATCTGTTTGCTTGTAATTAGTGTGTGTGTATAAAAGGTCAATTAGTTTCTGGACTCCTGACAGACCCTTGCATCTTTCATCCAGTGCTGCACTGATGTTTCTGGATTCTGAGTCATGGGGAAAGCAAAAGAATTGCCAAAGGATCTGTGGGAAAAGTTAGTTGAACTGTATAAAACAGGAAAGGGATATAAAAAGATATCCAAGGAATTGAGAATGCCAGTCGACAGTGTTCAAACTCTAATCAAGAAGTGGAAAATGAGGGGTTCTGTTGAAACCAAACCATGGTCAGGTAGACCAACTAAAATTTCAGCCACAACTGCTAGGAAACTTGTTCAGGGTGCAAAGAAAAACCCACAAATAACTTCAGGACTTTCTGAAAACATGCGGTGGGGCTGTTTCAAGATGCACAATAAAGAGGCACTTGAAGAAATATGGACTGCATGGTTGAGTCGCCAGAGGAAAGCCATTACTACGCAAATGCCACAAATTATCCCACTTACAATACGCCAAACAGCACAGAGACAAGCCTCAAACCTTCAGGCACAAAGTCATTTGGAGTGATGAGACCAAAATTGAGCGTTTTGGTCACAACCATAAACTCTATATTTGGAGAGAAGACAACAAGGCCTGTGAAACACGGAGGTGGACCACTGATGTTTTGGGGATGTGTGAGCTACAAAGGCACAGGAAATTTGGTCAAAATTGATGGCAAGATGAATGCAGTATGTTATCAAAAATACTGGAGGAACATTTTCATTCATCAGCCAGGAATCTGCACATGGCATGTACTTGGACATTCCAACATGACAATGATGCAAAACACAAAGCCAAGTCGACCTGTCATTGGCTACAGCAGAATAAAGTGAAGGTTCTGGAGTGGCCATCCAAGAATTGCCAGGAACTGGAGGCTTTTTGCCAAGAGAAATGGGAAGCTTTACCATCTGATAAGTTAAAGAGCCTCATCCACAAATACCACAAAGACTTCAAGCTGTCATTGATGTTAAAGGGGGCAATACACAGTATTAAGAACTAGGGTATGCAAACTTTTGATCAGGGTCATTTGGGTAGTTTATGTCGTCATTATGATTTAAAAAGAGTAAACACAGTTGATTGATATTAAATGGCTTCAGCCAAACACCAACCATGAGTGAAAGAAAAATGGCCAAGAAATCATAAATTCTGCCAGAGTATGTAAACTTATGAGCACAACTGTATATATATATATATATATATATACTGTATATACAAGGTATTTTCTCAACCAAATACATTTTTTCTGATTTCAGTTTCCGTCATAGTACTGTCTAAAAACTATAATGTTTTTGGGTCAATTTTTCCCCAAGACAGCAGCATGAAAGGAACACTATCATTTTCATGTTGTGTAAACTGGAATGAATAATAATATTACTTGGTGGAGACACAATACATGCAAACTGTTGTCCCTTACAAATCTATCTATCTATCCCCAGGTTAAGAATGCTCCCTTGCCTAGGCAAGTGTTCAATAAAACCTTGATTTTCTTGTTCTTAGTTACACTTTGATGGCTGTCGCAATAGTTATTTGATATTACTTCCTTTCATTATATAATTCAGCCTGAATTGTTTGAATGAAAATATTGTATGTACAAATTTTAAGCACAAATATTGAACATCATTTTTGCACAGATCACACAGTATAAATGAACATTAAACATATATTAAAGTCCTAAAAAATACATGGTCATTGGATATTTTTTTTATTATTTTTATTTTTATCATGCTACATTTAGGAACCTTACTGCATTGCTCTGATAAAATATTTCTGGATTTTCTTTCCGTTGTTTTCATAATTTGTCTAGGTGCAAAAGCAGCATGCAAAGGAAAGGTATAAGGGAAAGCTATTTAATTACACAATGAAAGACTACACGTACTTGGTCCATAGTGTTTGCAGTGTTTTATTTTAGATTATTCATTAAATATAATTACTACTGCAAATGCTATTTACATTTTCCAAAGTAGAAAACCTGTATTTCTCTGTAGGCTTAGCTTGCAGGTCAGACTTTTGTAAATATTAAACTGGCTCATTTTGTTTATGTAATATAATTTTTATAGTGTATATTGAGAACTATTCTTTTGAATAACAGATGCATACAGATGACTATACAATAAGTCCTGCTGATTACCAAGCAAACTGTTATGATGCATAGTTTTCGCATTAGCAGTAGGGATGCAATTTATTCTAACTAGTACTATAGTAAACCATGCTCAATTAAGAATATAAAGTGACTTTAATATATATTTTAAATAATTTATGTTGTAAATGTACCTTTATAACGTAAGCCACTTCAGCACTAGCAGTCCAGAAGCTGGTATTTACCTTTTATGGCCACATTTAGTTCACACTAAGTAAAGCCCACCAGCATGCATATATACTAAATGCTCAAAAATTATTATATTTATCAGCATATCTGATGTCACAACTCACTGTATAAAGTTTTCCTTTGCAACTTGTTTTTGTGAATTTACTGCAAAGTTTTCACCCTGAGATCCTGACAACAAAAGATCTTCCTGATGAAACGCTAATCTGCTGCCTCAAAATTAGCATCAGTGTTCTCAGCCTGCCATGTACACCTCTTCAATTGACTGTTAATAGACCTGATAGGCGGGAGTGAACCTTACTTTACCTGGGTTCCATTCACGCATGGTTCGACAAACATTAGATAAGTAACCTTTTTTATTTGCAAAAAAATGTCTTGGCATCACCAACTGGGGTTTGGTATGTATTTTGGGGACCTTTGGGGATTCCCATGTTGTTTTAACAAAAAAAGAAGCAGGTATGGAAATGCCATTTAGTGCTTTTTACTTTTGAAATGTCACCAAGATTGCATCCCTCATGTGAAAACGTAAGGAGCACATACATAAGGAGTGGGTTGCTGCTGTTTGTACATGTATTCTCTTTATACAGCCTACTCTGCAGTGAACATCTTGTGAATTGTCTTTTTCATTTATGTGTGGATAGCGCCTGTTAAACACTCACCCACCGTACATTTACTGTGGCAGGGCCTAGTACATGATCTGACACTGCCAGGTCTGGGGCGTGCATGTGCCACCGGCGACCCACTCTGGCTGTGATTCTACACAGTGGGAGCCTAGCAGCAGGAGCCTAGCAGTGTATACAGTGGATTCGAGGTCCACTGGCACCCTCTGATTACACAGGGCACAGGCAGAATTACAATCTGCCTATGTAAACAAGCAGAAAAACAGATCTTTGCCTTCCCCTAGTCAAAGCACCGCCCCCACAGTGAGTAAGTACAACCTAGGCACACAGTTAATCCTTTGATCGCCCCTAATGTTAACCCCTTCCCTGCCAGTGTCATTAGTACAGTGATAGTGCATATTTTTTAGCATTGATCACTGTATTAGTGTCATTGGTCCCCAAAAAAAATGTCAAAAGTGTCAATTAGGTGTCTGATTTGTCCACTGCATTATCTCAGTCCCGCTATAAGTCACTGATTGCCACCATTACTGGTAAAAAAAAAAATTCCCATAGTTTGTAAACGCTATAACTTTTTCACAAACCAATCAATATACGCTTATTAGGATTTTTTATTACCAAAATATGTAGCAGAATATATATTGGCATAAATTGATGAAGAAATGTGATTTACATTATTTATTATGTATGTTTTGTAGCAAAAAGTAAAAAATATTGTTTTTTTTGCTTATAGCGCAAAAAAATAGAAACCGTGAGGTGCCTTTAAATGGATCCATATCCATTTAAAGGCACATTACAACTGGAGTTCAATAGATTTGAGGTACATCAGACCAACAGCATAACATCCTAATGGCGCTGCATGACCTGTAATGGGTCATGAAGGAAGGTGAGCGGGCATTGCACTCAGAGGTGTCTGGTGATGGCATTTTGTCAAACAGGATGGATGAACATCATATTTTACATTTCATCCCTTTATTATACATTTGCTTTTGAAGTGACTTTATAATTATAGAAGTTTTATTTTGGATATTTTATTGTGCATATATGTGTTATCACTAAGCACAGCTTCGCAGAATATTATATGAGATTTAAGATATGCATATTTGTTTTTTGTTTTACGTATATGGCACTTATTAGTGTTCTGTAATTTGGAAAGGGTTTTATTACTCTACTTCTGAACAGTGCACCACTTCTTTTCTCCATTTTTGTTTGAGTGGATTGAATTCGCCATTTATAGTGGTTGCGGCAGTTCCTAAAATTGTGTATCTCGTTTTATTTACATAGCAGTGCATAAGTACGTCACTACTAGAGGTGATCAAATACCACCAAAAGAAAGCTCTATGGTAAAAAAGGACAAAAATGTTATTTGGGTACAGTGCCGCATGACCACACAATTGTCATTTAAAGTAACGCAGTGCCGTATTGCAAAAAATGGCCTGGTCAGAAAGGGGGTAAAACCATCCAGAGCTGAAGTGGTTAATCTTGCGTTAAGCTACAGCTTTGGATTGTCAATATGGGGAAAAAGGTTATAGCTACAAAAATATTGTAATATGAATAAGTATAAAATATGCATAGAGGCCAGTTTGATGTAAATGTATTATGCGTGACGAAATGAACCTTTAGGAAGGCAAGATCAATCACAGATAACAGTATCTAAAATGCAAAATGATTGTTTTTTCTTTCTGTCCTATTGAATTTACCTTTAAAAGTCTCCTTGAATTGATTTTTCCCTATATTGCAGTCATTTCACTATGTAATGTATACAAATTTATGTGAATCAATATTGTACAACGATTGAAAGAATTGTGTATCATGCATTTAAAGACTGCAATAAAATATCTTTCAGGTCACCTCCAGTGAGTGAACTTGCTCCAATTGGGACCAGTGTTACTGTGGTATCGGCTGCAGCATTAAACCAGACTATTGTGTATACAATCATCTCAGGGAATGATCAAGGTAAACTGCCTATTTTAGGTTAATGAGCTGCAAGATATTCAGCCATTTATAAGTAATAATAATAAAACTTTAAAAATCAGACATTTCTCAATTGAAAGAGGACAATGCTGTTAGGAACTAAAATGGGATACCCAACCAAATATTTAGTAAAAATGCTTCTAAAGCTGGTTTTCAATTGAAACAGCTCTGGCCCACTGAATACACTAGCCCCAGCAAAGTGCAATGCTATATTTTTTGAGTTTTTTAGTACCAATTTTATTAAAACAAAGAACTAGATGGATGGCTAAGCAGCTATTTTTTTTTTTTTTTGCTACAAGCTTTAAAAAGTATATGAACCCAACATTTCATATTCCTGATATGTGCCTGCTATACCATGTACTTGTATGGAAACATATCCTGTTCTTTTTGTATTGTTTCCTTTGTGTAAAATCATCAGTGTTCCTGCCCGTCCCTCTTCTTTCCCATCAAAAACTGACAACACTAAGCAGGAGTACACACCATGGTCAGTTTTCTAGCTGTGCTGGGAACTTAGTATACTCTCTTCCAGTAAGCAGACTTGTTTGGACACCCTCCCTGCACAGCTTTTCACTGGGAAGCTCAGTGTACTGTTGCTTCTTCTCCTCCAGCTCTTATGCAGCTGAGAACAGAGGGAATGTGATCACTTATTTTTTGTATCTATACATAACTATTTTGCCTTTCATTTCTATTTTAAACTGAATGAGTGGTTTTACAAGGTGATCATTTACAATCAAGTTAATGCTCATTTTAAAGTGATATTTTAAGTGATATTGTCACTGGACACCTGGATGTTCGGCCGAACTTCGCAAAAAAGTTTGAGTTCGGCCCCGAACTTGACCCGAACTTGACCCCGAACCCTTTTGAAGTCAATGGTGACCCGAACTTTTGGGCACTAAAATGGATCTAAAAAAGTCCTGAAAAGGGCTAGAGGGCTGCAAAAAGAAGCAAAGAGGGGGTAAGAGCAGGACAAGTGCCCTGCAAACAAATGTGGATAGGGAAATAACTTAAAATCACATTAAAAAAATAAAGAATGGAGGAAGAGGTGGATGTGGAGTAGGAGGTTGAGGAGGCAGTGACCGTGGCGGTGTAGGTGGAAGTGGCGGTGGAGGAGGAGGAGGTAGCCAACACTGTTTTTAGTTTTTTTTTTCTTTCTAATTGGGGTAGCCCCCAAAATATTGAGACATATTAAAAAAAAAAAAAAAAAGATCACTATCTGCAGACAAACCCAGAGATGTTCTAGCTTGGGTTCACTTTTTCCATATAAAATGTACCATGGTTTATTTTTCATGTTTCTCCTGTTACAAATTCTATAAAAAAAAAAAAAAAAGAATAAGTTCACTTAAGTATACCAATGGCTGTGTGAGGCCGGTATAAATGTCTATTCTGCACAAGGTACAGACAAGTCTTGTGGGATCCATGCCTGGTTCATTTTAATAAACGTTAGCTTGTCCATGTTGGCTGTGGACAGGCGGCTGCTGATAATGTCCCCTGCCTTGCTAAACACACGTTCAGACAATACACTGGCTGCAGGGCAGGCCAGCACCTCCAAGGCATAAAGGGCATGCTCAGGCCATGTGCCCAAATTGGAGACCCAGAAGTTGAATGGGGCAGACCCATCAGTCAGTATGTGTAGGTGTGTGCACACATACTGTTCCACCATGTTGCTGAAATGCTGCCTCCTGCTAAGATGTTGCCTGGTGGTGCTGTTTGTTGTGGTGTGCTGCTGACAAAGCTTTTCCACATTTTGGCCATGCTAACCCTGCCTTCTGAGATGCTGGCGGTGCCACAGTTGCGTTGGCGACCTCTACCTCCTCCTCTGCCTTCGCCTTGTGCTTCCACTGAGCCCCCGGTGTCATTTGGGAATGCCCTCAGCAGCACGTCTACCAGCGTGCGCTTGTAGTCGTACATCTTCCAATCACACTCCAGTGAGGGAATTAAGGACGGCATGTTGTCCTTGTAACGGGGAGCAAGAGGGGTGGCCACCCAGTAATTAGCACAAGTTACAATGTGGGCAACTCGGCTGTCATTGCGCAGGCACTGCAGCATGTAGTCGCTCATGTGTGCCAGGCTGCCCAGAGGCAAAGACAAGCTGTCCTCTGTGGGAGGTGTATCATCTGTGTCCACCGTATCCCCCCCAACTACGCTCCAGTGATGCCCACGAGCTGCGTTTGGTGCCACCCTGCTGTGAACACGGTTCCTCCTCCTCCTCATCATCCTCGTCCTCCTCATTCACCAGAACCGTGCTCTGACTTGAAAATTTTTTACCTGGCCTATGCTGGTGCAGGAACACACCCTCCGAGCCACTTGTAAATGACTGGCCTGATAACCGTAGAAATGACCCCTCTTCCTCCTCCTCTTCCTCCTGTGCCACATCCTCTTCCATCCTCGCCCGAAGTGTTTTTTCAAGGAGACATAGAAGTGGGATAGTAACACTGAGAACAGCATCATCGGCACTGGCCATGTTGGTGGAGTACTCGAAACACCGCAATACAGTACACAGGTCTCGCATGGAGTAGTTTGGGTAGTTTTTTAGAAATTTCTGCACCACCAAATTCAGCACATGCGCCAGGCAAAGGATGTGCGTCAAACTGGCTAGGCCCAGAGCTGCTACGATATTTTGCCCATTATCGCACACCACCAGGCCGGGCTTGAGGCTCATTGGCAACAACCACTCATTGGTCTGTTGTTCAATGCCCATCCACAGCTCCTGCGCAGTGTGGGGTTTATCCCCCAAACATATTAGTTTTAAAACAGCCTGCTGTTGTTTCCCCCTGGATGTGCTGAAGTTTGTGGTGAAGGTGTTACACTGACCGGATGAGGAGGTGGTAGAGGAGGAGGAAATGGAGTAGGAGGAGGAGGCAACAGGAGGCAAAGAGAAATGCCCTGCAATCCTCGGTGGCAGAAGGACATGCGCCAAACTGCTATCCGCCACTACATTTGCTCAGTGTGCAGTTAGCGAGATATAGCGTCCCTGCCTGTGCTTACTGGTCCACATATCAGTGGTTATGTGGACCTTGCCACAGATGGCGTTGCGCAGTGCACACTTGATCTTGTCCCCGACTTGTTTGTGCAGGGAAGGGATGGCTTGCCTGGAAAAGTAGTGGCGGCTGGGAACCATGTACTGTGGGACAGTCACCGCCATTAGGTTTTTAAAACTGTCCATGTCCACCAGACGGAATGACAGCATTTCAAAGGTCAGGGATTTTGAAATGCTGACATTCAGGGCCAGGGATTGCGAGTGGGTAGGGGTGGTACTTCCCCTTTCTCTTAAGTGTATGGGAGATGGACAGCTGTAAGCTTCCATGGGACCATGGTAAGGAAATGCTTGGGGACAGTGGCGGACATGGTGGCGTTGCTGTCATATTGTCTGTTTTCTGGGTGGCAGGTGACACTGGCACTGTAGAGGTGGAGGAAGAGGCCAAGGCAGCAGCAGAAGAGGAAGCAGGAGGAGCCCGAGACCTTTTGGATTTTGAAGTGCTTATTCCACAGCAGCTCATGGTTTGGCCATGCAGGTTGCGCTCAGGTTTAGAACATTTATACCTCGCTTCAGGCTCTGATTGCACAGCGTGCAAACCACTCGTATCTTGTTGTCAGCACATTGTCTGAAGAACTGCCACACCAGGGCACTGGCGTGGGTCCCTGGATTGTGTGGTTTCCGTCGAGTTTCCTCACGGGACCACACCGTCAAGAAGTCTGTTACACGACTGTTGTTCTATGCTCACCAAACGTGCGACACGTTAGTCTCGGACTTCGCTCCATATTTACAAGATTTGGACTCGCGTTGGACGTACCGGTTTGGTACTCGACGACACCTTATTCGTGAAGTTTTAGGTTTTCCAGAGCCCGAGGAGGACGAAGGAGAAGACGACGACGGAACCGGAGAAGGAGGTGGAGATGTCACGGTCACAGTGGACGGTGGGTCTTTTGTCTGTTATACTGTCGTTGCGGTGGTACAGGCGGTGACAGGGGTTCGTAAAGGAATGGTACCAGGG
>BLSH010367861.1:3462461-3477199 GCA_018402905.1 Glandirana rugosa | reverse complement strand
TATATCAGGAACTGGCCACGTATCCAAAAATCTGTAAAGATAAAAATTTAAATTAGACCATTGTAGACCCCGTATTCCTTTCCACAGCACTTGAAATTTTCCAGCCTCCATCGATAGATTTGTTGAATAGCAACGTTTTCTGGCTCTTTTATTAGCCCAAAATATAAACGAGTGGCCCAGTATCCAAACATATCTTCTAACACCTAAAGAGAGATTAAAGAGAGAGATCAGGTCTTACCTAAATCTGAAATCTACGTGATTCCCATCTTCCCAATTTTTTTATTGTTGCTTCCTCTAGGCCCATTTTTGCAGCTTCAGTCGCTGCGCCGATCCTAAATGAATGAGATGTAAAATTAAATAATTGTAAACCCAGTTTAAACAAGCATTTCTTAAGCACCATGTTGAATTGGAATCTGGTGAGGGGGGAACCATCTACATGGATCAAAAATTGTAATTTAACCTCGGGTCTAATTGCCAGATATTTGTTCACTACAACCAGTGGAAAAATATCCTTGTCTCCACAACCATATAGCTGAATCCACACCCCTTTGCCTGCTTTGTCTGTTTTAGAACCCGCAATAAATAGTTTCAAACTAGTTTTGCATACTTGCACATGTTGTCTTTGCAAACCCAATCTTGACGTTTTGTTATTGGGCAACAATTCCGATATTCTCATAGCACCAAAAAATGCCAACACAAAAGCGGCCATAAATAATAATGACTGAAATTCAGAGAAACAAACCAATTTGGTAATTCTACAAATTTCTTTTAACAGAGGAATAGTGATGGGCCTTCTAGAATCTGGGAAAGACTTATTTTTCTTATAACCTTTAAGTGCCTGTTGTATAGAGAAATAATTTGTGCAAGGAGGGGAACCCTGCAACTTGAAAAAGAATGACACTCCTGCCAATATTTTTGCAATTTGGCTATAAGATAATTCCTTCTGCATTAAGGTACATAGAAATATTAGAATGTTCCTTTCTGAAGGTGAATTAAACTGCAGACCATGTTCCTCATTAAATTTAATCCATCTGTGCCATGCAGCTGAATATTCAGCCCATGTACTATCAGCCAATGAATGCTTGATTGACTTTATCAAAATTTCTAAATTAGGTTCCATAAATGTTCAGGACACATTTGACCCTCCTTGTCTGCATTGGGCAGCAGTTGACGGAATTTTTTTATCTGTAACCGAGATAAGGCATCCGCAATTTGATTATCTTTTCCTGGAACATGTTTTGCTTTTAACCAGATATTATAACGTAAACATAAGAATACCAAATACCTCAGAAGTTTTATTACAAAAAAGGATTTTGTTGATAAGCAGTTAACCGCATAAATTACTCCCTTATTGTCTGAGTTAATTACTATTCTTTTATTGCTAAACTGCTCCCCCCAAATTTCCAAGGCTACCACTAGGGGAAACAATTCAAGTAGTACTATACTCTTTGTAGCTTTTATTTGGACCCATCTGCCTGGTCATCTACCACAACACCAATGGGTTTTCCATATTGCTGAGAAACCGCAAGATCCTGCTGCGTCAGTAAATAATTCAAGGTCTGATGAAGATACAAATTCCTCCTGAAAGAAAGAACGCCCATTGTATATGTCAAAAAATTTCATCCATACCATAAGGTCTTCCCTAAGCTTGGTTGTTAATCTGATGTGTGCGAATGGAGATTTGAGACCAGCCATGGATAAATATAATCGCCTCGAGAATATCCTGCCCAGCAGCATAATTCTGGTCGCAAATGCTAATAGCCCTAATAGCGATTGTAGTTCTTTAACCAAAACTTTTTTGCGCCTTATCATCCAGGAGATAGTGGCTTGAATTTTCACAACTTTAGCTAAAGGCAGTTGAAATTCTAATAATTCCGTGTCTATTTTAATACCTAAAAATTCGATAGCTGTGGCTGGAAAAACAGTTTTCTCTTCCGCCAGAGGAATACCGAATCTTTTAGTAATCATACCAAACAATTGTAGCAACAATAAACATATTGGTGAATGGGCAGGACCAATGAACAGGAAGTCGTCAAGGTAGTGCAATATACCTTCATGACCCGATTCGTAGGATACCACCCATTGAAGGAAAGATGAAAATCTTTCAAAATACGCACATGATATGGAGCATCCCATAGGGAGGCACATGTCGTAGTAAAATTTTTGTTCAAAGAACATGCCCAAAGAATTATATGAAGCTGGGTTGATTGGAAGCAAACGGAAAGCTGCCTTAATGTCTGCTTTGGCCAAAAGGGCAGCTTTCCCATACCTCCTGATGTGCGAAATGGCCTCTTCAAACGTACAATAGGATACAGATGCTAAACCCTCATCAATCTCATCATTCAACGATAAGCCTTTTGGGAATGATATTCCCAAATAAACGCCAATCAATAAACGCCGATTGCGATTTTTTTATCGCAAATATGATGAAGAATATAAATTGGCCAAAAACGGTGAAAAAAATGTTTTTTTATATTTTTTTTTTTCGATTTGTAATTTAGCAAAAAGTAAGAAATTTGTTTTTGTTTTTTTGCAAAATTGTCGCTCTTCTTTTGTTTATAGCGGCGATCAGAAATGACGCAGCGGTGATCAAATACCACCAAAAGAAAGGTCTATTTGTGGGAAAAAAAGGACGCAAATTTTGTTTGGATACAACGTCGCACAACCGCGCAATTGTCAGTTAAAGCAACGCAGTGCCGAATCGCAAAAAGGGCTCCGGTCCTAAAGCTGGAAATCCTTCCGGTCCTTAAGTGGTTAAGTTGTTAACTACTTCGCAACCAAATCCTTGAAAAACTGGCAAAGGAAAACCATTGGAAAATCCTTCAATTAAAAACTTGGCTGTCTCCTGGTCTGGATACGCTTCCAACCATGGCCGCATGTTTGAGAGGCTCACTGGCGTGAAGGCTTTTTCCAGTATTTTCTCTTTGAGGATGTGGATTGATGTTCCTTTTGAAACACTTTAGTAGTGGGTGAGGTCCTGAGCAGTTAGAACACTCGTGCCTATATTTACATGATGCATGAATGCAAAACAGTAACCTCTCTTGTAAGGTGATACCGCAATTGATGGCTGCTGTTTTGCATAAGACGGCCTCTGAGGTAATATTAGGTTGAGCCACAAGCCTATATCCTTATTTCCCCACTTAAGCGAAGTGTAAATAGACAGCTTCTGTCTAAATGACTCATCATACTGGTACCAGCCTAATCCTCCAAAATTTTTATAAGCTTCCAGCACATGCTCAAGGTGCTGGAAGAGCCGCTGCAGTATTCTGGATGTTTTTCTCCCAACACACTAGCATATACTGTAAATGCTTGCAACCAATTATGAAATGACCTCGCCACCGGTCTACGTCTTTCTTCCTCCGACTTATCATCTGATTTCTTTTCCGTTCTGTTAATAAATTCTTTTGTAGATGGGAGTAACGACAAAATGTCGACAAACTGCCCTTTCCCTATTTTGTCCTTGACCTGAGGAGAAAGGTGATACCCCAGTGGCGAGATTTCACATGAAAGGATTTCCTTCAGACAAGATTCTGGTACTGATGAATTAGTAATATTCAACTCACTCGGTAATGAATTACCTTGAATTGCATTCACCTCTGAAAAGGAAGAAGCATTATTAACGTTTATAACTTTCTCATGCTTATTTGCTGGTTTGTTACTCCATACATTAGCATAATTACTATTGTCATTTGTAGGAGAATTAATGCTGTCAGCTAACCAATTAATAGATTCCATAATATTATTTAGTACATGTGATAACTCACTTTGGCCACTAGATGCCGCTGGAGTGTCAGCCTGAGTAGCAGAAGTCTGCGGCTGCTCTCTACAGCCTCCTGTGGCCACCGCAGGGATAGCCTGCTCTTGTACTTGATTCCTAGGATAACCTGCCATAACGCTGGGCAGATTTCTATGCTTGTCTACACTTGTTGAAGCCGCCTCCTCCTCAGCCATCTAAACGGATGCTGAACTACATGCCCTCCTACCTCTGCTTCTGGACGGCGATGGGGATTGTGTCCTCCTTCTCCTCTTCCCTCTTTGGCTAACTTTGGTCTTACCAGCGCTAGTAGATGCCTCCTCCTCCAGAGCTAAGACGGGTTCAGTCAGAGAGAAAGCTGCCTGTGGCAGCTGCTGCTGTACACGCTGCTTCTGTTGGTGGCTCTGAGGGCTGCGGACTGCCGGTCTTCCTCTCCTCACAGCGCTGTCCTGCTCCATTACTGGACTCCGCTCTTCACTCTCATTTGTCTGTTCCTGCTGCTCCAAATTCTCTTCACCTAATTCTAGGCATCTCTGCAGCCATGCTTCTCCCCCGCTGTTTCCAGCCCGCCCCAGTACACGCCTCATGAGAGTCTTCATATTTCAGCAGCAGCCTCTGAGCTCGTTGCTGCACTCTGACTGACTGGCGCAAATTTGAGAGGGAAGGGGCTTTATATAATGAGCCCCTTCTTTTTTTTTTTTTTTTTTTAGGCAGTCATGTAACGTTCAAAGTTTTCTTTAAAACGTCACATGAACACTATCAATGTATATTTACATAAATGTCTATTATTATTATTTCTATTTTTATTTATTTATATTTTAAATTAGAAAGGGGGGGGCGGCCACATGCCCATGCTGACGGGCTCATATATATAAGCCCTTTCAGTCCATTCTTTCTGCTTGGAAACTTGAGAACGTCCATGGCAGAAAAAAGTGTCCCTTTACATCAAAAGCATTTTTTGACCAGCTAGAAAACAGCGATAGTTAATAAGAATCATTTGCAGAATTGAGTGATACTGATTTGTGGGGAAATTTATCATCAGACACTGAAAGCGATGACAGTGACAATTCTGCAACTGAGCAAATTTCAGTGTTTTGGACTAGATTACATTATTGAATACATTTTATTACTATTATATTATTATTTTTGATTATTTATAGTTCTATTATATATATATATATATTTTTTTTTTTCATATATATTATAATTTATGATTTCGTTATTTCAAACTTTATCATACCCGGGATGTCTACTAGACTCTTGTCTTAAGTGAGTTATTCCTAAGAATTACAGGCCTACAATATAAAACGCCAAATTTATATGCGAAAAAATGTACCGCTTTGAGACACAAAAATCTGACATAATCATACCGCCAGGGAGGTTAAATAGATGAGACTCCAAAAGGTATTAAATGTATCACTTTTATTTTTGTGTATCTCTTGAGAATTAGATAGTCAACTATCTAAACATATAAAACATACTCTATATATAAATATATATATTTATATATTATTATACTACATTCACACTTGAGGGTAGCACATTCGGGTGATGTAATAGCCATTTATGGGGCTTTTTGCATGCTTTAAGAGTGTTGCATCAAACAGAGCTTCTTTAGGGCATGATTGCATGTTTTTGACCTATTGGCTTTCATGTGGGAGTGCCGGAAAAATGCACATAACATTTACATGTGTTAATGTATGATTTTTGAGGCTCTCCATTTAAAGTCTAAGGATCCAAAAATGCCTAAATCTGACGGAAAGTGTTTTGGAATATAGAAAATAACCATTTGTGTTATAATGGAACAGGGAGAGAGGCTGACACATGTGTGGAACACTCTTATTTATTCAAAAAGTGCTAGCTACATGTTTTGCAACAGGGATATTTATGTAGAAAGCACATACATTATTGGTCAACAGACATTTAGGAAAACTTGATGAAACAGTCTGTTAAAACTATATACCAGTAAACCAACCATGGGATAAACAAGATAACCTTTGACGTGTGCTAAATAACCTATGAGTTGTTATCAGATGATTATGGCCATACATTTTTACAATTTCCTCTGTAAATTACCACAAAAACTCTTAGAGAGGAAATTACACAAATGTGAAACATTGATTAGCCCCAGGCCTATGCCGATTTTAATTGTGCACCTTTTTTGATATGTTTAGGAGTTTTATCTAACCATATCAGCTCTGAAAGGTTTCACCTCCTTCCTGACCAGAGCATTTTTTGCTATTTGGCACTGCGCTACTTTAATTGGTAATTGCGTGGTCATGCAATGCTGTACCCAAATTAAATTTACGTACTTTAATTCCCACACATAGAGCTTTCTTTTGGTTGTTTTTTATCACCACTGGGATTTTTTTTTGTGATATAAATGAAAAAAGATGACATTGTCTACTTTTTGTTATAAAATATATCCAATAAATTCAATTTTTGTCATACATTTAGGCCAAAATGTATTCAGCTAAATGTCTTTGGTAAAAAAAATCTCAATAAGCGTATATTTATTGGTTCGCTCACGAGTTATAGCGTCTACAAACTATGGTATATATACTGGAATTTATGCAGCTTTTATTTTCTTACTGCCTATCTCATTTCTTGAGGTGCTAACATGGCAGGGCAGCACAACCCCCCATGAAATTACCCCTTTTTGGAAAGTAGACACCCAACAAATTTGCTGAGATTCATGTTCACCCATTGAATATTTAATGTTTGTCACAAGTGATTAAAAAAAATATATATATATATTTTTTTTACACAAAGTTGTCACTGAAATTATATATTGCTCACACCTGCCATGGGTATATGTAGAATTACACCCCAAAATACACTTTTTGGGAGCCTAGCTGCATATGGGTGTGGAAAACCAATCACCACCTTTCAAAGGGCGTAAATTGCTCATTTCACTTCCTCACTACACAGTTTCGGAGGCCCTGAAATGTCAAGATATCACCCCCCCAAATGATGCCTTTTTGGAAAGTAGACATCCCAAGCTATTTGCTGAGAGGCATGTTGAGTCCATGGAATATTTTATGTTTTGTCACAAGTTTTTGGAAAATTAAAATAGTTTTTTTTGTTTACACATAATTGTCTTTAAATTATATATTGCTCACACGTGCCATTGGTATATGTGGAATTACACCCCAAAATACATTCTGCTGCTTCTCCTGAGTATGGGGATACCACATGTGAGAGATATTTTGGCAGTCTAACTGCATACAGGACCCCAAAAACCAATCACCACCTTACAAGCCTTTTCTGACACTTTTTGTTTACATGAAATTTTTTTTTTGCTAGAAAATTACTTGGAACCCCCAAACATTATATATATTTTTAAAGCAGAGGCCCTACAGAATAAAATGGTGGGTGTTGCAAATTTTTTTTGTCACGCAGTATTTGCGCAACCATTTTCCTAATGCATTTTTTTTGGAAAAAAACACGGCTGAAAAAAATGATACCAAGATAATGCCTAAACCTGCAGTCATCATCCCGGTAAAACCACTCAAAGTCCACTGGCGTACCAGTACATTGCTGGTCCTTGTTGGGCCTACAGTATATTGTAATGTTCTTTTTTTCATGCAGCCTGTGGGCTGAACAAAGAAAGAGATCCTAACAGAGTCCTTCATTCACATCAATCGATGTGGATTAGGAAATCTCTGCCAGAAAAATGCTCACCATTAGAATATATCGCCCTGCATTCACCCACTTCTAATGATGAGCATACATGCAATGTTCTTTTTTTTTGTTCAGCCCATGGGCTGAATGAAAAAAAAGAACCTAACAGATTCCTGTATTCACATTGATCAATGTGAATAAAGACATCTCTGTCAAGAAAAGTGAAAAAAAAATATATACCGAAGTATAAGGGCAATACATTGTGCCCCTCTATCCACCCCAGCCCCTATGCTTCAGCATATATGCTCTTTTTTTAACTGTGGTGGTGAAATCACCTTCTACAGTGCTGTAGTCACAGATTTACATATACTAAAAGCAGACCCTGTTGCTGTCAGAATAAACAGATCAGTGTTGCAGCTGAATGGCATACCTGCAAAGCAAACAACGGTTAACAATAAAACACAGTAACAATAAATCATTAACTCAATAAAACAACAAAATTTTTTTATTGCAATCTTTGTAAAAAAAAAAAGAGTAAAAAATATATGGCGAAGCATAGGGGCGATCCATTCTCTGTCCACCCCAGCCCCTATGCTTCGCCATATATGCTCTTTTTTTAACTTCAGTGATGAAATCACCTCCTGCAGTGGTGGAGTCACTGATTTACATGCACTGATTTACATATGTTGAAAGAAAAATCTGTTGCTGCCAAAAAAAAAAAAAAATATCAGTGCTGCAGCTGAATGGACTTTGCATAAAAGTGTTATGAGTAAAAATTATATCATAATATATGCTCATAGTAATGCCCCAAAGGACCTATAGGGTATAAATTGATGGAAAATTGTGGGATATAAATGCCTTTATTAATCAGGCATAGCCTTACCAGTGAAATACACAACAGGGCAATCACTGGTAAGGCCATGCCTGATTAATTAATTTATTTTATATTATTTATTTTAGGTACTTATATAGCGCTTTCAATTTACGCAGCACTTTACATATACATTGTACATTCACATCAGTCCCTACCCTCAAGTAGCTTACAATCTAAGGTCCCTAACTCATATGCATTCATACACATACTAGGGGCAATTTTTAGACAGGATCTAATTTGCCTAACAGCATGTCTTTGGACTGTAGGAGGAAACCTATGAGCATATGCAATGATATAATTTTTACTCATAACACTTTTTATACATTTTTTATTTTTTATTCAGAAGGTATTTATCATGTGGTAGGTGTTGATTTAATGCAATATATGTCCCTAATACATTTTGGATCTGTGAAGCTTGCATTTTTATCTAATGTATATTTTTAATTTAACATGCCCACATATATGATATGTATCTGTGTTGCGCATGTATAATTCATGTACGAGATGTAATTGTGTATGCTGGTGGGGGTTTCGTCACTTCCATTCACGCATCCAAGTCTGTCAATTTCAACTGTCTCCACAGCGGGTATAGTTGACATGGTATAGCTTGTTGCCGGTACCTACGTCACTTCCCTGTATTAACTGTGGACGTCATTTCTTTCTTTGCCGGAAGTTGTTGTAAGCTCTGTGAGCTTGACGTGACGCCGCGGCTTGGTGAGTGGTGTTGCATTCCACCTTAGGATGCAGGTTTATCTACACATCAGCTGTGTTTGCTAACTTTACTATTATTGCTGAAGCTATAGTTTACATGTTTCTAATGGTGGAGCATACCAGAAGTGACGCAATCGTGACCACATGATATTGTACACCAATGGCTTTTTAATGTTATATCATGTGGGACACCACTGGGAGTCTGACCAATGAATACGCGTGTAGGTCATGCTGAGATGGAGGCTTGGAACTCACGCCATGGCTGACATTGAGTGGAGCCTAAGTGGTCACCTAATTGTGGGATACATTCAGAACTTATATATTCAGCGCAGTGGGAGAAACGCGTCGGTTGATGTGAGCCTGCTCTATACCATTGCGCCATTTTTACTGTTACTGTGGAATTCCATACTGAGCAATTTTTATCTGGAGCATGTAAGTGCAATTCTCTTTTATTAAAAGTCATTTTAAAGGATATCATGCTATGTAGCGCCTTTTGTTTTTGCTGAGGTTGAATGAGGATACCCCGCAATACCTATTTATAATTAGTGCGGAAGGCTATTGACGTTGATAATCCCCATTCCCATGGGAAGGTGTGGAGGCAACATCTTGACTGTACCCCTTTGAAGTGGAGATGTTTTTATGGGATCCTGACTGGAGTCCATGTGATGTTACCTATTGGATACCATATGCGTTTAACCCAGAGTTGTCTGGTAAGTGTACCCTATGTAGCCTCTGGTGGCGGTTGCACTGCATGTTGGTGTTGGTTGGAATTACATCCTAACTTTTCATCTGACCAGTTTGAAGAACACGTCTGTGCCATGAACGTGAATTTTGAAACACTGATGAGGAGACTTGTCTATTTGAACTATAAACTATCACGTTTATTTTTATTTGTATTTTTCAATTCACATATTGATTTAATGCACATATGATGTAATTATATGTATTGCTTGTTTTGCACATATGAACTTTTCCCACTAACTAGTGGGAACCATCTCTAAGCGCTGCACTAATTTGTACATAGATAATAAGCTGGATTGGAGCAAGAACACTGAGGTGAGGAAGGGCCAGAGCTGCCTCTATTTTTTAAGGCAGCTGAAGTCTTTTAACATCTGCCGGATGAAGCTGAAGATGCTTTATTAGTCTGTGGTGGGCGGTGCTCTCCTATATGCTGTGGCATGCTGGGGAAGCAGGCTTAGGGTAGCCAACACCAACAGACAGACTCAACAAACTGATTCGCAAGGTTAGTGATGTTGTTGGACTTGAGTTGGAGTCTTTAACAACAGTGTTGGAGATGAGAATGTTGTTCAAGGTACGGTCAATCTTGGAAAACTCCTCCCACCCACTTCACAATAGTGAGTACCATCAGTGACAGATTGTTACAACCATGATGCACCACAGAGTGACACAGGAAATAATTTTTGCCTATGGCCATAAAATTATATAATTCTTCTCTGTGTATGATTGATGTGAGGATTTAATCTGGTTTATGATCCACATTTTTATGTAGTGTTTATAATATGTTAGTATTATGTTAATTATTATTTTGAGCAATACTAGAGAAAGTGGTGTACTATTTATATTTTGGTGATTTGATTTTCTGTTGTTTTTCACTCTATGTTATTTATTCTATGTTGTGTTTTAATAGTATGGTTATTTCTTAGAGGATACTTTTAATCTAGTTTTATTTGGTGCTAATTGCTGTTGTTGGTAATTTTATTGTGTCATTGTGTCTTGTTCCGTTTGTTATCGTGCCCTTGTGTTGTCTTTAGTAAATGTGACTGTATCGTAATAGTTTCCCTTTGGGATTATTAAAGGAGAGGTACAGCCAAATTTCCTTTATTTTAATTGGGCACTTCACTATTTTCCATTTTATTTTTAATTAATGTGAGATGACTACACATTTTAGTGGTAGCTGCTCTCATGCCTATTTATGTTCAGTGTATTTAGTGTTAAGAAAATTGGGAGTAGTGTGGGGATTTTCTATTTTTTGTTTTTTACAATATCTTTATTTATTGATATAAAGGTACAACACTCAGTGGTGATTGACTTTTATACTCCTCACTGTGCTGCTAAGAGGAAATCTTTCCCTAGGCAGTTTAAATGTACAAACTTGGGCTATTTTTGTCATTAGTTCCATAAAAGCCCTCATGGTCTCATTTATAAATTCATGGTCTCATTTATATATTCATCTTTTATCCTGGAATATAGGTTCAGTTTTTCCATCATAAGGATTCCACATCACATACCGGTGGTGGTCCACACAGGGGGTCCAGACCCAAGCCTTTTTGTTCTCTAAGTTAAATCATCAGTTAGTGAACTGTATAGAAAATCAAATTTATTTTTTACATTGATAACAGGTACAATCACCAGTAGAAATAAAAGGGAAATTTATTTACAGTGCCTTGAAATGTATTCATACCACTTGAAATTGTCCACATTTTGTCAATGTAAATGTTTTTTATTGAGATTTTATGTGACACATAATTGTGAAGTGGAAGGAAAATGATAAATAGTTTTCCAAATGTTTCACAAATGAATATCTGAAAAGTGTGGCGTGCTTTTGTATTCAGCCCCCTTCATTCTGACACCCCTAACTAAAATCTAGTGGAACCAATTGCTAACAGATGTCATCTAAATAGTAAATAGAGTCCATCTGTGTGTAATTTAATATCAGCATAAATACAGCTGTTCTGTGAAGCCCTCAGAGGTTTGTTATAGAACCTTAGTGAACAAACAGCATCATGAAAGTTAACCACTTCAATACAGGACGTTTATACACCCTTCCTGCCCAGACCAATTTTCAGCTTTCATCGCTCTCACACTTTGAGTGACAATTACTCTCTCGTGCTACACTGTACCCAAACAAAATTTTTATCATCTTTTTCACATAGAGCTTTCTTTTGGTGGTATTTAATAACCTCTGGGTTTTTTATTTTTTGCGGCATAAGTGAAAAAAGTGTGAACATTTTGAAAATAAAACACTTTTTTTTAGTTTCTATGATAACATTTTGCAAATAAGTAATTTTTGTTCATAAAACCTATACTGCTACCTATCTTTGGTAAAAATAACCCAAATAAGTGTATATTATTTGGTCTGTGTGAAAGTTATAGAGTCTACAAGCTATGGTGCCAATCATTGAAAATTGATCACACCTGATGCGCTGACGGCCAAACTCATTTCTTGAGGCCCTGAAATGTCAGGAAAGTATAAATGACCCCTTTTTGAAAAGTAGACATTCCAAGGTATTTAGCATGAGACATGGCGAGTTTTTTGAAGTTGTACTTTTTTCCCACAATTCTTGGGAAAATTAAGAATTTTTTTTTTTGCACAAAATTGTCATAACAACAAGTTATTTCTCACACGCAGCATATGCATACTTCCAATTACACCCCAAAATACATTCTGCTACTCGCCCTGAGTATGGCGATACCACATGTGTGAGACTTTTTCACAGTCTGGCCTCATAGAGAGGTCCAACATACAGGGAGCACCGTCATGCATTCTAGGAGCAGAATTTTCACATCTAATTTCCTAACGACCTATTACACTTGTGAAGGCCCTGGAGCACCAGGACAATGGAATTACCCACAAAATGACCCCATTTTGGAAAGCGAACACCCCAACATATATTTTATGGGGCATTATGAGTCTTTTGAATGGTTCATTTTTTTCTACAAGTCTTCGAAAAACGTGGAAAGAAAATGAAAACACTTTTATTTTTACACAAAGTGGTCAATTTATTAGATATTTCTAACGCATAGCATGTACATAGCAAAAATTAACCCCCAAAATATATTCTGCTACTCATTCCGAGTATGGCAATATCACATGTGTGAGACTTTTTCACACCCTGGCCACATGCAGAGGCCAAACATGCAGGGAGCACCGTCAGGTGTTCTAAAAGCATAAATTACACATACAATTTAATTCATACCTATCACACTTTTGAGGGTCCTGGAGCACCATGACAGTGGAATTAACCCCAAAATGACCCCATTTTTGAAAGCAAACACTCGAGGTATATTCTATGAGGCATGGGCTGGCGATAGGTGCCCGGGTACTCGGATGGGCTGCAGATAGGTACTCAGGTATTCTGATGGGCTGCAGATAGGTACTCAGGTACTTTGATGGGCTGGAGACAGGTACATGGGTAAACTGATGGACTAGTAAAAGGTACTTGGGTATTCTCATGGGCTGCAGATAGGTACTCGGTTACTCAGATGGGTTGGTGACAGGTAGTCGGGTAATCTGAAGGGCAGGTGACAGGTACTCGGGTACTCTGATGGGCTGGTGACAGGTACTTGGGTACTCTGATGGGCAGGTGACAGGTACACGGGTACTCTGATGGGCTGGTGACAGATACTCCGGTACTCAGATGGGCAGGTGACAGGTACTTGGGTATGCTGATGGGCAGGTGACAGGTACTCGGGTACGCTGGTTGTCTGGTGACAGGTAATCAGGTACTCTAATGGGTAGGTGACAGGTACTTGGGTACTTTGGTGGGCTGGTGACAAGTACTCAAGTTCTCTGATGGGCAGGTGACAGGTACTCGGGTACTCAGATGGGATGGTGACAGGTACTCAGGTATTCAGATGGGTTGGCGACAGGTACTCGGATACTCAGATGGGCAGGTGACTGGTACTTGGGTACTTTGATGGGCTGGTGATAGGTACTCTGATGGGCTGGTGACAGGTACTCGGGTACTCTAACGGGCAGGTGACAGGTACTCGGGTACTTTGGTGGGCTGGTGACAGGTACTCAGGTTCTCTGATGGGCAGGTGACAGGTACTCGGGTACTCAGATGGGCTGGTGACAGGTACTCGGGTACTCAGATGGGATGGTGACAGGTACTCGGGACCTTTTATGGGTTGGTGACAGGTACTTGGTTACTTTGATGGGCTGGTGACAGGTACTGGGGTACTCTGATGGGCTGGTAAAAGGTACTCGAGTACTCAGATGGGCTGGTGACAGGTACTTGAGTACTCAGATGGGCTTGTGACAGGTACTTGGGTACTCTGATGGGTTGGTGACACCGTGACAGGTACTCGGGTACTCAGATGGGCAGGTGACCGGTACTCGGGTACTCAGATGGGCTGGTGACAGGTACTTGGGTACTCTGATGGGTTGGTGACAGGTACTTGGGTACTTTGATGGACAGGTGACAGGTACCCGGGTACTTTGATTTACAGGTGACAGGTACGTTGATGGGCTGGAGACAGGTACATGGTTAAACTGATGGACTAGTAAAAGGTACTTGGGTACTCTCATGGGCTGCAGATATGTACTTGGTTACTCAGATGGGTTGGTGACAGGTACTTGGGTAATCTGAAGGGCAGGTGACAGGTACTCGGGTACTCTCATGGGCTGGTGACAGATACTTGGGTACTCTGATGGGCAGGTGACAGGTACTCGGGTACTCTGATGGGCTGGTGACAGGTACTCGGATGGGCAGGTGACAGGTACTCGGGTACTCAGATGGGCTGGTGGCAGGTACTCAGGTACTCAGATGGGCTGGTGACAGGTACTTGGGTACTCTGATGGACAGGTGACAGGTACTTTGATGGACAGGTGACAGGTACCTGGGTATTTTGATTTTCAGGTGACAGGTATTCTGATGGGCTGGTGACAGGTACTCGGGTACTCTAATGGGCAGGTGACAGGTACTCGGGTACTTTGGTGGGCTGGTGACAGGTACTCGGGTACTCAGATGGGCTGGTGACAGGTACTCGGGTACTCAGATGGGTGGACAGTGGTCGGGTAGACTCATGGGC
>BLSH010367861.1:3402595-3420508 GCA_018402905.1 Glandirana rugosa | reverse complement strand
TAGGCTAATAGGCAGGGATTGTCAAACAAATGGCATGAGGGTCTGGGCACTTCTGTGGGTAACATGTACTTAAGCAAAAACTGTGTGTGTGTGGCATGGATTTTAGGGGGGAACCTCCAACAAAAATCAAGAAAAAAATGTATATAAGACCCATTATGCATCCTGGCAGGTCAGAATAGTAGTATGAGCATGCACCCCCTAAATTATTCCAGGTCACATGCCCTCAACCTGGCACAGCACCTTGTTACCATGTTGATGAGGACAAGGTTCTCTTTCCCAAAAACCCTTGGCCGGTGGTTGTGGGGGTCTGTGGAATGAGGGCTTATTGGAATTTGGAAGCCCCCTTAAACAAAGAGGGTCCCAAACACTGCCCCCCATGTGAAAGAATAAAGGTATAAAGCATATACTGACATATGGTGTTATTCAAGTTTCTCTGTTTTTGTTAAAGGGCGCTTCAAGATTCTGATAAGCCCCCACTCTTTCTTCCCACAGCCACTGAGCCAGGGTTGTGTGGAATAGATCATTGTCCTTATTAACATAGGGACAAGGAGTTTTTACAGGGGGATATCCCCTGGCAAGCTACTCCTCATCTTGAGGGCATGTGGTCTGGTATGGTTCAAGAGGAGAGGAACACACTTTTTTTATTTGCACTAACATACAATTTTTTTTAGAACAAGCTTTCAGGGAATGTCCCCTTCTTCAAGGTCTGAGCAGTAAATGCAAAATTGTTTCTGTCACAAGTGCACTAATACAGCTACAATCACCACTGGCAGTTTATAGTTACCTGTGACTTTAATGCGACACAATTTACCTTGGTAACTATTTATGTACCTAACTCCCACCAGCTTCGCGTTTTACACAGATTGTTTAAACTTGCATCATATCTAGGTGTAGATATTTGTTACTCTGTGGGGATTTCAACATTGCAGTTGACCCTCAACTGGACTGTAACTCTCCCTCTAAAGGTTGGGTTCAATTATTGAGTTCAATATTCCATGCAGAGGGGTGTACGTTGTAAGGAGGTGGCAACATGCTAACGAAAGGGAGTACACATTCTTCTCCTCCAGACACCGTTCATACTCTCGCATAGACCTTTTGTTACCAATAAGTGGCTGCTTCAGAGGATCTCCTCCTCTGTACACAATATTACATGGTCTGACCATGCTACAATCTCAGTGACAATAGAGGAGCAGGCACCTCTGGAGTGAGCACCAGTTTTGCGATGTAATGTTAGAATATTACAAGACCCTAATACTGCTACTGCTATCTCTCAGCCTCTCTAGGAACTTTTCCAAATCAATAGTGAGTCATGGGTTCTTTGGAATGCCCACAAGCTTTTCATGTGGGGCATTTGCATCCAGCAGAGCTCTGGAGCTAAAAAAACAATATAATACTAAATTGTCCAAGTTACTCCATAGATTTATATCTATATCCATATGGAACTCCAAAACAAAAAGTCCCCTACAGCACCGTTCCAGACTTCCTTTCTAAGCTAAGGAATGAGTTATGCTCCTCACTATCTGACCAATACGATTTCAGGCATCTCAGGCCACTGAAACTCACCTCATACGCACATGCTAATAAAGCAGGGAAGTACCTTGCCAAAAAGGATTGTGATCCTACAAGCTAAGTCGAGAATCTCCCACCTTATCCATCCTACTCTTCAGCATAAAGAGATAACGGACAAATTTGCTTATTACTATGGAGCGCTTTATAATCTGATGGAGGACCCTGACACTCCTGATATTCAACAATTTCTAGATAGATTGAATCTTCCCACTCTTGCTGAAGACCAGCTTAAGCTCCTGAATGCCCCCTTTCCTATGTCATAAGTATCCAAAATTATACAATCTCTTCCAAATGGTAAATTTTCAGGACCAGACAGCTTCCCAAATGAATATTATAAAATTTTTAATATCACGTTAACCCTGCACCGTACCTATGTTCTTACAAAAGTGATGCTAATGTCATCATTTCCCCTGGAGGTACTGAAACCATATGTGGTCACCCTCCCCAAACCAGGGAAAGACCCCACCACTCCTGCTAATTTCCTCCCAATATCTTTACTAAATTCTGATGTTAAAGTCTTCGCCCAACTCCTGGCTAAGGGCCTGATGAACATTCTCCCTACCCTGATCAAGAATGACCAGTTTGGATTTGTCACAGGCAGACAAACCTCAGACAGAACTAGGAGAATTCTCAATGTGATTCATTATGCTGAAAGAACTTGAACACATTCTCTGTTGTTAGCTCTGGATGCATAGAAGGTGAGATGGTGCTATCAAAATTTGGTTTCAAAAGTAACATACCTTCTGCCATACTAGCATTGTATTCCAATTCCTCAGCACAGGTTTATCCCTCATGCCTATTGTCAAAGACATTCAGTATAACTAACAGAACTCAACAGGATGTCTTTTGTTCCCCATGATATTCAATTTAATAATTGAACCACTGGCCAAATCAATCCGTTCCCATCCATCTATCACATGGTTCCCATTTCAGAAGATCTCACACAAAATCAACCTGTTTGCGAATGGCATCCTTCTACTGACCAACCCGAAAAGTTCCCTTCCCTTAGCATACCAAACTTTAACACAATTTAGCAATATTTCATACTACAAAGTAAACACTTCAAAGTGCATGATTCCAGACTTTAGTGTGAGAGCAAACACCAGACACACTCTCAAAGCACAGCTCCCTTTTTCTTGGAGCTCAGGGGGATACAATACTTGGGTATCACCCTTACGGCAAGCATATCTAATCTAGTCCCCTCTAATTTCAAATCCTTACTAAACCAAATCTCCACACAGCTAAATTGCATCTCGCAATTTGAACTGACATGGTATGGTAGGCTGGTGGCCTTTAAAATGAATATCATACGCCAACTTCAATATCTAGAAAGCCATGCCTATCCCGATTCCAACCCAGTACTTAACATCCCTGCCAAGTATCCTTCATAAATACATATGGAAAGGGAAGAGAGCAAGGTGTGCTCACTCGTGTCTTATTAAGCACAGTTCCTTAGGGGGTGCAGACCTTTCGGATTTGAGGGATTGCTACTGGACAGTACAGCTAAACCAAATTAAACACTGGTTCTTATCGGAGGAAGTTCCCGTATGGGTGGATATAGAGTCAGCCCTATCGCTCATTGGAGACTTGCATATGCTCCTCTTAAGTGACATGTGGAAGCTCTGAGATCTTAGCCTCCTGCCTATTGCCCACGCAAGCATTGCTGCAAGCTTGGAGACACTTGAACAGAGATTACACGCTGTGTGATATATCCACGAAGGTGTCATTCCCTATCAACATTCTAGAATCCATGATACCTATGATGGATACTAAACCTCTGACCTAGTGTGGACAATCCGTAATCACTGACCTTTATACCCAAGATAACCCCAAACCATTGAGAGAACTTGAGGAATTTAATCTACCCAAATCAGCATTATTTACGGGTATATGCATACTACATTTTCTTGCGAAGCACCCCATTCCCACATTAGTTGCACACCTTAAAGTGTGGTAATTTTACACCTCTGTCGGGCAGAAGGTGAAGGGGATCTTCTTGTTTTACAACATCTTGCAAAATAAAGGTAACTTCTGCAAATCTAACACAATGATTAAGTGAGAAAGTGACCATAGATCTACATTTACCCCTAGCCAATGGCGAGCCGCATTCTACTCTATTTCAAAGGCAGCGCATTGCATATTCCATTGGGATATGGCATTAAAAATCACCAATAGATGGTATTGCACCCCCTTCCAGGTGGTAAAATGTTCCTCTTCCTGCTCCGCTCTATGCTGGTGCAACTGTGGCCAGGTAGGAAACCTATTACATTGTCTCTGGAAATGCCCCACCTTGACCAGCCTTTGGAGGCAAACATTCCAACTTATATCCATGTGCACCAGAATGTTTACTTTCTCAGGTCCCAAAGTAGCCCTACTCAATATTGGTATAGACAAGTACCCATGAGTGTATCGACAAGTTGCCACGCACATACTCCTTGCCGCATGCTCTGTAATTCTCCAACAATGGAAATCACTTTTAGCACCAAACCTCTCTGAAGCAGTAAGCATAGTTCACCTGAACTGTACTTATGAGAGGCTATTGGCCATAAACTTGTTTTCATATGATGCATTTAGCAAATCTTGGAGCATATGGACAGATAGATGTAATCTGTAACAAAACACTGTTGGTATTATCTTGTAAATTGAGGATTGTATCTTAGAATCTGCACTGTACTATTCATACTGGCTATACCTGTAATAACCTGGTACTTTTGTTATAATCAATTAAAATTAATTAAATAAAAATGGTCACATATCAGTTATAGTTAGACTCTTTTACATACTTTACATATCTATATGAAATAAATACATTACAGCACAATCAATAAAGATGCATTGAAGAAACTTCGGTGTAGTGCCACATGTATATGGTTTATCCAGCATGGATAGTGTTTAGTGTGTTGGGATGGCATTCTTGAATTTATGACCTACATTCATAACCAACTCACCCTAGAAAGTACATATATATTTAAAAATGAAGTTGTATTGGATTTTAATTCATGATTTGTACATCTTTTTTTAAACTGATATGTAAATTTTACTGAGTGCTGGAGTTTACCATTTTACAATTTTAAAAAATCTTTACATTTTTCAGCATTTGCAGAGGTATATTAATATAAAGTAATAATTATTCTGATTTAATGAATTTTAAATATGGTTGTCTATAAAATATTAATGGATAAATGCATTTAAATCACTTCATAATGATATAAAATATTCAAGAAGATTATGAATTTTAAAATCATGGAAGAACTAAGAGGGAGTATTGAACTTATTAAAGTCATTATTAAAGTCATGTGCAAATTTTGTCATTTGGTACAGTTCTAATTAACTAATATGATACAACAGAGGAAGGTGAGCAAAATGACATAACAGTCAGCACAAGAGTAAGAATTATTTGCTACTCTGTGCTTCTTTTGTGTAGGTCTTGCCTTTCCTAGCAGAAAAAACTGCATATTCATTTCTCATTATTGCAGTAAAACAAATTAATTATAAGCAAAATTTAAACCAGATTGTATCCAAAGTAGGAATGTTTAACATGTAAAAGAAAAAAATCACACATCCAAAAAAATCACCTTTATTAGAAATCCTCATTAAAAAAATATCTTCACAATGAGGAGATACAGCTAACATGTTTTGTGTTAATGCAGTGCTTAATCATAGCTTAAGCTATGAATAAGCACTGCATTTGCATGAAAAGCATTAGCTGTATATGCTGTATCTCCTCATTGTGAAGATGTTTTTAATTGAAGATTTCTAATAAAGGTGATTTCTTTGGATGTGTGTCCAACCAGAATTTTTCTTTTACATGAAGACTGCCGTGGACAGGGCCTGCACCCATTAAAGTGGGGTAGTGGAGGTGGAACAAGGGAAAGACCTGGATTGCTCTCTTTGTGTTTGTATGCAAATGTTTAACACACTATATTAGTGTACAAAAAAGTTTACTAATATCTGTTTTCCATAGGAAGAGTGGTGGTAATGTCAACTTCTAATTCCAGAAACAAAGGCCCATACTATAACAAAACATAGAGTTTCAATTACCACCAAGCTGACTAGTTTTTGGGCATGCCACCACACTTTCTTATTTGATCTGAAAACTAATATGTAGCTTTTTAATAAAGATAAGCAGCTAGGCTGGGGAGAGCATACCATTCTACACATACTCCCTTTGAATGAGTCTCCTAATTCATCAATCTCTGCATTTTCAAGAAATTGACTCTGATAGATACAGGGAGATTATTTTTTTTGCATTGTAAAATGTATATGGTGACATGCATACTGGCTAAAGTTTGCATTCCCCCTTCTTTTTAGCAGGAAGTCCTACAAATCCTATTATCGAACATTTCAAGTAAACTACACTCTTCTGTAGCTAATGGGGAACTTCAGTGATTCTTTAAACCCTTCACCTCCAACATGAGGTTAGGGCACAGGGAGAGGCTGTTCATTGGCACCACTCCCCTACCCCTATCTTTAATATGATGCAAAATACTACCTCCACCAAGGGCTTTATCTCTAAGTGTTATGCTATGTTGCTTGTTAAGTTTCTTAATGGGTACCCCATTAAGGTGTAGAACTACTGGGCAGCTGATATAGGTCCCTTTGAGGAAAAGCAATAGGTGGGAGCCCTGCAGGCAGTCCAAGATTGCTCCCTTAATGTAAACCAGAAACATATGCAACTCTATATTATCCTCAGGGTATACTAAACTCATAAAAACTGTTCCCCATGATCTCTGCTGCATTTACCACACAGGGATTATCTAGATCAGTGATTCTCAACCCTGTCCTCAAGTACCCCCAACAGGCCATGTTTTGTGAAAATCTTTTAGATAAAATAGCCTTCCTAAATACCAAGCCATAGACTCAGATTGAAAGCACCTGTGCAAGATAATGGAAAACCTGAAAACATGGCCTGTTGGGGGTACTTGAGGACAGGGTTGAGAACCACTGCTCTAGATAATCCCTGTGTGGTAAATGCAGCAGAGATCATGGGGATTAAATCCACCTATAATGGCATTAGATCTAGCAACTAATATACTTTTTTAACTCGCCTGACTTAGTTGTGCCTGTGCTTGATCATACTGTCCAAATACTTAACTTTGTAGTTGTTGAAAGGTAATACTCCCACAGGGGGTTGGTTTATTATATGCTACCTGTCATGGTAATCTATGTTTGTACCATGAAACTGTATAAACTGTGTTTCCTTAAATACTGCTTTGCATTGACGGTATACGCATTATGCTTGCTTTGGAATTGTAATCTATTTGTCTTTAATAAACACACTCTCTGATTTAAAAAAAAAACATCTGGAATGTGGTGTGTTGATCCATGTGGCCAGCTGTAGTCTATACCATTGTATACTTATGTACATACATGGATATACATTACTGCATAGACAAAAATATGTATTAAAGTGTATTGCTGGACTTCCGGTTCCGGCGCCTTCATGTGAGGAAGCACGAGGCAGCTCCTCCGGGCTAGCAGCTTTCACTTCAGCTTATAAAACAAGCTCGCGCCCATCTACAACAAACCCCACAATACCCATTGCTGTGGGAACTCTCCGGGCATGGATCGGTTCATCCTTCATGGCTCCCAGCAACCAGAACAAGGTGCACGGCTAGATCTGGCCTCGGCAAAGCCGCGGGAGTCCAACATGGTGTCGACTCCGCAACCCCCTACGAACGCAGGTTCGGTGAGTGTTCCGCTCGTTCAAACCTCCATGAATGCTTCTACGCCACAGAACGATCACCTCTCAACGAGCGTTTCAATCATGCCTGCTACCTTCGTTCCCCCATCCACGATCGTTCCCACTCTAACGATCGCTGAAGACCAATACGCAGGCCTGGCACAAGCTGTAGCAGCCCTAATACTCCCAAACATAGCTGCAGCAGTAGACAATGCAGTAGCCAATGGAATAGCTCAACTGCGCAAAGACCTCGGAGATCACTCAAAACGTCTGAATGATCTGGAATCTCGCATATCAGACATGGAAGATGAAATGCAAAGTACATGATCTTTTGAACAGCAAAGGACAAACACACAACAATACGTGTTGGGAAAACTAGATGACCTAGAAAATAGGTCAAGGCGCAACAACTTATGGATTGTGGGCCTACCGGAGTCATACAACACCGACTCACTGCAAGATCTATGTTCAAAGCATATACCCACTGCGCTAGGAATCACCCAACTCTGCGTGGTAGAAAGAGCCCACCGTCTTGGTTCTCCCTCCAACGACAGACGCACACCCCTACCTATCATTGTTCGTTACCTAAATTATATGGACAAATCCATGATACTGAGCTCCTATCGCAATTCTAAATCGCTCCAGATTGACGGTCACAAATTACTCTTTTTCGCAGACTACTCCCAAGAGGTCTCACGCCACAGGAAAGCCTTCCAACCGATTTGTCAGGTGCTCTATCAGAAGGGAATCAAATTCTCACTATCCTACCCTGCAATCCTCCGATTCACGAACCAACAAGGCGATCAAAAATCTTTCACACACCCGGACGAGGCACTCCATTACCTTCAAGACTACCTCCACATCCCAATGGAAACTGCGGAGACTACTTCATCCCCGAGATCACAGACGCCTAGGGACCAACGTAGCCCCAGGAAGGACCCTCCAAAGCGTCAATGCAGATCTAGAGCGGTGAACATGGAATAATTTAATCAACCAACACCTTATCTCCCAAAGCAAGTAACAACCTCCAAAGGCTTCATCTCCACATATCCCACGAATCACCTTCTGCCAGGACTTAATGCTCCTTGCTTTCAAGCTTCACGGATACAACCCGAAGCGATCCTTGTCTACTAACTCCTTCATTTAGAACTCTGATCCTCATGACCTCCCCTCCTCACAACCTCCGATCTTCATCTCAAACTGAACCTTCTCCAGCCGCTACCCGATCCTCTCAGCAGGCTATCACCACACAGCAACAAAGCTCAAGCTGGACCACTACTATGCGGAGGGAGGCGGAAGAATCCTCTTATTTCCACTCGATCGGGGACCTTCCCATGGATGGAAACCATACATCTACACAGCGAGCAAACCTCTTACTCCCCCCCGGTAAGGCTGTCCAAAGCTTGTCACACCCACATGGGGAAAAAAGAGAAGTACGACCTTCCTAGACTCACTCTAACCTGTTTACTTCACCTGGCCCCCGTTGGGTCACCCCCTCCCTATACCCACCCAAATCCGAGATGCACGACAGACCAATACTCTTCCGAGGAAGACCGCCCCTCATTCACCTACGCCCTTCACCTATACCTGCATTCGTGCTTTAAACCCATGCGACACCTCTTCTCCTTCCATGTACCCATAACCTGAAAGTGGTATCATGGAACGTGAAGGGCTTGCGCTCACCCCAGAAACGTATGGCAGTCCTTAGACACTTAAAACGCCTAAAAACTGACATTGCAATACTACAAGAAACGCACTTAACCCCCACAGATTTCCACCGCATGAAAAAGTTATGGGTAGGCCAAGTAACAGTTTCTTCAGCGGTTAAAGGTAGGGCCGGAGTTCTTCTGCTCATACATAAATCGCTTCCCTGCGAGCTAACCTCTACATCCACAGACAGCGAGGGACGAACCTTCAAAGCCAACCTAAAATCAGGTATTCACGAATGGGCAATCTGCGCTCCCAATAACCCCCCCAAATACTTTTTTCAACACCTAGCATGTGGCGCCCCACATTCACCTCCCCTTTATGATGGGAGGTGACTTCAACCAGGCACTCGACTCATTAGAAGATAAATCCAACCCCCCCACCTGACAACCACCTAATATTACTCCCCTAGCCGGCTTTGTAGAAGACCTGAATCTCATAGATTTATGGAGAAGGGCCAACCCCACGGGTAGGGACTTCACTTTCTTTCCCCCCCTCACAACACCCTATCCAGAATCGACTACATTCTAACCAATTCAGAGCTAGCCGACCACACAACAGACCCCACTATCCACCCAATAGCAATCTCAGACCACGCCCCCATTTCAATAGAAATCACAGGCCTAGGCCCCCAGACCCCCCTAAGGATATGGCGATTCCCTTGTTACCTAGCCCAAAACCAATCACTTTCCGATTCCCTCAAACATACTTGGGACGACTACCTAAGTAACAACCGAGAGCACTCCTCAAACCCAGGTCTCCTATGGGAAGTGGGAAAAACTGTACTTAGGGGCCAAATCATTTCTTTTTCCGCTGCCCACAAAAGGCGAGTCAAAAAGGAATACGCGGCAGCCAGCTCTGCACTTAGGGCAGCCCAAACTCGCCTGAACCTCACAAACTCCCCTGAAAACAGGACACAATGGACCGCAGCCAAAGCACATTTCGACTTGTGGGCAGAGGAACAAGAAAAGTTACATAAATCTATTTCAGACCTAAGCTTCCACAAATTTGGTAATAAACCGGGAAAATTACTAGCTCGCCTTTGCAAGGGAACCCATACCCCCTCACATATAGCCGCCCTCAAAAACCCCAACGGAGACTTGATTTCTTCGCCAAAGGGCATCATCACCATCCTGGAACAATACTACACATCCCTCTATAGCCAAGACCCCATAGATGAACAGGCAGCGCAAAAATTCCTAGAGCAAATCCCCCTCCCCTCAGTGAACGATTCACAATTGGATAAACTAAACGCCCAAATCACCTTGGAGGAAGTTAGATCAGCGATTAAGTCCCTATCGCCAGGAAAAGCCCCGGGCCCAGACGGCTTCACCTCAGAATTTTACAAACTCAATGCAGACACGCTAGTCCCCACCCTGACCAATGTATTCCAACGGATATTAGAAGGTGCCCCTTATCTCCCGTCGGGACACCAAGCCCATATAAAACGAATCCCCAAGAAAGACAAAAATCCCCCTGAACCAGGCTCATATCGCCCAATCTCCTTACTCAATCTAGATTCTAAGCTCCTTTCCAAGATCATGGCCAACAGACTGGCAACCATTATGCCTGACATTATACATCCAGTCCAAGCGGGCTTTACACAGGGCCGTTCGGCGGTATCCAACATTAGAAGGGATTCTCGCAGTGCTGGACCTTGCGGGGACCAGTCCAACCTCGGAACATGCCATAATAACACTCGATGCTGAAAAAGCATTTGACAACGTCAGTTTCCGTTGGTTGCGGCTGGTCCTCGAGAGGTTTGGCTTTGCGGGCCCCTTCCTGCACCTCATCTCCACCATGTATGCGAACCCAACAGCCCAAGTCATTACAGCTGGGTCCATCTCAAATAAAATACCACTCCACAAAGGCACAAGACAGGGATGCCCCTTATCTCCCTTGTTATTCAATATTGCTCTTGAGCCCCTATCTACCCACCTTCGGAACCACCCCAAATTACATGGGATCAAAATAGGCAATACCGAAACCAGGTTAGCGATGTTCGCTGATGACATTTTAATATTCACCTCTGCCCCCCAACTAGATATCCCATGCATTCAACAAGTTTTCACACAATTCAGGGGCTTCTCCGGACTCAAAATAAACTTTGCAAAAAGCGAAGTACTCCCACTATATCAAGCCCACTCTCCGACTTGGTCAATCAACTCCCCATTCCAAATAGCCAAGACACACATTACATACTTGGGAATTAAAATTGGCAGAACCCCGCACTATCTCTATCATCTGAACTTTCCCCCAATTATATCTAAGATTATTACCCAGTTAGACACCTGGTCCAAACTACCCCTCTCCTTCTTTGGTCGTTGCCACCTCTACAAAATGGTATCCTTCCCCAAACTACTGTACCCTTTACAAACCATCCCCCTGCTATTGAAACACTTAGACATACAGAAACTTCACAAAGCCCTATCTAAATTTATATGGCAAGGTAGAAAACCGAAGATAGCACTCCAAAAACTATTCCTCCCCAAACACGAGGGAGGGACGAATCTCCCAAACACACGACTCTACAATATGTCTTGCCTCTTGAGATCTGGCCTGGATTTGATATCCCACAAATCGCATTACGCAAACCATGAACTAGAGTCGCAAATGGTTACCCCTCATGCTCTGGCAGCTCTGCTCCACTGTGAACCTAAATCTCTCCCGCCCGCATTAAGACATAATCTACTTATCAGAGACACAGTTCTGGCATGGAGGGAGACAAGAAGAAAGCTGGGAGTCTCACCGCAAATCTCCAGACACCTATCGATTTTGGGTCACCCCCTCTTCTTCCAAGCCTCTCATCACCCGATCTTTGCCAGCTGGGCAGCCAAGGGCCTGACCCACTTCTTCCAGCTATATGACACCAAAACAGGCTCACCCCTAGCTCTCCAAACGATTGCTGATAAATACAACATCCCCCACCACCATCTATATATTTGCCAAGCCCTCAGCTTCATCAGCAAAATATGCCCAGGAAAGAATAAACGCTTCAAACTCTCTCTCATAGACTCATTCACCGACCTGGATGCCTTCAAAATTGCACATCTCTACAAACCAATGTCTTCTTATACTGCCAAACCTTTAAAAGGCAACCTTCTATTGACATGGAACAAAGACTTATCATCTCAAGAAGCATCTTTCCACATAATTAAGGGCTACAACATTACAAGGTCATTCATCACTAATGAATTCTGGCGAGAGCAACAATTCAAAATTATGCACCACACTCACGTCCCTTATAGGAGGCGAGAAACGGACCCCCATCAACAGATCTGCCACTGGTGTAACGAATACAGACCCTCGCTACTACACAAATTGTGGTCATGCCCAAACATTGTACAATTCTGGGAAGCAGTTGAAAAACTAGCAGCAACAGTAACCGGCCTAGGACCTCACAAAAACATCTACCTACTCCTTTTCGGCGCATATCACTCTCCTAAGTCACCTCTTCCATCCCACCAGCTGAAAGCTTTACAAGGAAATCTACCTTGGCTCACAACGTGCTATATGATAGCCAGAAGAACTATACTCAGACAATGGATCCAACCCTCCCCCCCACCATAAAGTCTGTGCATCAGGAGCTGATATCTTTAATGGAAAAAGAACGTCTAGACCTATCAACCCAGCAAAAAGCTCCCTCTCATTCACACCGAAACCAGACTCACAAATTTCACAGTAAGTGGGACAGATATATACACTCCCTCCCATCAAGAAGACCCATGTTTCCATAGACACCAACAAGTCCACAGGTTTCAGCAATCTCTATGTCTCGGAAGCCCCACTAAAATGATTCAAAGAACCTCCCGAAACCATACATCAGGATGATACCACAAATCCAATTGGACAGTGATAATAACATTAAATAACACCTTTAAATCTTTGGACATCAGCATCCTGCCAGACCCACGAGTGCCTGGCTCAAACCATAGCCAAATACAACAGGTGGTCGAACTGACTCTCGGACCCCCCCACCCTCACCCACCACCCGCCTTCCATGCCCCCAGTGCCCCACCCTTCCTTCCCCCCCTCCCCTACCCAATGGATGGTAATATACAGGATAATTATACCCATATCCCTGCAACGGACACTATGTTACTCCATTGAGTTGTATTAGATGTCACTTATTGTGAATGTTTTCTTTTTTTGATGTGTATTGAAAATACCCAATAAATATTATTTAAAAAAAAAAAAAAGTGTATTGCTATATTTTTTCTGTATTGTGGGATAAAACATCATACCAATGCACTTCAACAGCAAATGGTTCTGTTTTCCAAAAAGAAAAGTGCAGCATTATAAAAAATAAATAAATAAAAACAGATTTTTGAGAGAAGCAACCTATAGATAAACCTTAATACATTTCCATCCCATTAATTTTTTTTACTTGTCTTGAACAAATATAAAAAAAAACATTTGCAATCGTATTCAATTTTTTTTTTTTTGTATAATATCTCTCATTGGACCTTTCTGGGCTACTTTGGATAGATTGTCTTTTTATTTATTGGTTTGGAAGACTCTTCAGCTTTCTCTTTAGGCACAGAGATGTAGTTTACTGTGAACTCCACTCACTGTCATCTACTCTATCAATTACAAATAGTAGCCACTAGTAAAAGAGAGATGCAACAATTTGTGTGACTCCTATGAGCCGAGGACACTAATCCACTTAGTCTGGGAAAATTCTCACATCTGAAATAGTGGCAGGGGAGATTAAACGCTGTATAGCCTCTTGAATATTTTTTCTTTTTTTTTTTACTTCAGAAATGTAGCTCCAGCCAACAATACCCTATTCAGATGTTTTAGATATTCAGCAAAGTGGCCAAAAAGTCACCATAATGCCCAATAAAGGGAAACACATTTTTATATGTATGGACGTATACATTTTGCATGGCTAAATAAATGCTACATAGATCTGCCAATAATCTAGGCAAACTACATCATTTGCAGTTAGAGATTCCCCTAACTTGGAAAGGGATACACAGTCCTAGTAGTTATCACATTTAACTTTCAGAATCCAAAACTGGCCTATTACATACTTTTATTCAAATCAGTAGTTTGAAGGCCCTGTAGTGCACGTTGGTGTCTCTCTTATCCTTCAGCTTACACTGTTGGGGTACAAAATTTACTCCATTGGTTGCACAACATCACACTTGGCACTTTGGCAGCATTAAAAAGCTGTTTGGAAATATCTAAAATCTAGCATTGCATTGTGGCTGCTGAGCTTTTTCAGGAACAAACTTTAGTACACTTGCAGTAATGCAGGTATTCAAATCAAAGGTGAGCTTGCACTCCATTTCACTGTTTTTAAATTAAAGCTTTTGCCTAAGAGAAGATGTTGCAAGATGTGCGGCTAGCCAGCATTGCTGCCCCCTCCTCCCTTTCAAATATAAAAACATAGGAATAAGTATCTACTCTAAAGTATGTTTCTTTTAAGATGCTTAGTCCTCTTACCACCAATTGTTCATATTCTGAAAATTTCTTTGTGAGTGCTATTATTTAAAGAAATATTAAACCCAACAGCAAACATTTATTGTATTACAGCTTACCCATTCTTAGATGTGATGGCTTCATTAATTTTCTTTTTAGGCATTATTTCTTTTATTTTCACCTGGTGATCTAGCCAGTAAGCCAGTTGTTTTATAACAGAACAACCTGTCCTGCAGATATAGCAGTTAGGGGGTTGAGACAAATTATATATCAATGACAATGGTCAGCTTTTTTTACCTTTATCCCATATGGAACAAAACTGGTGTTTGGATTCATTTCTTTAGTGTTTCTACATCTGCTAGTACATCTAACTTTACCCTCCCTCCAGACTGATAGTGCTGCTGTCCCAAGGTGTGTTACTGGTCCGATCACCAGGTGAAACAGGTGAAAACAGAGTGAAAAAGCCTAAAAAAACAAATGCAGCCATCACATTTATGGATTGATAAGCTGAAATATATCACTTTTCTGGTTTGGGGTTTAATATTTCTTTAATGTTGATTAAAATTAATTAACCTTTCGTGAAATACAAAATATTTCTTGATCTACTAGCAGATTAAGCCATATCCACATGAACAAAATAACAAAGGAAAATTACATTTGGCCAATGGAACCATTTAAATTGCCATGACTCATGTTGCAGCGACTTTGAAAAAGGTCCCTACCCTACTTTTTACTGATTTAATTGCGACTTGCATAGACTTCATAAATCAGCAGTGCAAATTGCACTGATGTGTGGCTTTGAAATAGCGCTGAAATGTCCGATTTCAAAGCCGCACCAGCATGAACGAGGGTTCTGAAGGAAAAATCTCTGTGCCTATCCTTACTTTCTACAACATTATTCTGACAGCACAGCTTTCATACTTAGACTAGGAACAATGTTAATAAGTCAGACTCTGTATTCCATTTAATTGTTTTATAATTTAAGGGTTTTGCCGAAAGAAGATGGAAGATAACTTTCTATTAATTTTTACCAGGCATTAAAGCTGATTTTGCTTCTGTTTGTTAATAGGCTCTGACCTTTTCTGACTTCATGGCCAAATCCTGAACACTGCTATTCCACTGTCCATCTAAACTGGTCTAAGTTAGACTGCTTAAGTGGCCAATAAGGGCACTCGTATTAGACCTGAAGAATAGCTGTAGGTAGAGCTTAGTTGAAAAGTCAGGCTCCAGTAACAACGTTAAACTCCTAAAAGTTTAAAATAGAGTACAGGTTTGCTTTAATTCTCTATAAGTAACTCACAAAAGGTTGTTTTTTTTCAATTTAAAAAAGAATAACCCTAAACCCTGAATCAACCCCCCCCCCCCCCCCACGTAAATAAATATAAATACATGAAAATGTAAAAAGCAAAGTAGAAAGCATACCAGATCCCATACTTGCATAAAATGGCATAATATATGAACAATTATATAAAATGTAGTATACAAGGCGAAACATCATTTGCAATATACAGTATCTGCAAATTACCAACTCCATAGTTAGTATACAATCTCTACCAATGACAAACCAAAATTGCTTTCATTGCTTCACTGACACATTTATTTTATAGAAAGAATATATGGACAGATTTAGCCTTATGGTAAGGATGAGAGTTGCTTACTGCGTCTGGGATTCAATGTCATTAGTGACAACAGACCTCTGTTGTTTGTAGCACAGAAAAAGACTTCATATTTTCTACATGAAAAATTCCTTGAACTGATCTGTAGAGACAGATTAGGGTGATGTTTAGTGAAAGGTAATTAAGCACAACAGTGACCATTTATTTAAAAACCGATTAGCACAGCGGTCTGCATTAAGTATTTTCCCATTATTTCATACTGTTTTTTTCTGTTCTTCATACCTGGGGGAAGTTTTAAATACTTAAGACGATTAGTTTTGTTCTCAGTTCATGTAATCATATTAAATAAAAAAAAAAAGAATAAATAAAGAAGTTCTTAGCAGAAGCATTTTTGAGCTTCAAAGCTTTCACTGTACTTTGATTCTAACTTAAAAAAAGTTATAAATAAAAAGAAATTCTTAGCTTCACTACACTTCACCACTAATTAAAGACGAAGAACTAAAAATCCTAGCCTTTCCTATAGATTCTAACCTAATTATTACTTAATAACAAGTCTTACCCATCATTTAAGCAATGCCAGTAAATACAAGAGCAAACACCGGAACCTCTGTCATTCATAATTCATTGTTCAAATAATACATTGTTCAAATGAAAATTCTTTAGAAAAAAAGATCAAATATTTATCCAGATGTAGAAAGCAGAAAATATGTATTTAATATTCAGTTCTTGTTGAACTTTCCTTATCGTAAAACCATTTGCATACGATAATTAGTTTTTACATTGTTACATTGTTTTTAATGAGTATGTTTGTCTGATTTATAGCTTAGGATACCAGTGGCTTCAGTGCTAGATGATATAGAGATGAAGGTTGTTATTTGGGATATGAAAATAAGCATAGTACTTTCTTTATTTCTTTGTTATGGTGCTTTGATTATTCTGGATATTGAACTAACATGCCCTTGTAAAGTGTATGGAGGGACCGCAGAACATACTGTATGGCACTGGTGGTAAACTTCCTTGACACTGGATCAATAACATGACCTCCAACTGCCCTTAATCTATATACTGCATTCATTTTAACTAAAGGGCAAAGTACGTTATAGAACAAAATTAGTATGCTTGCTTAGGTATTACACTGCACTTAACCAAGCCATTTCAGACATCTACATTATGCACTGATTCAGTTTGAGGGGCTTTTTGAATTATTTATTGCCTTCTCACCATAGCCTTATTGGATTATAATTTATAGTTATATAGTTGGTAAGCTTGAATAAAACCCTGATCCATCCAGTTCAACCTGAATGTGTGTGTTTATGTCAGTACCATTTTCTTTTTTTTTTTTAACCATAGATTTTTATTGAAAGCTTATAGTTGTACATTGATAGCATTCAGTTATCGAATGAAATATTTATACAACATGATAGAAGTATTCGATACATATACAACTAAACATAAGTAAGGCTTGCTCATTTATTTATACCTGCTTAGTTCCTATGTCTGAGAGGTAGTGGGTGCGACCTCACTCAGAGGTAGATCCTGTCACCCCTATAGGGAGCAAACTGTGTATTTACTCGTTCGGAATGAATACAAATCAACATATACATAGCTTATGAAGATAGTACAACATATTTATAAAGTAAGCTATTGACTTACGATAGTTACATGTTGATATTCGAAAGTTATTTTTAGATACCAATTTTTTTTTTTTCTTTTACCATGACTGTATTTGTGTGTGTAAGTCCAACTTGACCTACCTAGTCCCAAAATAAGTTCGAATGGTTGATATATTGATATTTAATATTAGGTTATTCCGATACCACTCTTCCGTTATTTATTAAGTTTTTCGGGGAGTTTGACTTAGTCACGTATTACATCTACAGACTTTACCGAACCAATTCACGTCACATTATG
>BLSH010367861.1:3351737-3366757 GCA_018402905.1 Glandirana rugosa | reverse complement strand
ACCTGTCACCAGCCCATCAGAGTACCCGTGTTCCTGTCACCAACCCATCAGAGTACCCGTGTACTTGTCACCAACCCATCAGAGTACCCAAATACTTGTCACCAACCCATCAGAGTACCCAAGTTCCTGTCACCAGCCCATCAGAGTACCCGAGTACCTGTCACTAGCCCATCTGAGTATCTATCACCAGTCCATCTTGAGTAGTCTAGTACCTGTCACTAGCCCATCTAAGTACCAGAGTACCTGTCACTAGCCCATCTGAGTACCCAAATACCTGTCACTAGCCCATCTGAGTACACGAGTACCTGTCCCCAACCCTTCTGAGTACCCAAGTACCTTTCACCAGCCCATGAGAGTACCTGAGTACCTGTCACCAGCCCATGAGAGTACCCGAGTACCTGTCACTAGCCCATCAGAGTACCTGAGAACCTGTCACCAGCCCATCAGAGTGCCCGAGTACCTGTCACCAGTCCATCTGAGTACCTATCACTAACCCATCTGAGTACCCAAATACCTGTCACCAACCCATCAGAGTACCCAATTACCTATCGGCAGCCATCAGAGTACCCGAGTACCTGTTACCAATCCATCAGAGTACCCGAGTACCTGTCACCAGGCCATCAGAGTACCCGTGTTCCTGTCACCAACCCATCAGAGAGAGTACCCGTGTACTTGTCACCAACCCGTCAGAGTACCCAAATACTTGTCACCAACCCATCAGAGTACCCAAGTTCCTGTCACCAGCCCATCAGAATACCCGAGTACCTGTCACTAGCCCATCTGAGTATCTATCACCAGTCCATCTTGAGTAGTCTAGTACCTGTCACTAGCCCATCTAAGTACCAGAGTACCTGTCACTAGCCCATCAGAGTACCCGAGTACCTGTCACTAGCCCATCTAAGTACCACAGTACCTGTCACTAGCCCATCTGAGTACCCAAATACCTGTCACTAGCCCATCTGAGTACACGCGTACCTGTCCCCAACCCTTCTGAGTACCCAAGTACCTTTCACCAGCCCATGAGAGTACCTGAGTACTTGTCACCAGCCCCTCAGAGTACCTGAGTGCCTGTCATCAGCCCATCAGAGTACACGAATACCTGTCACCAACCCATAAGAGTACCCAAGTACCTGTCACCAGCCCATCAGATTTCCCAAGTACCTGACACCAGCCCATCAGAGTACCCGAGTACTTGTCACCAGCCCATCAGAGTACCTGAGTACCTATCACCAGCCCATCAGAGTACACAAGTACCTGTCACCAACCATCAGAGTACCCAAGTACCTGTCACCAGCCCATCAGATTACCCGAGTACCTGTCACCAGCCCATCAGAGTGCTTGAGTATCTGTCACCAACCCATCAGAGTACCCGAGTACCTGTCACCGGCCCATCAGAGTACCCGAGTACCTGTCACAACCCATCAAAGTACCCGAGTACCTGTCACCCGCCCATCAGAGTACCCGTGTTTCTGTCACCAACCCATCAGAGTACCCAAGTACCTATCGGCAGCCATCAGAGTACCTGAGTACCTGTTACCAACCCATCAGAGTACCCGAGTACCTGTCACCAGCCCATCAGAGTACCCGTGTTCCTGTCACCAACCCATCAGAGTACCCGTGTACTTGTCACCAACCCATCAGAGTACCCAAATACTTGTCACCAACCCATCAGAGTACCCAAGTTCCTGTCACCAGCCCTTTCAGAGTACCCGAGTACCTGTCACTAGCCCATCTGAGTATTAATCACCAGTCCATCTTGAGTAGTCTAGTACCTGTCACTAGCCCGTCTAAGTACCAGAGTACCTGTCACTAGCCCATCTGAGTACCCAAATACCTGTCACTAGCCCATCTGAGTACACGAGTACCTGTCCCCAACCCTTCTGAGTACCCAAGTACCTTTCACCAGCCCATGAGAGTACCTGAGTACCTGTCACCAGCCCATGAGAGTACCCGAGTACCTGTCACTAGCCCATCAGAGTACCCGAGAACCTGTCACCAACCCATCAGAGTGCCCGAGTACCTGTCACCAGTCCATCTGAGTACCTATCACTAACCGATCTGAGTACCCTAGTACCTGTCACTACCCCATCTGAATACCCGAGGTACCTGTCACTAGCCCATCTGAGTACCCGAGTACCTGTCACCAGACCATCTGAGTACCCGAGTACCTGTCACCAGACCATCTGAGTACCCGAGTACCTGTAACCAGTCCATAAGAGTATCCGAGCACCTATCCGCAGCCCATAACGGTATCCGAGTACCTATCTGCAGCCCATGCCTCATAAAATATACATTGGGGTGTTTGCTTTCCAAAATGGGGTCATTTTGTGGGAAATTCCACTGTCCTAGTGCTCCAGGACCTTCAAAAGTTTGATAGGTAGGAATTAAATTAGATGTGTAATTTATGTTCCTAGAACGCCTGAAGGTACTACTTCAATGTTGGACCTCTCTATGTGGCCAGGCTGTGTAAAAGTCTCACACATGTGGTATCACCATACTTGGGATGAATAGCAGAATGTATTTTGGGGCGTAATTTTTGCTATGTACATGCTCTGTGTTAGAAAAATCTTATAAATTGACAACTTTGTGTAAAAAAATAATTTTTCATTTTCTTTCCATGTTTTCTGAAGAACCATATGAAAGACTCATAATGCCTCATAGAATATACCTTGGGGTGTTTGCTTTCCAAAATGGAGTCATTTTGTGGGTAATTCCACTGCCCTGGTGCTCCAGGGCCTTCAAAAGTGTCGTTAGGATATTTTATGTGTAATTTATGCTCCTAGAATGCCTGATGGTGCTCCCCGCATGTTGGACCTCTGTATGTGGCCAGGCTGTGTAAAGGTCTCACACATGTTGTATTGCCATACTCAGGATGAGTAGCAGAATGTATTTTGGGGTGTAATTTTTGTACATGCTATGTGTTAGAAATATCTTATAAATTGACCACTTTGTGTAAAAATAAGAGTTTTCATTTTCTTTCCGCGTTTTTCAAAGACTTGTGGAACAAATTAAACTTTCAAAACACTCACAATGCCTCATACAATATACGTTCGGGTGTTTGGTTTCTAAAATGGGGTCTTTTTGTTTGTAATGCCATTGACCTGGTGCTCAAGGACCTTCAAAATGTGATAGGTAGGAATGAAATTAGATGTGTAATTTATGCTCCTGAAGGTGCTACTTCAATGTTGGACCTCTCTATGTGGCGAGGCTGTGTAAAAGGCTCACACACGTGGTATCACCATACTCAGGACGAGTAGCATAATGTCATTTTGGGTGTAATTTTTGCTATGTATATGCTATGTGTTAGAAGTATCTTATAAATTGACTACTTTGTGTAAAAATACAAAAGTTTTCATTTTCTTTCTGCCTATTTCAAAGACATTCAAAGACAAAAAAATGAACCTTTCAAAAGACTCATAATGCCTCATAGATTATACGTTGGGGTGCTTGCTTTCCAAAATAGGGTATTGTGGGTAATTCCATTGTCCTGGTGCTCCAGGACCTTCAAATTGTAATAGGTCATTAAGAAATTAGATGTGAAATTTCTGCTCCTAGAATGCATGACAGTGCTCCCTGCATGTTTGGCCTCTGCATGTGGCCACGGTGTGAAAAAGTCTCACACATGTGGTATCGCCATACTCGGGAGGAGTAGCAGAATGTATTTTGGGGTGTAGTTGGAAGTATGCATATGCTGTGTGTGAGAAATAACTACTTGTTATGATAATTTTGTGTAAAAAATAATAAAAATAATAATTTCTTCATTTTCCCAAAAATTGTGGGAAAAAATTACACCTTCAAAAAACTCACCATGCCTCTTACTAAATACCTTGGACTGTCTACTTTTCAAAAAGGGGTCATTTTGGGGGGGGGGGGGGTATTTGTACTGTCCTGACATTTCAGGGCCTCAAGAAATGAGATAGGCCATCAGTACATCAGGCGTGATCAATTTTCAATAATTGGCACCATAGCTTGTAGACTCTATAACTTTCACACAAACCAAATAATATACACCAATTTGGGCTATTTCTACCAAAGATAGGTAGCAGTATAGGTTTTGGCCCAAATGTATGAACAAAAATGACTTATTTGCAAAATGTTATCATATAAACTAAAAAAACGAAAAAGATTCACTATTTTTTCACTTATGTTGCAAAAAATAAAAAACCCAGAGGTGATTAAATGCCACCAAAAGAAATCTCTATTTGTGTGAAAAAAATGATAACAATTTTGTTTGGGTACAGTGTTGCTTGACTGAGTAATTGTCACTCAAAATGTGAGAGTGCTGAAAGCTGAAAATTGGTCCTTCCTACAAAATGCCTTTTGCAATCAGAACTTCCAATCTAGCTCATTGATTCAGAAAATTCTGTAGCCTTTGGAAACAACTACTATAGCCCATTAACTATAATTGCCTGAGAGCAGAAGTCAGCAGTGGCTGTTCACACATTTCTCTCAGAACAAGTTTTTCAAAATATACACTCAAGATTTTAGCCATATCCTGTGACCTTTAGCAAATGCAGTTATAGGTTAGAATAATAATCACGTTCAAAGCTAGTGCAATCACATGACTGCAAGAACCCATTATTTTGTCCACTTTTTTAACCACTTCAGCCCTGCAAGGATTTCCCATGTTAGGACCAGAGCACTTTTTACGATTCAGCACTGCGTCACTTTAACTGACAATTGCACAGTCGTGCAATGTTGTACCCAAACAAAATTTGTGTCCCACAAATAGAGCTTTCTTTTGGCGGTATTTGATCCCCTCTGTGTCATTTCTGATCACCACTATAAACAAAAAAAGAGTGACAATTTTGCAAAAAAAAACAATATTTCTTACTTTTTGTTAAAATACAAATCCCCAAAAATTATATAAAAAAAAATGTATTCATCAATTTTGGCCGATTTATATTATTCCTCATAGTTTTGGTAAAACAAATTTGCGATCTGCGTTTATTGATTGGTTTGCGCAAAAGTTGCTGCGTTTACAAACCATGCTAATTAATTTCTGGTGTTTTTACAAATTTTTTTTTTTACTGGTAATGGCGGCGATCTGTGATTTTTATTGGGACTGCGATATTGCAGCGGACATATCGGATATTTTTGACACTTTTTTGGGACCAATGACATTTATACAACGATCAGAAATGTAAATATCCACTGATTACTGTATAAATATCATTTGCAGTGAAGGGGTTAATCTGGGGAGAGGCGCCCTAGGAGTTAACTGTGTTCCCTAGGCGTGTTCTAACTATGAGGGGGCTGGGCTGTCAGGGGCATAAGACATCTAACTGATCCCAGTGACAGGGATCCGTAGATCTCTTAGATGCTGCCTGACAGCGCGGGGAACCACCGTGTGTACACTGGCGGTTCCCCATTTTTCTTCGGTAGTAAGCAATCACAGCTCGCCGGCGGACATCGGGTCCGCCCACGCCACAGGCATACTTCTGCAGAGTGTGGCAGGCATGAGCTTGGCGCACATGCGCGAGCCGTCATCTAAAGACATCGGTTCGCAGGAAGCTACCGCTCTGCAGCTGTGAATGTACGCAAGCCAGTCGGGAACCGGTTAAAGAGATAACACAATATTTGTTATTATTATAATTATTATATATCATTTTTGATGTGTTATAGTGCATTAGCAAGGAACAACACATCATTGGGTATAGTTTTTGATTTGTTGTTTATTACAATATGGACAGCGCACCATTTTTCACAGACATTATTTGGTTATCTATTATTCAGATATAGTGTTTACAGTAGTCTGGATTTTTGACAGATGCCAAGCGCAATTTGCTTTTTTTGGTTCATAATTTTTTTAAGGCAGAATAATATCAAGTCATAAGGCAGAGGTTCTAGAGATGCACTGTAAACATATAACTGAAACAGCTTTCAAGCCATAGGATGTAAGATAACCATTTATTATTAGCATGCTTACTACTGTAAAAAAATACACTTACATACCCCATGGCTTATGTTCATAGTTATATAACAATTGTGATACAGTATCTCACAAAAGTGAGTACACCCCTCACATTTTTGTAAATATTTTATTTTATCTTTTCTTGTGTCAACACTGAAGAAACAACATTTTGCTACAATGTAAAGTAGGGAGAGTACAGCTTGTATAACAGTGTAAATTTGCTGTCCCCTCAAAATAACTCAACACACAGCCATGAATGTCTAAACTGTTGCAACAAAAGTGAGTACACCCCAAAGTGAAAATGTCCAAATTGGGACCAAACTGTCAATACTTTGTGTGGCTACCATTATTTTCCAACACTGCCTTAACCCTATTGAGCATGGAGTTCACCAGAGCTTCACAGATTGCCACTGGAGTCCTCTTCCACTCCTCCATGGCAACATCACAGAGCAGGTGGAAGTTAGAGATCTTGCACTCCTCCACCTTCCATTTGATGATATTCCACAGATGCTCAATAGGGTTTAGTTCTGGAGACATGCTTGGCCAGTCCATCACTTTTACTCCCAGCTTCTTTAGCAAGGCAGTGGTCGTCTTGGAGGTGTGTTTGGGGTCGTTATCATGTTGGAATACTGCCCTGCGGCCCAGTATCCAAAGGGGGGAGGATCATGCTCTGTTTCAGTGTGTCACAGTACATGTTAGCATTCATGGTTCCCCCAATGAACTGTAGCTCCCCAGTGCCAGCAGCACTCATGCAGCACGAGACAATAACACTCCCACCACCATGCTTGACTGTAGGCAAGACACACGTGTCTTTGTATTCCTCATCTGGTTGCCGCCACACATGCTTGACACCATCTGAATCAAATACATTTATCTTGTTCCAGCAATCCATGTCCTTATTCTGCTTGTCTTGTGCAAACTGTTTGCAGGCTTTCTTGTACATCATCTTTAGAAGAGGCTTCCTTTTGGGAGGGCAGACATGCAGACCAATTTGATGCAGTGTGTGGCATATGGTCTGAGCACTCAAGCTGACCTTCCCCCCCTTCAACCTCTGCAGCAATGCTGGCAGCACTCATACTTCTAGTTCCCAAAGATAACCTCTGGATATGACGCTGAGCACGCACACTCAACTTCTTTGGTTGACCATGGCAAGGTTTGTTCTGAGTGGAACCTCTCCTGTTAAACCACTGTATGGTCTTGGCCACCATGCTGCAGCTCAGTTTCAGGGTCTTATAAATCTTCTTATAGCCTAGGCCATCTTTATGTAGAGCAATGATTCTTTTTTTAAGATCCTCAGAGAGTTCTTTGCCATGAGGTGCCATGTTGAACTTCCAGTATGAGAGAGTGAGAGCGATAACACTAAATTTAACACACCTGCTCCCCATTCACACCTGAGACCTTGTAACACTAATGAGTCACATGACACCAGGGAGGGAAAATGGCTAATTGGGCCCAATTTGGACATTTTCACTTAGGGGTGTACTCACTTTTTTTGCCAGTGGTTTAGACATTAATGACTGTGTGTTGAGTTATTTTGAGGGGACAGCAAATTTACACTGTTATACAAGCGGTACACTCACTACTTTACATTGTAGCAAAGTGCCATTTCTTCAGTGTTGTCACATGAAAAGATATAATAAAATATTTACAAAAAATGTGAGGGGTGTACTCACTTTGTGAGATACTGTAAATTTAAAAGCACTTGTGAATTACAATAAATATAGTCATATTGTCCATGTAATGCTTTGTGTACAGTGTTAAGAAACATTGCATCCATTAAACTGCCCACTGTGAGCACTCTGTCAACTACTTCTGTCTCTCTGTCATAAACCCTGTCACCAAGTGCTGGAACATGCTCCACTTATTAATTAACATTTGGTTAGGGAAATTAGAATTTTCAGTAAAATAATGGGGCACTGGAAGTGCCAAAAGGGGTCATTGAGAGAGGATGTATTTCCCAAGATGTAGTGCAATATTCGTAAGTTATTTTACTTACATACACAACATCACATAAACATTTTGAAAGATATACTGCACACATTTAAGAATATATAAGAAAGTAGTCTGGTAATTATTTTTGTAGTACATTTTACATTCCCATTTTATAATGTTACTGAGCTTTCAATAGGTTAACATGATTTCTGGGGAAGTAAAAAATACAACAAAATAATAGTCCCATGCAAATCATTTATAATTTAATTCACTATTACATTTCATTTATTTACAATTGATTTCCTTTTAATTAGCTTTCTCTTGCCTAATAACTTGTATGCCATTAACAAAGATTAGGGAAAAATCCTTGTTAAATGTGCAGTGTATGTAGTAAAACATAATTTAGCTGTTTCAAAATGTTTTAATTCCAAACCTTAAAGGAAAAGGTAATTGTGTAGCCAGCAATTACTCACAATCTTAATGGAGGAGCAGAGGAAACCTGAAATGATTTAAAAAATGATGTGACCCAACACACCCCTTCCTAATACAGTGACAGACCTCCATCCCTAATATTTGCTAGGTACAAGGAAAGGAGAAAATGTGACTTTGAATGAAGCCCGCCACTGAGGTATTATTTATTATAATACTAATGCTAGTTGACTAAATTCATCTCAATAATTTATTGATTGAAATTAAATTAATTCGTATAAATTACTCTTTTATATAGAGACCATGATATGTTATACAAATATTCAAATCATTTATAGAGACAATTAATATAGACATTTCAAAATACACAAAATCAAAAAATAGACATTATTATCAGTATAAAGTCTATATGTACAGTTACGGTTAATGAAGCCAGACTGTGCTGAAGATGAATATGAAAAACAAATAATGACTGCCCTGAAGTAAAGGTGTAGGGAATGTAGGCATGATATGTTTTTGTTGTGTTAGACTATGTGAGAATTAACAAAGAAGAAATGTCCCCAATGTAATGTGCTGTGAATGGGTGAGCTAAACCCAACAATAAACCCAATCAAACTAGTCCAATATGACAAACATAGGCATACCATAAGAGTGGTGTAGAATCAGTGAAAGTGAATGGGGGATGGTGACACTGTATAGCAACAACTAGCGAGAACTAGCATTATTATTATTATGATTAATACCTCAGTGGCAGGCCTCACTCAGAGTCCCATTTTCTCCTTTCCTTGTACAAAACTGAAATGATGTTACTTTAGTATCTGAGTTACTTCAATATACAGTATCTCACAAAAATGAATACACCCCTCACATTTTTGTAAATATTTTATTATATCTTTTCATGTGACAACACTGAAGAAATTATACTTTGCTACAATGTAAAGTAGTGAGTGTACAGCTTGTATAACAGTATAAATTTGCTGCCCCCTCAAAATAACTCAACACACAGTCATTAATGTCTAAACCACTGGTAACAAAAGTGAGTACACCCCTAAGTGAAAATGTCCAAATTGGGCCCAATTAACCATATTCCCTCCCCGGTGTCATGTGACTCGTTAGTGTTACAAGGTCTCAGGTATGAATGGGGAGCAGGTGTGTTAAATTTGGTGTTATTGCTCTCACTCTCCCATACTGGTCACTGGAAGTTCAACATGGCACCTCATGGTAAAGAAAAAAAGAATTGTTGCTCTACATAAAGATGGCCTAGGCTATAAGAAGATTGCCAAGACCCTGAAACTGATCTGCAGCACAGTGGCCAAAACCATACAGTGGTTTAACAGGGCAGGTTCCACTGAGAACAGGCCTCACCATAGTCGACCAAAGAAGTTGCGTGCACATGCTCTGTGTCATATCCAGAGGTTATCTTTGGGAAATAAATGTATGAGTGCTGCCAGCATTGTTGCAAAGGTTGAAGGGGTGGGGGGTCAGCCTGTCAATGTTTAGACCATACGCCACACACTGCATCAAATCGGTCTGCATGGCTATTATCCCAAAAGGAAGACTCTTCTAAAGATGATGCACAAGAAAGCCCGCAAACAGTGTGCCGAAGACAAGCAGACTAAGGACATGGGTTACTGGAACCATGTCCTGTGGTCTGATGAGACCAAGATAAACTTATTTGGTTCAGATGGTGTCAAATGTGTGTGGCAGCAACCAGATGAGGAGCACAAAGACAAGTGTGTCTTGACTACAGTCAAGCATGTTGGTGGGAGTGTCATGGTGTGGGGCTGCAAGAGGGCTGCCGGCATTGGAGAGCTACAGTTCATTGAGGGAACCATGAATGCCAACATGTACTGTGACATACTAAAGCATAGCATGATCCCCTCCCTTCGGAGACTGGGCTGCAGGGCAGAATTCCAACATGATAACGACCCCAAACACACCTCCAAGATGACAACTGCCTTGGAAGCTGAGGGTAAAGGTGATGGACTGGCCAAGCATGTCTCCACACCTAAACCCTATTGAGCATATGTGGGGCGTCCTCAAAAGGAAGGCGGAGGAGCACAAGATCTGTAACGTCCACCAGCTCTGTGATGTCATCATGGAGGAGTGGAAGAGGACTCCAGTGGCAACCTGTGAAGCTCTGGTGAACTCCATGCCCAAGAGGGTTAATGCAGTGCTGGAAAATAATGGTGGCCACATAAAATGTCTAAACCACTGGCAACAAAAGTGAGTACACCCCTAAGTGAAAATGTCCACATTGGGCCCAAAGTGTCAATATTTAGACTGGCCACCCTTATTTTCCAGCACTGCCTTAACCCTCTTGGGCATGGAGTTCACCAGAGCTTCACAGGTTGCCACTGAAGTCCTCTTCCACTCCTCCATGATGACATCATGGAGCTTGTGGATGTTAGAGACCTTACTCTCCTCCACCTTCCGTTTGAGGATGCCCCACAGATGCTCAATAGGGTTTAGGTCAAATTTACCCTCAGCTTCTTTAGCAAGGCATTGGTTGTCTTGGAGGTGTGTTTGGGGTCATTATCATGTTGGAATACTGCCCTGTGGCACAGTTTCCAAAAGGAGGGGATCATGCTCTGCTTCAGTATGTCACAGTGCATGTTGGCATTCATGGTTCCCTCAATGAACTGTAGCTCCCCATTGTTAGCAGCACTCATGCAGCCCCAGACCATGACACTCGCACCACCATGCTTGACTGTAGGCAAGACACATTTGTCTTTGCACTCCTCACCTGGTTGCTGCCACACATGCTTTACACCATCTGAACCAAATAAGTTTATCTTGGTCTCATCAGACCACAGGACATGGTTCCAGTAACCCATGTCCTTAGTCTGCTTGTCTTCAGCAAACTATTTGTGGGCTTTCTTGTGCATCATCTTTAGAAGTGGCTTCCATGATGACAGCCATGCAAACCAATTTGATGCAGTGTGTGGCATATGGTCTGAGCACTGCTAAGCTGACCCCCCACCCCTTCAACCTCTGCAGCAATGCTGACAGCACTCATATATCTATTTTCCAAAGACAACCTCTGGATATGACACTGAGCATGTTCACTCAACTTCTTTGGTCGACCATGGCAAGGCCTGTTCTGAGTGGAACCTGTCCTGTTAAACAGCTGTATGGTCTTGGCCACCATGCTGCAGCTCAGTTTCAGGGTCTTGGCAATCTTCTTCTAGCCTAGGACACATTCATGTAGAGAAACAATTCCTTTTTTCAGACCTTCAGAGAGTTCTTTGCCACAAGGTGCCATGTTGTACTTCCAGTGACCAGTATGAGAGAATGAGAGCGATAACACCAAATTTAACACACCTGCTCCCCATTCACACCTGAGACCTTGTAACACTAACAAGTCACATGACACCGTGGAGGGAAAATGACTCACTTTTGTTGCCAGCGGTTTAGACTTTAATGGTTGTGTTCAGTTATTGTGAGGGGACAGCAAATTTACACTTATGCACACTTGTACACTCACTACTTTACATTGTAGCAAAAGTATAATTTCTGCAGTGTTGTCACATGAAAAGATATAATAAAATATTTACAATAATGTGAGGGATGTTCTCACTTTTTTGAGATACTGTATGTACAATGCAGCAAACGTTAGAAATATTTTAGCCGATGTCGAACTAGGGAAACATTGTGTAGCAGCTTTACTGTGCCTGGGCATAGGAATAAGCCACAAACCTCAAGGTACAGAATAGGATTTACCCAAGTTGCAGAAACCTTATGTGGCACATTTTCAGAGTTGGAACACCAGCATAACCTGCAAACTTCACTTGCAAAACATAGGATTTACTGAGGCAAACAGTAGATATTTTGCAGCTGAGGTTGAGCTCAAGAAACATGTGGAACGTTTACATTGCTGGAGCAACTGCATGTTATGCCTTTATCCCTTAGCCAGGAGGGGTGGCAGGAGGTGGTAATGATGGTGTGTGCAGCGCAAGCCAAAGGCCCCATGTTTCATACTGTGCAAATACTGACCAGTGGTCCAAGCTGCACATCCAGTAGTCCATATGATCCTCACTTCTAAGAGTGTCCACATCAGCCCTGGAGCCAATGCATTCAGCAATCCTGTTGCTTAGGCACCGTCTGTAAGTGCTGCCTGCAGTTGGGCCTGAAAAACCTCTGAAAAGTGGTATTGATGCAGCCTCTGCTACCGCTGCTCCTTCATTCAGGGATGAGAGTATTGGAGACATGTTTATTATCAGAGGGGATCCTGACACCATCAGCAAATCTGGTCAAGAGGTTATTACACATCACTTCCTCAAAGTGCTGCATTTTGTGCTTTCTCATTGGTGATTGCAGTAGATTGACCATATTATTCTTGCAATCGGAGATCTGATAGGATGGCCACCCAGTAGTGGCCCCTCTCTTCAATGTTTCCAGAACAAATTATGCTCGCAATTCAAGGTTTTACTTTATTAGATTCCTCTATGACCCCAGGGGCTAACATTTTATGTACCTCTTCTGAAATGTCTTTTGTCTGAGCTTCAAGTAACTGTTAAGGTCTTAACTCTACTTTGATGTGAGCTCAGCCACAATGTCTTGTATATGTAATTATCTCAGCTAAGTAATTCTGAAGACCCACATCATTTTTTCTGCAAGAATTCTCTCACTTCTTGAATCTTAGTAGCAGACAGAGTCTCTGACATACTAACCAAGGGTATACCTTTCAGTGATAATACTTTAAAATCACTTTCTGCTGAAAGAGCCTTATGACCCTTCTAGGGTTTTATTAGGTTAACATAGTATTAGACATGTAGAGAACGAAAACATTTGTTTTGTTTTGTTTTGATTCATTATCTACATAAATTAGTTTAGTTCGATTTGCTTCATTTGTTTAATTTGTTTTCGGAATTCATTTTGTTTATTCATTTTCTAATTGATTCAAAAAGCTTTCCAGTTTTTTAGTTTTTGAATTCGAAAAGTTTTTGAATTCAAATCATTTTTGAATCTGAACAGTTTTCGAATTCAAATCATTTTTGAATTTGAACAGTTTTCAAATTCAAAAAGTTTTCCAATTTCCAAAGAGAATAAATAGAATAGAGAATAAAGGAATAGAGTGGAAAAAAACAGAATACAATAAAAAAGAATATAACAGAAAATAAAATGATATAATAATAATAATATAATAGAGTAAAACAAAACAAAATAGGATGGAAAATAAAATAACAGAATATAATGGAATGGAATAAAATAGAAAGGAATAGAATAGACTTAAAAAATAGAATAAAATAGAAAGATTATAACCATCTTCTGAAATTCAAATGGAATAGAAAATAATAGAATTAAAAAAAACAATAGAATAGAAATAATATAACCATTTTCCAAAGTTCAAAATAGAATCAATTTGAATTTGAATAGAATAGAAAATAATAGAATAAAATAGAAAATAACACAATAGTATAGAAAAAAACAATAGAATAGAATAGAATGAATATAACCATCTCCCTATTCTAATCTATTCTTTTGTATTCTATTCAAATTCAAATTGATTCTATTTGAATTTTGGGAAATGGTTATATTCTTTCTATTCTAATTTATTCTATTCTATTCTATTGTTTTTTTTTTGTTTTTTTTTTCGTTTCAATAGCTTTTTATTGACTTTTGCAAAAGGAGAAAATAACAGGATACAGGTGCTATGATACATTTGGTGGAACATGGATATTAATCAAAAAGTCTACGTACACAAGAGACCAGTAGGTGTACATTCAACATTAAGAAAGAACCTAAAACAATAAGGTAGATGCCAGCAAAATATAGTAGAGGGGTTAGATACCCAATTGCTCTATTTAAAATTGGGATATCGTATACGAGAAGAAAACAACAACTTTGTTAACTAACGGTCCCGCTGAAGCGCTCCCGCTCCCCCCACCACCCCGTAGGGATCAAGCTGTGGTGTTGGGAGGGAAGCGTCCCCCCGGGGCCCCAGGAAATCAAATAAAAGAGAATTGTGTATTTTCACGTACAAAGGTTGAGTTGTGGCATCAGATATAGAGTGTCTCAGAACAGTGTTGGTAACTCGGGTTGGTGTTGTTTAATGTAGACTTTTCCTCTCAAAACATGTCGGAGGTATCCATTGGAGGAAGGGTCGGTGATAAAGAGGTATCAAGTTGATGGGTGAGAAGGATAAGAGAAAAGTGGGGAGGAAATAGGAAAGAAAGAAAAGGAAGGGCCAAGAGGTGGGGTGGTGCTGAGAGGAGACAGTGCCAATGTTTTGGTGTTGCTCTCTGTGAGGATAATTTGGTGGTAGCCCTGTGGTTAGGTGGCATGGCGAATTATGGTTGTTTAGGATTGACTTTGGTGATTCCACCATGTAACCTATGAGGGGAGGTAGGGCCATAAGGACCATCTGTGGGAGAATTCTTCTAATCTCAGATTTGCCCTGGCAAATGAGTGTTCGAGGGAGGCATTTTCGGAGATTGTATCCAATGTACCACCTTAGTGGTTTCAGTTAGGATTTGTTGGTATTAAGCGGTACGGTGGATTGGTGTCCCGATGGTGGTTTAATAGGAGTGTCTCTCGTTGTGGTTTTGTAACCGTGACAGAGGAGAGTCGTGGTGGGGTGGAGAACCGGGAAGGAAAAGAAAGAAAGGATAAAGGAGGGGTGAAAAGAGAATAGGAAGAGTGGGTAGTTGAACTATGGAGAAATAGTGGCTGGGAAGGAGGTTACCTATGGAGGCTGTACAAAACTCTCCTTTTCAGATGTAATTTGTTGTGGTTGGGCTCA
>BLSH010367861.1:3274305-3285650 GCA_018402905.1 Glandirana rugosa | reverse complement strand
AACATGTCCCTTTCCAAGGTCGACAACGAAATTCCCTTTCTAATCACAAGATTTTAGTAGTAGTTCAACATGTCCCTTTCCAAGGTCGACAACGAAATTCCCTTTCTAATCACAAGATTTTCGTAGAGGTTCAACATGGAGGCTGAAACAGGCTTTTCCCACACACTTGGAAGATGATTTTAGAACACTAATATGGCTTCATGCAGCTGAAGCAGGCTTTTCCCACACACTTTGAAGATGATTTTAGAACAGTAATATGGCTCCATGCCCCTGCAATAGGCTTTTCCCACACACTTTGAAGATGATTTTAGAACAATAATCTTTCCCTTAAAGCAACAGCTGGAACCATTCCCTGTACAACTTGGAGATGCTTTTAGAACACTAATCTTTCCCTTAAAGCAACAGCTGGAACCTTTCCCTGTACAACTTGATGATGATTTTAGAACACTAATCTTTCCCTTAAAGCAACAGCTGGAACCTTTCCCTGTACAACTTGATGATGGTTTTAGAAGAATAATCTTTCCCTTAAAGCAACAGACTCTACCAAGTCCAGTCAGATTGTTCTGTGCAGCCGGATGAGGTGTGCAATCTGTCCCTCAAAGCACCAGTACTAGTATCTTTCCCTAGTCCACAATCAGATCGTTCTGTGCAGCAGGATGAGGTGTGCAATCTGTCCCTCAAAGCAGCAGTACTGGTATCTCTCCCTAGTCCACAATCAGATTGTTCAGTAATGCAGGATGAGATGTTCTGCAATCTGTCCCTCACAGAGCCAGCAGCATCCTCTCCCTAAACTATCCTGTATGCATGGCTGTGATGGGATGGCTTCTAGGGAAAACCAGTAAAACACAAGTTGATTGGCTGCCCTTGGCAGCTTTTCAACACGTGGAATAAAATACCAGAACCCCGGACCCGAACCCAGACTTTTTTTTGAAAGTGTCCCGGACACCCAAAAGTTCGGTACGGACCCCAACTTTACAGTTCGGGTTCGCTCAACTCTAGTTGTTAAGCCACTTTGTTGCCTCCTTCTATCGTGTGTGGTTAATAATGTAAGGAGCCCCTGTGTATGTGCTTTATAAAAATTATGCCGCTATATACCTGATGTCAGAGCACCCCTTGGCACTCACGTGACTGGCCGCCTCTCCCCTTTCTCAATCTAACAGCTGCAATGAGGGGGGCGATATGTCTCTGCTGATGTCAAACGGGAGGAGAGAAAGAGAGGTGGAGAGAGGTGGCCAGTCATATGAGCGCCAAGGGGCGCTCTAAAATCAGGTATATACCGCTATTATTTTTATAAAGCAAAGACACTGGGGCTCCTTACATTATTAAACACACAGGATTGTATGAAAAACTATATGTTGTTTTAGCAGCAGGAGGGAAAGGGGCGGCCACTGTCACTAGCTGACAGGCAGGAAGGAGAGGGGGAGAGGATGGGCGAGAGCAGATAGGAGAGCAGCGAATGATGGAGGCACGTAAACTGTCAGTTTACATAGGGTAGGGCAGAACTAGGCAGGATCAGCCAGTTATTTCAGGTGATAGAAAGGGCCAAATTACACAGCACAAGCACTGTGCAGTATAACATGCTTTAAGGGAACAGGATTAATTTTTGTTTAGAGTAACAGAGCCTTAATTACTGTACCATGGAAAATACTATCATACCATCATCAATATTTAACTTTTTGCAAAGTTTGCTAGAGAACTACCTGATGTGATAACTGTCGATAAGAGCTAAGAATGGGGGTGAGCAAAGTATCCTTATGTTTACATAATACTGTCTAATATGTCATTTAAAATTTGCAGTTTTTTATTGGCGTTCATATGAAAAAAAATATTACAATTGGGGACTATAGTTGTCATTTACAAGTTAGATTTGAAATTTTCAAGTATTTAACCTTTCAACTGTAGGCTTAACAAAAGCTGTTGCTTCAAGAAACACATAACCTTGTCCAAGATAAATAATTTGCATTTTCTTATACAAGTGATTAATAGATTTTTATCTAGAACAGTTAAATTTCAACGTAATTAAAACAAAAAATACACTTGTGAATTCACTTTTCACAATTTAATTATATACCTCTTTTTAATCTTTTCAAAACAATTTCTATTAAGTACAATGTCTAAAGAGATGGGATAAGAGTAATTAATAAAGATCTGCCCAAAATTAATATGTGTGAGTGTACAATGTTATAAGGTATTATTGATGTTGTAGTCCTTATACGGTTCTCTTCACAAACAAGCACAATTGCTCATAGTGTGCTTGTATTCTATTAATTTTTCATCACAGTGTACCTGTAAGGATTGAGATATGGGAGATACCCTCACTGACTTGCTTTTCAAGGTGTTACATTAGGATGTATTTATAAAACATTTTCATAGCAATTCAGCCTGTTAAAGTGTATGTACCTTCATTCTGTGCAAATGGGAGAAAAAATGAATGTAATTAGGTATTTACTGTGCTAGGTTAATGTTTTTTTTTTATTGATTTAATATGAAAAAATAATGCATTTGGCCATTAGATGGTGCTAATTATTATAGAACTTCCCTATGCTTAGTTCCATCTAGTGTTCAAACGCATTATTTTTCAGTTGAAATCAATACGCATTTGTTCAGAACTGAAAATAGCCTAATAACATTTGTTTTACCCCATTTGCACAGAACTAATGAATATGCATGGTTTCTGAGTGACTTGTTATGCATTTGTTTTTATAAATACACCCAAAAGTGTCTTAAATGTTATCTGGCTAGTAACATACTTTCTGTCAAAGACCCCTTTCACACCTGGGCCGCCTGAGCATTAGCGGTAAAACACCGCTAATTTGCGGCGCTTTACTGCTCGTTATAGCGCTATGGCGCCACTATTCAGACGGTGGTGGTGCGCTTTGAACCCCCCACAAGGGTTCACTTTTGTTGCCAGCAGTTTAAACATTAATGGCTGTGTGTTGAGTTATTTTGAGGGGACAGCAAATTTACACTGTTATACAAGCTGTACACTCACTACTTTACATTGTAGCAAAGTGTAATTTTTTCAGTGTTGTCACATGAAAAGATATAATAAAATATTTACAAAAATGTGAGGGGTGTACTCACTTTTGTGAGATACTGTACATTCACATCAGTCCCTACCCTCAAGGAGCTTACAATCTAGGATCCCTAACTCTCACATTCATACGTACACATACTAGGGCCAATTTAGACAGGAACCAATTAACCTACCAGCATGTAAAAATTCAGCACAGCATGACAAATTATCAAACCCTGATATTTATAGACAATTTTTACAAACTGTAAATTTACTGGCGGTTGGCAACCCTGCCGACTGCTTGATCCATATGTGTGGCAGCAGGGTGGGTGGCCCTTAACACCCAGATGCTGCACATAGGTGTTGCGCACTCCCAGCACACTGACTTATCACCAACAGCTCCCAGTTAATAACCGTGAGTTGGTGGGTGGGACTCCTGATCATGTGGCTGCTGTGACAAACAATAATGTGGGCATAGGATCAAGAACTCCCCCTCTACCTCCCATTGTTCAGATCTCCTTAAAATGATATTAAACCCTACTCTACAATACAGCCTCTTTATCTTTTACTCCTTGCCTTTGTTCCAGTTTAACTGGTTCTGGCCCAGCTTGCATACTTTTACTGCTGCAGTGTGGCTAGCAAGCAGGAGTGCACCAGCGGCGGCGCTCTCATGCCCGCCACGTGCTCCATGAGTGTCGCTGCAGGTCGCCTGGTACACAAGAAAAGCGGGGAACTGCCAATGTAAACACAACGGTTCCCCGCTTTGTCTACTGATCCCTGTCATCGGAATCAGTTAGATCTGTTATGCCCCTAGCAGCCCAGCCCCCACACAGTTAGAACACGCCTAGGGAACACAGTTAACCCCTTGATTGCCCCCTGCAGGTTAACCCTTTCCCTGCCAGTGACATTTATATAGTAATCAGTGTTTTTTTTTTTTTTAGATCTGATCGCTGTATAAATGTCAATGGTCCCAAAAAAGGGTCAAAAATGTCCAACATGTCCACCACAATATTGCAGTCCCGATAAAAAATGCAGATCGCTGCCATTATTAGTAAAAAGAAAAAATTGTAAAAACGCCATAAATGAATTCTCATGGTTTGTAACTGCGGAAACGTTTGTGCAAACCAATCAATAAACGCTGATCGCAACTTTTTTTTACCACAAATATGTGGGAGAATATATATCGGCCAAAACTAATGAATGCATTTGTTTTTTTATATATTTTTTTGGATATGTATTATAGCAAAAAGTAAAAAAATATTTTTTTTTCAAAATTGTTGCTTTTTTTTTGTTTATAGTGCAAACATTAAAAACCACAGAGGCGATCAAATACCACCAAAAGAAAGCTCTATTTGTGGGAAAAAAAGGACGCCAATTTAATTTGGGTACAGCATCGCACAGCCACGCAATTGTCAGTTAAAGCAAAGCAGTGCCGAATCGCAAAACGTGCTCTGGTCAGGAACGGGGTAAATCCTTCCGGGGCTAAAGTGGTTAAGCTGGTACAGTGATACTGCCACAGGCTTCCTATTTCAGGGAGGAGAGACCCGGAAGAGCTCCCATGCACAGCGCTGGATCGAGATGGGGCTGAGGGGGGAGCTGCACACTGAAGGATTTAACCTTCATGCATACAATGTATGAAGGTAAAAAATCATCAGCCTTTAGAATCACTTTAATAATATTCTAAGGAGCTGATAGGAGGGATTAGCAAGGGGTTAAAAAAACTGTATACAGTGAGATTTCCGCAGTAGGAATGCACACTATGCAATAAACTGTAATACATTACTGTTTTGACTTACAGAATTAGTGTTAAAATGAAGAAAACTGCAAAAAAACAGTTTGAAAATGCTTATGACAGCAATTAGAAGTCACTTCCCTGTAGTAATTAGAAATAGCCCTATGGGGCTGAAAATGTAATGTCTTTGCCAGAGAGAATGCAAACAATCCTTTCTTATGGCAATAACTATAAACTATATTTACCTTCCACAGGGGATAATGATGTAATTCGTTTTAATGTTTTTTGTGTTTTAAAGTGGTATTAAACCCTAAAACAAAAATGTAATATATTGCAACTTACCAATCCTTATATGTGGTAGCTGCATTAGTCTTCTTTTTTAGGCTTTTTTTTTGTTTGTTTTTACCTGGTGATCCAGCCCGTAACACATTTACAGTCTTAGTCTAGGTTCACATCTATGCATTTTTTACCACGTTTTGCAGTTTGCAGAAATGCACTGCAGTCCATTTAACATGGTTTCCTATGGATGTAGTTCACATCTGTGTGTATTGCGGTATTGCGTTTTTTGGAAAGGGTCAGGACTTTTTTTCTCATTGCAGTTTGCGTTTTGCATGCAATAGACTTCAATGGAGCTGCACCAGAAACGCAAGTGTTGTTTTTTTTATGCGTTTTTGATGCGTTTTTTCCCGCGATTTGCTGCAATTTGCATTTTGCATTTTTAAATCTTCCTAGCAACAAATCACCCCCCCCCCCAAAAAAAAAACATAAAAAAGCAAAATACAAATCGCAGCAAAATTGCGGTAAAAAACGCAGTAAAACGTAAAAAAACGGGAAAAAGGACGCAGAAAGATCAGCTGCATAGGTGTGAACCTAGGCTTAGGGTGTCTACATTCTGGATGAAATAGTAAAGCAGACAACTTTGGACAGCAGCACTGTCAGCAGATTAAGGTCCGTTAACATTGTAATGTGCACTTGCACACATTCCCACACATTACATTTTTGACAGACCTGTCATTTTAATGGGCTGCCAAATGAACCAAAATTAAACGTTTAAGAATTGCACTGCACCAAACCGCATGGCACTGCTTTTGGCGTGCCATTAACAAATAATGGCACCCACATGCATCTAACAAGGGCAGCACATTCCTGTGCGGTGCTAGAAATGTGCCTCTTCCGCACTGCCTTCTGGTATGAATGGGCCCTTACAGTAGATGGACTTGACTGCCAAATTGAAGCTGAACTTCAGCTAACACTTTATAAGCAATTAGAACTGCTTTTTTTAATTTTGGGATAAAAGTTTAACATTAATGAATAAAAGGCGACCACCGTAAGCACCCCTGTCAGTGTTATTGTCTCAACCCTCTAATTGCTACTTTGTACTGCTGGGTCTGCTAAAGTTGGAAAATTTACACTTGCAGTTGAGGTTGAGGGGTAGTAAAGAAGTGTGAATGAGATGCAATTCTGTCCTCAACTGCTCGCCCCGAAGATGCAAATGGTTGCAGGAAAGAAATTTCCTCCATCAACATAGACACTGTTGATGTGGAAATCCCTCCTGCCAGGCCATTGTCTTCTCCCGATGGGGGAGGGTTTGGGAAGCGGCCCCTTTTGGGAGAAGACAATGATTATCACTAGCTGCTATAGCAGCCACTAGTGATAATTGCAAGAGAATCCGGCAAGCTGGTTGTACCCAAGCTGATCAAGTGATTAACTTTTTACATTCAGCCTGCCTATTAACGGTTTCAAATTTTGGCCAGGTTGTGCTGAACTGGCCGAGATTCGAACTGTGTATGGCTGGTCTGAGTCCAAAAGAAAGTGAAGATGGAAGTAGAAGCCACACATAAAAAAGCAGGGATGGAAGCAGAAGCCGCAGAAACCAAACAAAAGAATGATGGAAGCAGGGGCAGAAGTAGAAGCTGCACATAAGAAAGCAAAGGCAGAAGCAGAAGCTGCATGCAGGAGAACAGAGACTAAAGCTTTGGAGAAACGATGTGAGCAAGCCACAGCCATGTCAAGGTTAAAGTTTTTAGAGAAAGCTGCTTGGGAAAGTGAAAGTGGTAACAGTAGCAGACACTCAGTTACAGTGTATGCATCCCATTCCTCATACTGTCTCTCAAAACGTTAGTTCCCAGCCACAGCAGCTGTATCCCTCAACCAAAGTCAGTACACTGCACCTACTACCTCCCAAGACAATCTGCTTACTTATCCTTCAGTAAAGCAGGCTTTTGCACCGGAGCAAACTGTAGACTCTGATATGCAGATAATAGACAATACATCTTACCATGAGCCTAGTCAATTACCTTCTACTTAGTATACTGCTCAACAGCTGCAACTTAACACGACAATAAACTCTGAGCCAGTGTGAACACCATTGTACCACTATTCCTCCCAAAGTCATTCAATCTCAGCACACCAGTCTGACTTTGTTCCACATGCAAGAACTAGATTTGCTTATCAGGTGGCTAGGACCTCAGTCAGCTGAACTTACCAAAAGACTCAAAGCTGTTCACATTGACAACCCTGCTGCAGGTCTTAACACCACTATAAAGTGCATGGAATGTGACAGTGATGATCACATGCAAGTGCTTCATCCATTTCAAGAGAATCCCACTCTGTAGGTAATATTTCTGAGGTGAAGCATGGCAAGGAGAGCACAGATCAAATAGTACCTCATACTCCTGGTTTCTCCACATGTACAGATGTCTGTGGAGAAGAATGATGTTGCATATCCTGTGCTGTGCCATTTTAGATGATCAGAGTAACAGGTTTCTTGCAAGTTCAAAGCCTTTTGATCTGCTACAAATAACAGGAAAAAATGTGCCATTCACCCTGAGTACATGTGCTGGTCTAACAGAAGTTTCAGGCAGGAGAGCCACTGGTCTTGTTGTAGCTTCTTTGAATGACAGGGCAGAATACCACTGCCCACTCTCATTGAGCGCAATCAGATTCCAACCAACAGAAAGGAGATCCCTACTCCTACAGCTGCCTCTCACCACTCTCACTTGAAGGCCACGGCTGACTACATACTAGCTCATGAAAGAAATGCCGATATTCTCCTGCTTCTTGGCAGAGACATCCCAAGGGTACAAAAGGCTCACCAACAAATTAACGGGCCACATGACGCACCATATGCCCAATGCCTGGACTTAGGACTAGGCAACGTCTGCTTGTGCAAATGTCAGGAGTTCTTCCACAGTTCCTTCTTTTAAGGCCCATGTCTTGCCCAATGGTCACATTACCTGTTTTAAACAGTGCTCACAGGACTACCATGTCAAAGAAAGGCTTTGCTGGGGGGTTGTGGCTACTCCAGCTCATGGAGTAAGCAGCGTGGTGAGAGAGCTCCGCCACAGCTCCAAGCTTTTATCCTGATTCTGCTATCCTGATCCAACTACAAATTACCCCTTCATGTCAGGGAGGATCCCTGCAGCACAATTCACCCTCTGGTGCCTGTATTCCAGTGGTGGCCATGTCAAAAAAAGGGGGTAAAGACTCACAGCCAACGGCAGACCATGCGGGGCAAGATGGTGCCTGCTCTCTGTGTTCACCTAAGAAGGCTGCCCTGAGGCTCTTCTCCAAAACTCCTGGCAAGGACATTCCTCCCAAGACTGCATCCCTTCTCTGGTCAGACCACTGACCAGGAATCCCTGCATAGGGACCCAGAGGCTCCCTGGCCTGAAGACCCGGTTTTTGCATCTGTGTGGGGCGCAGTGAGTACTCCAGCCCTGACTGGCACAATCAGTGAGCCAACTTGCTCCTGAATCTACCCTCAGGGACATTTTTGCTGCAATAACATCTTGTAACACATCTAACCTAACCTCTGAGATTAAGGGTGTAAAATTGGAGCTTACTCTAGTTAGGCAAGACATGCAAAAATTGCAAGACCGCACTGCGGCCCTGGTGGACAGGATGAGCAATTTGGAGGATAAAGTAGCCCCACTGATGAGAGAGATTAGTCGCATGCAAACCCTTACAGCAGGCCATGAGGCTCGGCTCGAGGACATGGAGAATAGATAGCGATGCAATAATGTCTGAGCTGTAGGGATACCGGAGAAAATAGAGGGGAAAAACCCTGTTGCTTTTATGGAAAAGTGGCTCCTTTCCACGTTTGGCAAAGAATCTTTCTCCTCCATGTTTGCAATTGAACGGGCTCATAGAGTCCCTCCCAGGCCACCAAAACCTGGAGAGCCTCCTAGGCCATTCCTCTTTAAGTTGCTAAATTTCAAAGACAGGGATGTCATACTTTATCAAGCCAGAACTAAAGGTGACCTTATTATGATGGATAAAGTGCGCATATCATTTTATGCGGATTTCTCTGCTGATCTTCAATGCCGGAGGGCCAAATTTCCCAAGGTGAAGAAGCACCTCTGATGATATGATGTCAACTATGCCTTGTTGTATCCTGCCAAACATCGTATTGCAGCGAATGGAGAAACCCAATTCTTTGATAATCCTACTCATGCTTCCAACTGGCTGGATCGTGTGGAGCATCCACCTGATTTTCAAGCTGTTTGGTCCTGCAGAGTCCAAGTTAATGGAGATTAGTTGAATATCTGTTTTCTCCCATTGTTTGATTTCTCTTTAAGGCGGTGTGGAACCTAAATGTAGAAAACACGTGCTATTTTCTTCCAGAGACTTGGATGTGCAAGTCCCTTTGGAATGTTTGCACTGAGACATTGGGTCCCCGTTACTGAATAGTCCTGCATGGACATGGCTTACGTTTCCTGTCTCTGTGCCTGTTTTGAGCATACAGAGAGTTTTTCTTATTAACATCCATTTTTTTTGCTATGCCTACCCTGACCCCTGCTGGAGGCAGAGTATATGGTTCCTTTTTTCTGTTTGCTTGACTGGAATTTCCTTCTTCTGGCAGATGTCAATGTCAAATCAACAGAACTTTGTGAGGAGTATCCTATTCGCACAACTTGTGCTGAGGGGGTCCGAAATATTATATTGCCTACATAACATTGACATCGCTTCCATTGCTTAACTGTGATTGGAATATGAGTTTCCTCTTTTTGCTATGGCTAATGCTTGTACTTTGGTGTCATGGAATGTCCGAGGGCTGGGTGATGGAGTGAAACGGGTGGCTTTATTCTCTACAGTGAATGTTCACAACCCAGATAAGCTGTGTTTACAGGAAATGCATCTACAGGCTGACTCCACGTCTGTACTTAAACATTGCAGCTACCCCACCCAGTTCCACTCCACTCACACAGCCTACCCAAGGGTTGTCAGTATTCTCATATCCCGTACCATGACTTTTCAACTCATGCACTCCATAGTGGATAATCAAGGTCAGCACATTTTTTGCTATGCGGGTTAGCAGGGCTGGTGTGTATAATAGCAAAAATGTATGTTCCTCCACCCTTCTCTCTTGACAGCCTGAAATGCTTGGTACAATTTATTGCCCTACACTCCAATGTTCCTATCTGGGTGCTGGGTGATTTTAACAATGTCTTGGATAGGCAGCTTGATAAGCTTTCCTCTAGACCTGGCTATAATCCTCAACCAGGAGGTCCAACCCACTTTGCTTGATTGCTTGATGACATACGCTTGAGAGACGTGTGGAGAGACAAAAACCCTAATGTACAGTGATTTTCTTGTTACTCAGCTTCATATAAGTGCTTATCCCGCATAGATATATGTTTAGGTAATACCCTGGCACAACAGCTGGTTGATTCTGTGAAGTATGCCCCATGAAACATCTCGGACCATTCACCTCTTAGTGTTAAAATTCTAATCACTCCCATTCACAAACATAAGTTGTGGAAGTTTAGCACCTTCTGATTTATGATCTTTCCGGATCCCAGCCCTATTCCAAGGGCAATCACGGAGTTCTTAGAACTGGTAGAACTTGGTAGTCTAGGATGCCCTAAAAGGCCATCTGCGGGGGCTAATTATTTCCCAAATATCTGCCATTAAAACCAAAGAGTGGGAGAATCTGGTGTTGAGTGAGGCTCCCAAAGTGAATGTCCATGCCCCCACCTCAGACTCTGAACGAAAGTGGCTGGAAACCCAGGTGATTTATCAGGAGGTGTCCACTAGTGTTGGTGAGAATAAAAGATTTTTCATGCAGCAACGTTACTTTAACAAAGGGGAAAACACCAGTCATTTGCTAGCAGTAATAGCTGGGAGTGTCCCATGTAAAAGCCATCCAAAATGTGGAGGAGGTGACGGTCACTGGTCAGGAACAGATCTCGGAAATATTCTCAAACTTTTTTCAGGATTTATACACTTCCAAAGTGCAACTCACAAAGGAGGCAATTGATCTTTTTTTGGATTGGAGCTCCCTTCCCTGCATTTCGCGCATACAAAACATACAAAGTCATCCATCGGGTAGGTGAGGACCACTAAACAATGACCGGTAGATGCGTTGGCGGTCCCACTCGAGGAGATCAAATTATCCCCGTGACTCGTGGAGTTTTAAGAACGCGCTTTACGTCCCTTCCCTCGAGGTTAGGTTTTTTTCTAGTTAACGGAGGAAACACTCAACGTGAAACCTTCACATATTTAGGACTTTTTTCAAACTCTTATAAAGGCTCTAGACAAGGACTGGTCACTGGCAGTGGAGGAGGTGTAAAACCTACCGAAAATGTACCCTGT
>BLSH010367861.1:3241816-3271674 GCA_018402905.1 Glandirana rugosa | reverse complement strand
ATTGTAAGGTGTGACCTGTGGTGTATGGTACGATGTAATGACAGTAAACCACTACTGCCAGCATCCATGGTAAAGAGAGTCAGACCAAAACAAATTGTTTGGGGCTTCTATAAAAAAAATAGTAATAAATATGTGTCTTAGTGCCCAAGGTACATTATAACCCAATAATAATAAATGTAAAAAAGGGGGCTTAAAAAATGCCTGGAAATATAAAAAAATATAAAGATAGGAAAAGTAAATAGTGTAACCCCACTCGGGAAACAAGGTGGGAGCAGGAACATGGAACCAAAAAAAAGGTGGGGGGGATAGTAAGGACTGAACAAACTAAACTAAACCTACTGCTATGAAGACTGTGATGTAGCATGGTATGTGGTGTCCAGTGTGGAATGTTAGGTAACCATCATGTCTGAACTGAGTGGGGATGATGTCTATATAGTCACTGCCACAGAGAGCCAATAAATGTCATGCAAGCGTGCAGAGGGAGGGGGAGGCGCTGCTGTCCAATGGGAGAAACCATGCCAACCAATTCCTATAGTGTTCGCAGCTGGACAGACTGCCGGCATTACAGCACCAACAGACATGGCGCCACACGTCTGGCATGTGTAGTGCGGCGTTTATGCACCCGCCCCCTCCCCAAGTGTCACAAGGAGCGGGGGAGGAGAACAGACAGGAACCCCAAGAGGGACCCAATACAAATAATCCCCAGTCCACCAAGTGATAACCAAGTTGCTAAACATAGTACCAAAAAAGGGGGAATAAAAAGAGGGCCATATTATGTGATGTCCATTACTGCTGTAAGGGAAAAATAAATGAAGGAAAAACAAATAGGTAAATTGCTGGGCATTAAATAGTAGCTAATGATCACTAGGTACAACCGACTGCGCACTTCCATCCCTAAATTTGAATGCTATCTATGGAAGGGATATATTGGGACTTTATATGAGGCAGTGACATAGTCACATGCCTCCTTCATCTCCGACAATATGAATAAAGGAAGAGAGAGTGGAACTTTAAATGCAGTATGCGGTGGCTCAAGATAATATATTGAATAAAAATTTATATTTATTGATTTACATATCTATATAGGATCTCTGAGTGGTCTATGCAACTGCACAATAATGTCACATAAGAAATATAATGCATATCAATAAAATTCATATATATTTCTACATATACGATATATAAAATACAATTCATATAAAAAGACAGTAGATTGAACACATGATAAAAATAAAGCAATTCACCGTAAATAGTAACAATAATAGTTGGCATAGACCATTCATAGATCCTATATAGACATATAAATCAATAAATATCAATTTTTATTCAATATATTATCTTGAGCCACCACATACTTCATTTAAAGTCCCACTCTCTCTTCCTTTATTAATTTATGCAGAAGGTGTCGGTGAGAAATCATGCTGAGCCTGCACCACCTTTCAAGGAAGGAGAAGAATGTTAGTACCTCCCATGCTTTGGCATGTACCATCCTCCCAAGGCAGATCAGATCGGAGTGGTCTTTGACTCAAGTGCTCAATATGAAGGTGTTTCCTTCAATGATGTCCTTCTCACTGGGCCTAATCTGAACCACAAACATATAGAAGTTTTGCTCTGCTTTGGACAAGAACCAATTGCTGTTATTGTCTCCATTCAGCAGATGTTCCACTGTGTCATCATTTGAGAAGACAAAAGAAACTTCCTCAGGTTCTGATGGTATTGCAACATACAATGCCAGTGATTAAGGGTTGAAAAAAAGGACAGCTCCTGAAAGTGAAAAAGAATTCGGATCTGATGCACATGAATTTTAAAAAAAATATTTTTACATAGATGGTGGGCTCAAATCTTTACCTAAAGAGCAAGAAGCAATTGATCTTCTCAAGAGAATATATATATATATATATATATATATATATATACTTGCCACTGCCAACCTCAGGCTTTACAAAATTGTCTCTAAGGCTGACTATATATGGATCAAAATTTGGTCAGTTCAGCAGCAAGGACCAGACCCTAATGCAATAGGTTGTGCATACCTATACTTAAAGGCTTCCTAGTAAAGAGGAGTAGAAAGTTCCACCGGTGTCCTACCAAGTGCAAGATGAGGATGAGGACAGAGCACAGGATGCCTCCCCAGTATTTATTGTGTATGCCATGTCTTAGCAGAGGTCGACTCCATGCCACGCTGGAGGCTCTTCTCCTCCAGCCAGCCCCAACTCAGTCATCCCAGCTCCCCCCTGCAGCCCCCTGCTCGATAGTTTAGGAACCCAGAGTTGGTGCAGAGAGTACCTGGAGAAGAGCTTCAGCCTGGGATGAGGGTCAGGAGGAGGTAGGTAAGAGGAAAGAGGAATAGTGGGAGGTGGGCCTAGTAACTGCACCATAAGCCTCTGGGTTGTACTTGCCCCCTGGGACAAAAGTTGTCAATAAGCCCTGAACATCATGTTCTTAAATAATGGCCCTGTGCTCTAGATTATTTTTTTGCTCCACATTTATTATCATGGTACAACTGGAATATTATCTAACACTGGCTAGGTGCTTTTGTTTCTCAAAACTAGAGGTCAGAATCAGTTGTCTGCAATCTAAATTTACTTTGCTAACTTTGCCATTGCATCTTACAGTTTCAGTTAACTGTCTTTTCCCCATCAAATGCCTTTCAGAAGATCTATCTCTAATGATAACTTAAATCATCAACATCATATCAATTAAAACAAAATATGAGTGCAAATAATATCTTACATAAATACAATGTATACTGTATATTTTCCAAATACATGGCAACATTTTCTTAAAACTATATTAGAATATTCATAGATGGCAGTGCCAAGAGCCTTAGGTATTATAGAATGGAATAAATAATAGTCCTTTTTATTAATTCACCTTGCACATCTTCCACTACACTATCTGTATTTTCTTCTTGATACATTCGTTAATCAGATTATTGATTTTGTCCGTGTTATGCAACTTTAAAGAGCACAGATGTATTCATGGCTTTTCTTAGTGGAACATGAATTACAATTATGAAACCCTTTGATGAAATTCTTATTCAGAAGAGGATTCAGACTTACATGGTTATTAAGAACAGCATGAAAGAAGCCAGTCAGGCGTGTTGGCAATATGTGCATAATTTTTAAAAAGAACATATTATTTCTTATCAAGAGATTTTGTGTGTCACCTTAACAATTATCTTTTTATAAATTCTAAGAACTACATTCAAGGTAAAGTATACCATTAAGTATCTGGAATTTGCATTTTTTTTGTCACAAAGATTTACAAGCTACTGTCTAAATTTGGTGTGTTAGAGTTTGAACACACAATGGTGTCAGTGCTCTTGTTTAAATTTTTTATACCAGCCCACTGCAAGGCATCACAGAGAAAGAAGGCATTATAAACACTGCAAGATTTTACAGCCTGCACAATACAGAAAACAGTCTCTTGTTTTGCACAGGAAGATAATTATTTCTCTAAAACTGCAGTTGGGTTATGTTAAGGTTGTAGTTTCAATATAAACAGTGCTTTCTTTAAATTGAGTGTTGACTATAGCTTTAAACAAATGTTTAGCGGATTTCAAGCATACTTAAAGTTTTCTGAAGCCTGCTAAAAAGCTTATTAAAAGCCTCAGTATTCACACATCCATTGTGGATAATCACCATAAGTTGTGTAATATGTATATTTCCTATGATCGTCAACCTCATCTAGATGCTATAATGCAGTGTTTTCCTGATTGTGATATTTTAGGAAAATACCACATAATGGCCACTAGATAGAACTAATAAGAGCAAAAAAAGTGGTCATGGGACTTCAAATGAGGCTTGACATGAAAAAATCAGTAGAGTGAAGAGTGTAAATTCATAAGTATTTATTAGCAACTATATAAAATATTGCATAGTTATGATATACAGGGTATGTATCAAAAAATAATTCATATAAAATCAACACATAGTGAGACTTATGATAAAATGAGTACATAATTTCATCTTGCATAATGACTATAATACATAATTGATAATTGCATAGCAATAAATATGAGTGTGTCCTAAAATAGGTGACCAAAAGTCTCTTGACATTAAAAAACTTGACGCGTTTCATGGAGCTTGTCCACTCATCAGGAGTATCGTACAAGAGGTATCTATAATATGATTAAAAACATGTATACAAGTAAAAATATAAAATGGTCACTGGTTCCCCTATGGGGGATAGGAGAGAAAAGAAAGGGTCTGGGGGGGGGGGCAGACCACCCCAGTACTCATATGTGGTCACAAAGTTAGGCCCAGCATCAAAGATTGGAAGTGCAGGCATCCAAAACATCTGACCTGGGGCTGAGGCAGGATAAACCACCCCAGTAGGGGGAAAAACAACCAAGAAACCAGCCAGTGGATTAAAACACAAGTCTGTGAAAGATAAAATTGTATATATATATGTCCATAAGTGAATATGTATAGTGGGTGGGGTATATGTGTACATGTCAACAAAGTATATTTCACATTACAGCAGAACACCAAGAGGCTGTTGAGCCAACCACCAAGATAGGAATCTAAAGAATAAGATTAAGCGCTGAATAAAGAGAGCAGACACCCATAGATTGAAATACCGCAGTTGAAGAGTTAAAAGAGAAAGGTATAGATGGATAGCAGCAGTTCCCTGAAGGAGAACCAGTGACCTTTATATATTTTTACTTATATACATTTTTTTACTCATATTATAGATACATTTTGCACGATACTCCTGATGAGTGGACAAGCTCCACGAAACCCATTGAGTTTTTAACGTCAAGAGACTTTTGGTCACCTATTGTAGAACACACTCATATTTATTGCTATGCAATTATCAATTATGTATTATAGTGATTATGCAAGATGAAATTATGTACTCATTTTATCATGTGTCTCACTATGTTGATTTTATATGATTTTTTTTTTTGATACATACCCTGTATATCATGACTATGCAATATTTTATATAGTTGCTAATAAATACTTTACACTTTTCACTCTACTGATTTTTTCATGTCACGCCTCATTTAAAGTCCCATGACCACTTTTTTTGCTCTTTCTATGTATTAATAGGGATGGAGGCTTGCTCATGGTGGTTGTGCCAGATCACAATTTTTCTTTGTATGAACTAGATAGAACTAATGATCATAGAAAGTACACATATTAGCTACATTATTTGAATTATTTGGGATGGTTTGCAAATGCTGAGACATTCATACAGCAAAGTTTTTCATAAAAACATACCGCTTATATTGAGATTTGTATTTGACACTCACAGAGTGGAGCAGAAAACTTTAAAGTGGGCCATGGGAAAGGGTAAACTTACTGCTTTTTGGCTATCTGTGTGTCAAGTAATGTCAGTCCATTGACTTTTAACTGATGAGTTAAGCTCAGTTACCCATATACGTACTCTTTTTTTTTAAATCAGTACAGACATTACCCATAGACTTTAGAGATGAGCAGTAATATGTGGCCATTTGTGCAATACTGCAAAGCAGTAAACAGAAGCTGTGGAAGAAATAAAAAAAATATGATGATATACTGTAGTGTACATGAAAACTATGCATAAAACAAGGGGAGAAAGACTGCAGTTTAATACACATGTAAGGATGTTTATGTAGTGGCTAATGGCTTAAAAAAAACATGAAATAATAGGATGTTTTGTCAGCCAGAGCTCTACTCCAGTCTTCGCTAATTGATATGGACATCTTTAAAAGCATTTACAGCTACAGTGCTTTTGTCATGGAAACCATGGTTCCTTGAACTATGAATATGGCACGTGAAGTTGAATAATATAGTTACCACATGAATATTGATAATATAACCTCTTGAATAGCACAGCTCTCATAAATTTGAACTTTGGTGGTATTGGAGGCTATTTATAAGTACTCTTGAATGGCTATCGTTATTCTAAGATGGGTTTTTTATAGTCAATTAACCTATCTACATGTCTTTGGACTGTGGATGGAAACTAGAGTACCAAGTGAAAACCCATGAAGCACAGGGAGAACAAGTAGGTACTGTGCCTATATTATAAATTACTGGTGGGTTCAGTGCATGTGACCATGCTTATTTTTATTGAACACTTTTCGATATAAATCCTAACAAACATGTAAACGATTGGTCCAACATGTGTTTACTATGTTGATCATTTTTTATGTGTTTTAAAAACTTTGGTCTGTTTGGAAATAAATCCTAAAAGTGGTACATAGATAAACAGCTAGACATATCAGTGCAGCTTTACCAGGACCCAAGAACAAAAAAATGAAAGGTATCAATTCATCTATCACAACACATACAGTACTGTATGATCCAAAACATCTAGAAGTGCTAAGAGAGTGTCATGCCAATTTATTAAGAGTTCTAAAGTACAGGTTTATCAGTCTCTAATTGAGATGACAGAGGGTGTAACAGTCAGCACATTTTAGAGGTACATAACTCCCTTCCTCAGGAAACCCTTATGACACATTGGCTGTTGCATCTTGTGTCACCCTGATTAGAGACTGATAGACATTCACCTTTGTAAACTTGTATGACGTTCGCATTGTGCTTCTACAAATTTTGCATTCTTTCCAGGGTGCTCTACGGGGCCCCATGCTGTATGTGATCTGCCATAGTCAGAGCACTATACACCTTAAATACATTTTTCCTGGATAATGGATAAAAAAGGCCAGATCAAGCATTCAAATGCCCACAAACTGTGCAACTAATCATCATGAAAAGAATATTGTATTTGGCCACAAGATAATACATTAAAGTTGTTAATTTCCATTTTAATATTTTTTTATGGAAGATGATGATATAGATAGAAAGATGATAGATTATGGATTGTTATGTTGCATAGAGAAAAATTATATAATGGATGATTAATATACAGCTTATGATTTAGATAAACCATACTTACTATCTTGCTTCATTTGATTAGAAAGTTGGTCTGAGTCACTATTTTGTGAGTTCTCTTGGACAGAACACAGGCAACTCAGCAGTTATTCATGTTACCAGCTAAACAAATGTGGAGAAGTATCTCAAATAATACATCTGGCCATTAAAAAATAATATATACAGTATCTCACAAAAGTGAGTACACCCTCACATTTTTGTAAATATTTTGTCATATCTTTTCATGTGAGAACACTGAAGAAATTACACTTTGCTACAATGTAAAGTAGTAAGTGTACAGCTTGTATAACACTGTAAATTTACTGTCCCCTCAAAATAACCCAACACACAGCCATTAATGTCTAAACCGCTGGCAACAAAAGTGAGTACAGATCTACGTGAAAATGTACAGATTGGGCCCAAAATGTCAATATTTTGTGTGTCCACCATTATTTTCCAGCACTGCCTTAACCCTCTTGGGCATGGAGTTCACCAGAGCTTCGCAGGTTGCCACTGGAGTCCTCTTCCACTCCTCCTTGATGACATCAAGGAGCTGGTGGATGTTAAAGACCTTGCGCTCCTTCACCTTCCATTTGAGGATGCCCCACAGATGCTCAATAGGGTTTAGGTCTGGATACATGATTGGTCAGTCCATCACTTTTACCATCAGCTTCTTTAGCAAGGCAGTGGTCATCTTGGAGGTGTGTTTGGGGTAGGGTTGCCACATCATCCCTTTAATCCAAGACACATATGAATTACACAGGTTATGAGGCTAATTTAATGCAGAAAAGGTACAAAGTGAGTTTAATTACCACCTTAATCAGCCACAGAACCTGTGTAATTAATGTGTGTCCTGGATTAAAGGGATGATGTGGCAACTCTAGTTTGGGGTCTTTATCATGTTGGAATACTGCCCTGCGGCCCAGTCTCCGAATGTAGGAAATAATGCTCTGCTTCAGTATGTCACAGTACATGTTGGCATTCGTGGTTCCTTCAATGAACTGTAGCTCCCCAGTGCCAGCAGCTCCAGACCATGACACTCCCACCACCATGCTTGACTGTAGGCAAGACACACTTTCTCTTTGTACTCCTCACCTGGTTGCCACCACACACGTTTGACACCATCTGAAGCAAATATGTTTATCTTGGTCTGATCAGACCACAGGACATGGTTCCAGTAATCCATGTCCTTAGTCTACTTGTCTTCAGCAAACTGTTTGCAGACTTTGGTGTGCATCATATTTAGAAGAGGCTTCCCTTTGGGACGACAGCCATGCAAGCCAATTTGATGCAGTGTGCGGCGTATGGTCTGAGCACTGATAGGCTGACCCCCCACTCCTTCAACCTCTGCAGCAATGCTGGCAGCATTCATACATCTATTTCCCAAAGACAACCTCTGGATATGAGACTGAGCACATGCACTCAACTTCTTCGGTCGACCGTGGCAAGGCCTGTTCTGAGTGGAACCTGTACTGTTAAACCTCTGTATGGTCTTGGGCACTGTGCTGCAGCTCAGTTAAAGGGACTTGGCAATATTCTTATAGCATAAGCCATCTTTATTTAGTGCAACAATTATTTTTTTTCAGATCCTCAGAGAGTTCTTTGCAATGAGGTGCCATGTTGAACTTCCAGTGACCAGTATGAGAGAGTGAGAGGGATAACACCAAATTTATCACACCTGCCCCCCATTCACACCTGAGACCTTGTAACACTAACGAGTCACATGACACCAGGGAAGGAAAATGACTAATTGGGCCCAATTTGAACATTTTAACTTAGGGGGGTACTCACTTTTGTTTCCAGCGGTTTAGACATTAATGGCTGTGTGTTGAGTTATTTTGATAGGACAGCAAATTTAAACTGTTATACAAGCTGTACACTCACTACTTTACATTGGAGCAAAGTGTCCTTTTTTCAGTGTTGTCCCATGAAAAGATATAATAAAATATTTACAAATGTGAGGATAAAAGATAGAATAAAATCTTTTATTCTCACTTTTGTGAGATACTGCATGTGTTTACTGTGTAAAAAAGGATTGCTAATCTTATGCAAAACTATTATATAAGCTATATGCAATAATAGAATAATATAACCAACATAAATGTGATTATGTAAATAATCTTTGATATCAGAGTCCATACATATTTTTTATATCTCAAAGTATTCCCTAAATATATGTGTGGCTTGTCCTATTGACAGGTATGACAACATCTTAATGATAGATAATTGCAAGTCTGACAACACTTCTCCACAACAGTGTATTACTATTATTAATAAACAGGATTTATATAGCGCCAACAGTTTGCACAGCACTTTACAACATGAGGGTAGACAGTACAGTTACAATACAATTCAATACAGGAGAGATCAGAGGGCCCTGCTCATTAGAGCTTACAATCTAGAAAATTTTAAACAATGTCATTTTTTTAAATATGCATGTATATTCCTATAAAAATATGTAAAACTCCACAGAAACACTGGCTGCATACAGGCTGAAACCTACAAAGACATTTCCCTTCTTTCTGAACTGATCTGAACAAAATTTGTTTTCATCAACAGACCATCAGGGTTGTCATAGCAACAACTAGCACAGAGTTAATTTTATTCACAGAGGAACACTGGTAGTTATACTTGCACTTTATGTTAAAGGGCGTTAATCTTTTCATTATTATCAGAACTTCTCAGACACCTGATTCTAAGAAATCAGCAGTGTAACAAGAGACTGGTGGGTTAAAGATTATGAAAGAAATAAACACAGAACTGCCACTCTCGAAACATTGTCCTTACAAAACAGCACTGATAAAAAAGTGTAGACAGTATAGGGCCTTTGTTTTAGATAATGTAAAATTGCAGAAATACTTCTCCTCTCTACTAAAAAGGATTCTTGTTTGTGGCAATGAACTGTGTCCTTCTCCTACTCCTCCACATTGCTTTTTTTAAATGGGATCATGCACTTTCCAATTACATCTTTAGAATCAATACAGGTGAAAACCAGCATTACAGATTACTCGTTGAGCAGTGTGTTGTGGCGCCATTCATTTTTATGCTGGGTTCACACTGATGCCTTCTGCCATATTGCAGGTAGAGTTGCCACCTCATCCCTTTAAACCCGAACACATATGAATTACACAGGTTCTGAGGCTAATTTAATGCAGCTAAGGCAACAAGAGAGTTTAATTACCGCCTTAATCAGCCTCAGAACCTGTGTAATTAATATGTGTTCGGGTTTAAGGCCCCTTTCACACACACGGACCGTTTGTCCGTTTTTCATCCATCCGTTGATGGATGAAAAACGGACATCAATGATTCTCTATGGAAAAACGGATGACAACTGATGATCATGTATTTGCATCCATTTTCATCCGCTTCCGTCAGCATCCGTTTTTTTGAACGGATGAAAGTCCTATTTTTCATCCGTCAAAAAAACGGATCGGACGAAAAACGGATGTAAACTGACAAACGGTCAGTTTTTCACCCGTTTTTGCATTGGTAGTGAATGTAAAAAAAAACTGATGAAAAACTGATGACCACAGATGAAAAAAAGGATAAAAAAAAAACTGATGAAAAACGGATGAACTGATGAACTGATGAACGGTCCGTGTGTGTGAAAGGACCCTAAAGGGATGAGGTGGCAACCCTAATTGCAGGTGATTTGTACAAGAAATGCACCAGATTCCTCTACATGCAAATTCAGTGCGGTGCGAAATGAGCCATACATTATGTATGGCTCAATTTGCACTGGATCTGCACCAAAAATGTGCAGCACCCTTTGTTTTGTCCACACTGAATTAAGATCACATTGGTGTTCAGACCCATGCAATCTGATTCCGTCTGATTCTATAGTTTGCACTGCGTTCTGTGAACCCATTTGGGGGTGTCACTTTATATTGACACCTGTGGTGGTTTGCAGAGCACAGTGTAAACTGCCTGAGATTCTGATGTGGTGTGGGAACTGCACATGAATCGCTGTGGTGTCCGCACCACATCAGTATGAACCCAACCTTAATCTAACCAGCAGACTTCGACTGATGTGCATCTCAGTACACCATAATGCAGTGGTATTAACCATCTGATAATAAAGAATCTCTGGTGCATTTTTTAGGATTTTACCTAAAGTGAAGTTGTTTCTACCAGATCCCTCTACCCCCTTGCTGATTCCCAAGTCTGTGCATGGAGTCCTACTCACCCATAGAAATTAACTGGGCTATCTTCCAGAATATTGATTGGTGGCTAATGGTGATTGCTAATCTGTACCTTTAACAGAAGTCAATTAAATAAGCAGGGGAAGCCACACACTTATCAAAATTCTTCTGATTCCTGCTGGAATCCCCAGCCATGTAGGCAAAGGGGAGGTCTCCCAGTGACATCATTGACCATTTATGATCTTGTCTGTAAATGATCATAGATGTCACCGGGTGACCCCGCACCCATGTTTTTAATAACTATCATCCACCAAACTTTTCACTTAGAGAAGTGAAAGAGAAGTGAATGAGCAGGATGTGTCTTTGCAGCAGTGATTTTTTTTCTCTTAGGCCTCATATGCACGGGCATTTTGAAAAAATGAGCTGTAACTTCGGTACCGATGCCAGGAAAAAATTGGCGTTAGAAAAGCAATTTCATTGTTGGTTTGCATTGACATTAATGCGCGTTATTGAGCATCAGCACTAAGTTTAAGTGTTTTGTTTAAAAAGACATCCCTCTGCTAATATTGGATATTTTAAAACATAAAACGCCAGCGCTAAAAATGCTGGTTAACGATGCTGCGGTGCTAATGCACGTTATTGAGCATTATTGAGCATTCTGCTGGCTTAGTGTCAAAAATGCTCCAACACTGCAGCTTCAGAACGCACGGGTCCTGTGTTAGATTTACAGCTTAAGAACGTAGATCCCATCTACAGCTCAATAACGTCAATGTGTATATGAGGCCATTGAACAACATGGTGTGTCATTCTTAAGCTGTAAAAACAGCTCAAAAACGCAGTGTTAATAACTTCCCTGTGTATGAGGCCTTAGTGTGTCGTCAGCCATTGTGCATCATGATTTACATGGATCTGTATCATTGGACGACATGATTGATGATGAATATACAATGAGGGACTTTTTTGGTAGATTTTTATTTTTTTAATAAAGAATTTGTCAAACATTGGAAGTCTTTATTTTTAGGTTTCAACATGTCTTTTATGAATGAGTAGGGGTACTATGTACCTCTATTCATTCACATGGCATGGGGGGGGGGGTCTGGGTGTCCCTTTATTATTAAAGGGGGCTTCCATATTCCATTAATTCCCCCCACCTGCAGACCCCCACAACCATCAGTCAAGGGTTTGGGGAGGGGAAGAGGCCCTTGCCCTCTTCAACATAGGAACACGGTGCTTTGTGAGGGGGTCATCCCCTTGCAAGGTACCACCCATGTTAATGGCATGTGGCCTGATATGGTTCAGGAGGGGGGGGCACATTTTCCTGGCTAGCTAGGCTGCATGCTCAGATTATAGATCTGGTATGTATTTTTTTAGGGGACCTCACTTTTTTTGTGTGCGTGAGGTACTCCCTTCACTTAAAGGGTCTAGTATGAATTTTGGGGGAACTCTATGCATATTTTTTATTCTTGCGTAGGATGTGCTACAAAAAATGACATTTACAAAGAAAAAAATTAAACAGTTCAAATTTTTGGCAAATTATATTCATTGCCTGCTTCTTTCTTTAGAAAAAAAAATGCACACAAACCTTTCCAAAGGTCCCAAAAAAATACATAGCAGACCCTTGTTGTCAAAGTAATTTGCCAGCAATTTTAAAATGTTTTTCCTTTGTAAATATTAGTGCTAAAAATCACTGCTCTTGGCTGCATGGAATTAAAAAACATATCCCAGGGTAGTGTCCCCTCATGCTATTTTTGACACCCCCCTTGCATATCAGCCTGTGCATACCCTTAATATATATATATATATATATATACACTCACCTGCCATTTTATTAGTTACACCTTGCTAGTACCAGGTTGGACCCCTTTTGCCTTCCAAACTCAATTCTTCATGGCATAGATTCAACAAGGTGTTGGAAACATTCCTCAGAGATTTTGGTCCATAGTGACATGATAGCATCATGCAGTTGCTGCAGATTTGTTGGCTGCACATCCATGATGCAAATCTCCCATTCCACCACATCCCAAAGGTTCTCTATTTAATTGAGATCTGGTGACTGCAGAGGCCACAGTGAACTCATTGTCACGTTCAAGAAACCAGTTTGAGATGATTTGAGTTTCGTGACATGGTGCATTATCCTGCTGGACGTAGCCATCAGAAGATGGGTACACTGTAGTCATAAAGGGGTGGACATGAAGAGCAACAATACTTAGGTAGGCCATGACATTTAAATGATACTAAATTTGTACTGAGGGGCCCAAAGCGCGCCAAGAACACATCTCCCACACCATTACACCACCAGCCTGGACCGTTGATACAAAGCAGGGTTGATCCATGCTTATATGTTTATGCCAAATTCTGACCCACCCTACCATCTGAATGTTGCAGCTGAAATCAAGGCTCATGAGACCAGGCAACATCTTCTATTGTCCAATTTTGGTGAGCCTGTGCAAATTGTAGCCTCAGTTTCCTGTTCAAAGCTGACAGCAGTGGCACCTGGTGTGGTCTTCTGTTGCTGTAGCCCATCTGCTTCAAGGTCCGATGTGTTGTACATTCAGATATGGTATTCTGACAACCATGGTTATAACAAGGGGTTATTTGAGTTACTGTTACCTTTCTATCTCAAACCAGTCTGCCTATTTTCCTCTGACATCAACAAGGCATTTTTGTCCACACAACTGCCACTCACTGGATAGACATGGTCCCAGTAGGTCAGCAGTTTTTGAAATACTCAGACAAGCCGTACGGCACCAACAACCATACCACGTTCAAAGTCTCTTAAACTCCCTATATATACTGTATATGACACAATATCTTGTATTGCTCTTAAGATACTGTTGCAATAAAGACTTAGTGCCAAGAGAGGTTGTAAAAAGAGTAACCTGTCTCAGCTGAGACAAAACATGTAGAAGAAAGCTGTTTTTATCTGTGAAACTTATTTTAACCACTTCAGATCCGTGCTATTGCCGAAGTACGGCTCCAGCACGGATCTGAAATGCCGGGACGACGTCCCCTGTGCACGCTCCTCGCGCGCCCCCTGGTGGCAGCGGCGGCGAGCGCACATGCACGCCGTGCGCGCCGCACGCTGCGCGAGCGTGCCCGTGGCTCGGGCGGACTCGATGTCCGCCCGGACCCGCCGATCTCTTTCAGGAGTCTCAGAACGGGGAACCGCCGATGTCAACACGGCGGTTCCCCGTTCTGTGACAGGGGACATGACAGATCTACTGATCCCTGTCACTGGGATCAGTTAGATCTGTTATGTTCCGACCAGCCCCGCCCCCCCACAGTTAGAACACACCCAGGGAACATATTTAACCCCTTCACTGCCCCCTGCTGGTTAACCCCTTCAATGCCAATGACATTTACACAGTAATCAGTGGATATTTAAATTTCTGATCGCTGTATAAATGTCATTGTCCCAAAAATGTGTAAAAAATATCTGACATTTCTGCGGCAATATCGCAGTCCCGATAAAAATTGCAGATCACCGCCATTACTAGTAAAAAAAAATAAAATAATAAAAACACCATAAATCAATTCCCAGTTTGTAGAAGCGATAACTTTTGCACAAACCAATCAATATACGCCAATTGCGATTTTTTTTTACCAAAAATATGTAGAAGAATATGTATCGGCCAAAACTGATGAATAATTTTTTTTAATGGATTTGTACTTTAGCAAAAAGTAAAAAATATTGTTTTTTTGCAAAATTGTCGCTCATTTTTTGTTTATAGCGGCGATCAGAAATGACGCAGCGCTGATCAAATACCACCAAAAGAAAGCTCTATTTGTGGGAAAAAAAGGACGCAAATTTTATTTGGGTACAACGTCGCTTGACCGCGCAATTGTCATTCAAAATGCGACAGCGCTGAAAGCCAAAAATTGGTCTGGGCAGGAGGGGGGTTTAAGTGCCCAGTAAGGAAGGGGTTAAAGTATAACTAAAGGCAGAGCATTTTTTCATTTTGGAGGGAGGGTTATAACCCCTGTCAGGTTTTGTATGCCATCTCAACCACAATGGGAAGATTTATTTTCACTTTCTGTCCCATAGCCAAAACAGGAAATAAATACATCTGTACAAAGTGAGGGAATCCCTGGTTATCACCAGAACTAAGGTTTCTCCTCTGTCCCTGCTCTGGTGACAGCTCAAAATTTGAGATTTTCTTTTAGCTGCTTGTATATTATTCAATTCCCTTTAGTTTTACCTTCAACTATGTAGTACAAGGGCTTGCCTGATTACATACAAATTGAAAGGATATATGTAGCTTTAGGACTCATTCACATCTAGCAATTTGGAATCATGCTAAAATTGCAGCAAAATACACAATGCGTGGTGTTTGGGTGCCATTCATACTTAATGGCACACCAAACACGGTGCAATTTTGCCGTAATTGTGATGCAGCAATGGTGGCAAAATGCACATAAAAAATTGCGCAAAGCTTGTTGCCCAAAAAAAGTGCATGAGCTGCTTTTCCGCAGCAAAAAAATGAATAGGCTGCCCTGAAGTATGTGTGACATGCGGAAACGCATGTCAATTGCCTCCAAAAATGTATGAGCAGAAACGCACATTCCTACTACATGAAGTATGAATGAGGCCTAAGAAACTTGGAAAGGCAAACACCTGTTACATTAATAACACATACCAGTATAGATCTAGATGAAAATTTGGCCTGAAGGTTTGGGGAGTGACGGTCCAAAGCGCTGATGGTGGTAGCTTGAAATGATAAAGCACAGCGACTGCATTGTAAATAGGTTGGAATAGTGAAGTTTACTCTGTAGCAGGGGTTGCTAAACTGCGCCCCGAGGGCCAGATGTGGCCCTTTGCTAGCCTTTATCTGGCCCTTGGGGCACTATTCCTCCTACTGATATGAGGAACTATTCCTCCCACTGACACCAACAATGGGGCACTATTTCTTCCACCAATACCAATGATAGGATACTATTCATTCTACTAATAGGGACAGTACTCCTACTCCTATTGACCACCAACACTGAGGCCATATTTATTCTTACTCATGCTTTACTCATAAAGTCTGAAGGAAAATAAACTGGCCCTTTGTTTGAAAAGTTTGGCGACCCCTGCTTTATAGGAAGAGATTTATGAACTGTAATTGATGTTGAAATTCAGGTGCTTTAGTGCTGATTTATAAACAGTTTAAAACTGTTTGTTTCTAGACTGCTGTGGGCACTGTTTATCGAAAAACATTATATTACAGATTGATACTTATACATGTGCAGTCAGGTTTTTGTTTAATATAGATTGTAACCTGCAGGTGAATGCAATTTATTGACATAGATATTCTTGTGCTGGCTCCCTCCATTGAATATGTTCTGCATATATACTGTATACAGTATAGCGACTGATGTATGCCCTCATATGAGTTCTCTGGTAGGCACAGAAGGAAATAATTATTTTAAAATAAATACAGAGAGCAAATACATTTTTGAACACTTTTTTATTTAATAATGTATTTATGTATATCTTGTCCCATAGGAGTTTACACAGCAATGTCCTTGCCACATCAAAATAGACTCACATACTGTATAAGGTCTAAACTTTTATGAAAGTCAATCAACCGACTAGTCAGGGCAAGCTAAAAGTGTTAATAAACCCACAACAGTATAATCAGTCTTTATATGCAGCATAGCATGCTTGTTATACTCACTGTTGGAATTTAAGGGGTTAAGCCTCTGCATTGTGTAAAAAGGCTGTTTTATCCTGTATGCATTATTATTATTATTATTATTATTATTATTATAATACAGGATTTATATAGTGCCAACAGTTTACGCAGCACTTTACAATAAAGAAGGGACACAGTACAATTACAATACAGTACTGCACTCTCTATCTGGGGAAGGCCAGTTTAACACAGACAGGGTAGTCCTCTTGCACATTCTCAGTTGTGTCTTTTGTGCTGGAGAGAGCACTCATTTGTTCTCAGAGATAGCCAGGTCACATGATATTGACATCACACATGTGGACATGTTTACAGGCTGTAGTGGAAATCTCCTCCTACCTGAACTCTCAGCACTGGAGAAACTGTGCAGTGCATCACTGACCATGGTATGCAGATCATCCAAAAAGGTATATAGTGGCAGTATTTTAATATATAAAGAAGATTTCTAAGCTGTGGGCACTATGGGGGGGGGGGGGGGCAGATGAACCATTTTCATATTACTGGGTTTAATAACACTTTAACAGCACAGTGATTTAGGTGTTTGACTTCTGTGTATAAGAAAACTACAATATGTGAGCACTAGGAGTAGGTGAGCCTGCCTGTGTTCAGTTAGCAAAATGTACAATAAACCATGTTGAAATCTATAGAGTGAAAATCTTGTTATTTCATTCTGTTAATTTGTAGGGATAATGAGCAAGCTATTGTCAAAATAAAGGGATAGGAAAGCAAAATTGATTAAATAAAGTATTATAAATAAAAATGAAATAAATAAATAATGAATTGTCAGCTCTCCCTCACCGCTCCAACATACACTAACAAAACTGGCTGCTGGGAGGCCACCCTTTTGTAGAAAGGAGGCTGGGTTATCTATTCCCACAAATTATAGGCATTGTGACTTTGTTAACCAGGGACACAGGCTATGCACTGCATTATAGGTTGTTCCTTATCTTTGGCAGTGAACCTGTGAAGTTTTTGGTCGAAGGTTTGAGATTCACAAACTTCACAAATCTCAGGGATTTACGGTGAAACCACGGTAGTAGTGGGGAACCCAAAAAATATGTATTAATTACCACAATAAAACTCCATATTGATTTTCATTACGTCATTGATTTAGATGGACTGAATCTAGAAGTCCCATCATTAGAGTAGCTCCACTTTTGTTGAGAAAAAAACATTCCCCTGTGGGAGATCTATGTACATTGCAAGGATTTGAACAAAATTTGTTGCAGATTCCTATCTTTTGTTATTCTGCAGGAATAGATGTTCGTCTGTGTTCATTTGCTGAGTGAATCTGTATGGGAGTGGTTCTATAATTATCAATCAGCTGCTGCACCTGCAGGGCTCTAATTATGGAAGCTGCAGGGTCTGCATCCCTTTCCATGGGATTTTCCTTTGAGCGTATCTCACAAAATTTACATTTTTGTTGCAGGGGATGCTCAAAATCAGAATCTGAAATCTTGTATCTTAGTGTAGACTTCTGGGAAATTCAGTAAGCTAATCACACAAGCAGGAAATTACATATCTGGGGGGGGGGGTGTTCTGTACACATTTTGTGTACAGGACTCCTCCAGGTAGCCATATTGCATTGTATTTTACAGGAAATTACACTGCTGCTGATTTAAAAGGAAAGGTGACTTTTAATAATATTCAATTGCAATATGACTTGTGTCACAATTGTATACGTTATATTAATTTTTTCATTTACTTTTTTTTTCCATGACAGTGGAGTTACCCTTTAAATGATGTAGCAGTGACAACACCTCTATGTCCACTGCAGATTACAATGTTCCCTGTAACCTCTTGAGCTTCCTGCTGATGCAAACGCCTCTACCCATATATTGCATGGCTAAATTCATACTTCGCATTTTAGAAATGCATGTAATTGTGTATGTTGTTAACAAGGCTCATGACCCAAGTTTTTGTGCACCGACATGCATTTATTAGGCATAGTAACACTCCGTGTCCTGTATGCCCCAGTTCTTTTCAGTGTTCTCAAAAACTTTTGTTGATGCAGTAAAATCCATGAAGATTATTTTTTCATAAACATACAGCATGGCGATACAGAAATATGGATGGGTCTCAATGATCTGAATGACAATTTTTTGTTTGCTGCATTTTCCCTGCAGTAGCAGACTGCTATAACTGTATTGTTCTTCTGGGAAATGCTTAGAGGTGAAAGAAGCTGTTGTCATACAAAGAAGAGCTTCTTTCTCTTTGTTGGGTGCTCACCTTAAAATGTTGTTCTCTGCCTGTCATTAATCATATGCAGCAAAAGCTATCCTTGCTGCAGGAAAAACCACAGGTATAAAAGTCTGAATTGTGCATACAAATTATATTCTCACCTTGTTAATAAATATAAAAAAAAAAATAAGAACATGACCTAATATAGCATTTATTTTACAGTTCTTTCTTGAAAATGCAAGAAGTGTAATACAGTGAAGGATGTTCTGTATTAGAGTTTGTCACAAATTGTGTATGTGATTGTTTTTATATACAAGCGCTGTTTCCATACATCGGGAATATACTGCTAAACTGGTCATGAAATTGCTAAAACCCAGAGAGAAAAATAAATGTTCTGCTATAATGTGCAACCACATTGCTCAAATATATAAAATTACAATCAAGGTTTATAAAAAATAGTTAGATGATAGAAATTTGGGGTAATGTGATACCTGCACGGGATTTTCTATTTGTTTGTTTTTTATAGTTGCATTTGAGGTTATATTTCCATGTTTATTTACAAGCAATGCTGTTGTTCAGAGCATATTTAGCCTTAAAGTACCAAAGACACATAAACAAGTATATACAAATACAAAAAAAAATAGATAAAACAAACCCCTCCCTTATTAATGTAAAAAAATAAAATAAAAAGCACAATACAATAAATATTCTACTACATAGGTGGCCCAAACTCTTTACAATAATAAAAGCTATAAAAGTCTCTCTTGATTTATACCACAGTATGCACATACATTTTACAGTATGTTTTAAACAGACTATATTTCCAAGAAAAAACAAGGGAGGTAAACTTTAGGGTGTAACATGTTCAAGCAAACCCTCATCTCCCCCCTAGCTCCCCTTCCCTCTGACAGTGGGCAGGGGTTCCTCTCTTCCTCAGCCACTGTCACATTTGAAATCAGCACAGTTGGGCAGTTGGAGCACTGAATGAATAAGCTACAAGCCCCTGTCTGCCACCGTGGCAGACATGCTTATAATTTCAATGGACTACGAGCAAGCAAATCAGCATCATAGTCCACTTACACTTCCTACAGCTCTGAAATTGACAGCCAATACAGAGGTATGGGCACAGAGCTGTAGGAAGAGTGTGCAGGAGTCTAACATTGTACCCATTATCTTGGGTGCAATGCTCTGCAGGCCCCTGTGAAAAAAATTATAAATGCACATTTTTCCTGCAAAAATATATAGAGTACATGACAGTTTATTTTCATAAAGATGAAGTCATCCTTTAACTTTCACTTGAAGATGCATCAGCATCACCATACTGCACAAAGTCTCTCAATAGTGCAGATAGCTCAATTAAGAAAGGTAACTGTCAATTTATCATACTAAATAAAAGTGTGAGCATTTAAAGTGAGCACAGGTTAACGTTATTTACTACTAGTAAACTTACACTTTTGAGAGTAAATACTTGCTTTACTTAGCAGTGTCTACTGCTTTAGTAAATCAACACCACTGATGATAGTGTCAACGTGCTATAGAAATCCACAGCAGTTATAGGACCAGAAATAGACAGTTAACCATGCTTCTAAGGCAGTCTAATAATAGATGTTAAGGTATGGTTTTGTAAAGCATTAAGATTACAGCTTTCTCTGTATTAGTTACAGTTGTTCTATGCTGGACTCAAAGTTCCCATTTACAGAAATTGATCACCACACTTCTTGTCCTTATGATATATGTATAAGAAGTGGGGAGAGCAGTTGTGACTGGGACAGAAAGAAACACATTTTCAGAAGTTCTACACCTTCTGCACTCTACTAAGAATGTGCTTTTGTATTTGTCTGTTGGATACATTTCCCATCACTTTCTGTCCTGACAGAGGAAATTAACCAGCACATGGCGGACACACATGACAAAAAAAAAAATATTTGACTTTAACCTTTAGAGTCCATTAGCATTTCATTTATTTATCCAGATGAGTTCCAATTTTATCAGGATTTCCACATCTCAGTGTCCACCATGTATATAAATGTGTCTCCTAATTCTGGATGTAGGAGAAATGGTAGATACAAATAAAAAAGAGATGCAAAACTAATTCTGAAAAATGTAGAAGATCAATGATGTTACAAATGAAGGAACATCAGGAGAAGCAATCGATTAGGATAGATCAATAATTTGAAATGAAAACCATGGATCTGATATCATATCAGAAATTCCGTGGAAATTCACTGTACTGTATAAGAAAATAGGCTGGGTTCATCTGTGCAGGGGATAAATAAGTTACTAGGGGCACCCAAAAAACAGTGCATGCAAAAATAGATCTGGTAGGGGTAAAACGTGATTCAGCAATGGTTAGGGAGCTGGAGTTAGTGCCCATACTTTTGAGTTTTTCTTTTTATACAGTATGCAGATACAGTATTTAGTTTTTCCAATAACTGTATTGCATTGCATCGAATTCTTCCTGAATCAAGTCAGAAGCAATAAGTGCCATAAACATGGCAGAGTATAAATTCTTGCTCAAAAATTTTAATTAAATACTGCACTAGCTAGTTTTTCTCAATCTGATGACTGGGGCAGAATATTTAATACGTTAAATGCTACAGACTTGAACATTGAACAATTGCTGATAAAACACAGCCATTTCCTGTTGCAACACACAGTTTTAGGTTATTTGCATCTTTAAGTTTACAAAGGGTCTTGTTATTTTGTTAATTTTGTTTAACTTTGTTAATCTATTTCAATAAAGAGAGATTTTATAAAATAGGTACTTAGGAAAAAGGCAACTATTGCACAATCTGCATGTTTAGGATATTTTGCAGATACAGTAAGCGGTTTTTCTTTTTACAGAGCTTGTATTAATTTTGCAACATGGTGTAGTCATGATAGGATATGCCTTTTGCTGTTTTTTTTGCATAACTTCTGTTTGTATTATTATAGTGACCAAACAAGAGTGCACTGGTAATGAAAAGGTGGACTACAGAGGTGATATGGATACTGTAGAAACTGGAGCCTGCATTTCTATTAGTTTCAAGCTGTAACACCTTTGTCACAACTGAAGTGGACATATGTGCCTGGCTCCACTAAAAACAGTGTCAGATTAGATTAGATTAGATTTGAATTCTCTGGTCTATTTTGTTATTCTGCTCTTCAAATTTTACCTTTCATGTTAGTGAATATATTTTATTTTATTGCTATTTTTATAGTAATAAAGCTTTATAATTTTTTTCTCTTAAAATGTATTATTATGTGGTGCCTCAAAAGCCCTGATCCAATGATAAATATGATTATAGGTATGAATATTGAGGGTGAGGCACAATAAGGAGAGCCAAGTTAACTAATGAACATTTTTGCTTGTTTCTTTTTTATGTTGGTAGCATTTTAGAGCGTTATGTTCAAGACCAAATCCCAGGTGCTGCAGTTGTAGTAGAATCAATTGGTGCCAGAAGATATGGAGATGGCTTCTCTGAAGAGGACTACACTCAGTGTGACCTGATGATTTACGCTGTTGACCCTCAGACAAACAGGGCAATATCACGTAATGAACTTTTTAAGTACGTATCTATTTAACATATAAACATAGCCTTCTTATTCGTGGAGTTTATCCTTGCCCTAATTTACTGTAATTGTTATCAACATATGACCAACATGTAAGTTAAAACAGGCTCATATTAAAAGAGTGATACATTTAATAGAACAAAAACATCCCTTGACTCACATTATAGTAACTGCCTCTGAGAAAGAAGAATCTCCCAGTTTAGACAAGTGTCAGTGAGTCCCAGTAAAAAGCCAGTGGAAAGCCCGCACTGATGCACTGGACCTACTCAACTGGTGAATGTGTGCAGCATCAGTGGCAATCTGAAGAGGCTCCATTAATGTATGTAACGTGCAGAGCAATATGAAGGTGATATAAATACTTAATTACACCTCACAAAATAAATGGTGCCTGCAGCACCTCAAAGGAGCACCCCCAGAGCAATTTAATGTGGGGCTCTATGATTTTCCAAGCACCTTTTGAAATTTGGGGTGAGCATATTCCTTAAAAGTAAACTGTACCAATACTCAAGAGAATACAGCCTACCAACTGATGACTTTTTATCCTTTCATTGCATGCCTGGTTATACAGAGTCACCCAATTATGTGAAAATATGTTTTATAGAAGTATTTTTATTATGCTTAGAGTATCATAGTTTTCTTGCATCACTTAATAACCAGCCTATGATTATAAACCAGCCAGGATTTCCCAATTAAACCTACTGTACAAAAAGAGCAAACATTATTTATATTTGTGATTCTTCCTCACCTGATTATAAAGAAATTGTGATATACATGTTATTATTTCTCAAGGTAAATTAGAAGATAGCTGATGTCAGGGGGTCTAGAAGAGACACGGCCAAAAAAAATCCTTGGCAGCTGAACCCTCTTTGAGCTGAGCCTCTGTAACAGGCAATTGAGGGTTTGTTGCATTCTGCAAGCAAATAAATTATTTGAGCTAAATCCTCTCTCATATTTTTTAAATAATCAAGCTATTGTTACATCATTGTGAAACATCTTTAGGAAAGTATGCTGAAGTTGTAATGAACTATTATTAATAACTATTTTAGAAAAATTCTAAAAGAGCATACATTGGGTTAGTACCCAAAAGGAAGATTAAATAAATTCACAGTTATAAACCATCTATACAAATGTAAAGACTCATACCTCTGTAAACATTATTTATCAATAAACATGGTAGCAAAAAGATGCTGTTCACCGAATTTTGGGTCAAATGGATTAGGTGTATGCAAAAATCCAAACTGACTTTTTTATACTCATAAGTGAAGCTGATTTACGAAAGGTTTTGAGAATGCTCACATAATAAATTGTGTGGAGATTCACTTCAATTATCCAATCACATTCCAAAGAAATAGGTAAACAGGGGTTTCATTTTCACACGATTGGATAATTTAACCTCCTTAGCGGTAATCCCGAGTGTGGCTCGGGGTGGATTTTAAGTACCTAAAGCAGTAACCCCGAGCCACACTCGGGCTTGCATCGCTGGATCCAGGCAATGTTACTCACCTTGTCCCCTGGATCCAGCGATGTCCTCCCGCGGTGTCAGCGTGTCTGCGGGCTGTATGCGCAGCTCCGATGCCTCTGTGTGCCTCCGGGCTCCGTTCCCTGCGAGCGTCGCGTCGCACGGGGGCGGAGACCGGCGGTAAATTCAAAAAGTGAAACACACACAGTACATACAGTGCACTGTAATCTTATAGATTACATTACTGTATGAAAACATTTCACATCCCCTTTGTCCCTAGTGGTTTGCCCAGTGCCCTGCATGCACTTTTATATAATAAATGTCATTCTTTCTGCCTGGAAACATGAGAATGTCCATAGCAACCAAAAAGTGTCCCTTTGCGTCAAAAGTGGTTTTTGATCAGCTAGAAAACACCGATAGTAAATAAGAATCATTTGCAGAATTGAGTGATACTTATTTTTGGGGAAATTTTTCATCAGAAACTGAAAGTGGCGACAGCGACAATTCTGCAACTGAGCAAATTTCTCCGTTTTTGGTTTGATTACATTATTGAATAAATGCAAAATAATTGTACCGCTTTCAGCACCAAAAATCAGACATAATCATACCGCCAGGGATACTAACCATTGCAGGCCTATAGTACATAACGCCATATCTCCATGCAGAAATCCATTACCGCTTTCAGCAATAAATTCCAGACTCAGTCATACCGCCAGGGAGGTTAAGTAAATCTTCTCATAAATTATTATGTCAACATTACTAAAAACAATCCAATGTTAGTACATCAATCTCCCCTGCTGGGCTATTGTGTTCTGACAGGGGGATGGCCTCCCCCCGCTAGAACACTCCTGTCAGTGCTCTAAGCCTTTCACTTCTGGGAGCCGGCCGGCAGACCTTTTTTGGTCATGACTCATGACTCTGCTGTTGGACTGGCTGCCATACACACGGGACGAATGTCGGCTGGTTTCTATTGAACTGGCCGATGCCACCCGACATTCGGCCCATGTGTACTAGACTTAATGTCCTAACAGCCAACAGAATAAACACTTTGAAGGAAAATGCACTTCCAAGAGATGTAACCATCCCACACAGGGTTAACCATCCTTAAACTGCAGTATGAAACAAATAGACAACAAAATAAATAAACAACAAACAAACCTTTGCACTGCATACTAGCACATTATGAAATACTTACCTTAGAACGAATCCCTCCAGCTGTGTGCTGTCACTGCTCAGAGGGCTGACATCTTCCCCTGGACTTTCTTCCAGGTTGACAGGCTCCAGCAGTGTGAGTGGCTGAAGATGCAATGACATCACTCCCATGCATGTGCGAGAGCCCTCGGTTCTGGCACAAAACTCTGAAGGTGCAGCACGATATGCCGCACCTTCAGAGCACATGCGCTGGTGACATCACCGGCTGCATCCAGGGTGAATATTTCCTAAACGGTGCATGTTTAGAAGATATTAATTTTACCTACAGGTAAGACTTATTATAGGCTTACCTGTAGATAAAAATCATAAAACTGATTTTACTTCCGCTTTAAGACTCTTGCACTGCAATAGGAAGCAAATAGCCCGTGTAGTCTGCTTGTTTATCAATATATGTTTGTATGTTTTGCAGGCTATTTGCTTCCTATTGCAGAGCAAGAGTTTTAACCCTCTAGTGAAGGGAGCATATGTAGCAGATTTACCTGCATAACCTGTGTTGAGTGTTATTTGAGTCGCTCCACTTTGATCAATGGGTATTTTAAATCCCCCCCCCTTTCCTCCTTGACTTTGCCTAGCCTTGTGAGCAAGCCAAGAGTGGTGAAATGCTTCAAGGAAAGTTGGTTCCTGGGTGGAGACTGCTGTATGCAGTGAACTTATGGATTATTAAATACTACTGTAAGAGGCGCCAAGCTTAGTTTGACTGATATTCTTTTATATTTTTTGTAGAGGGGTTGGACAGAAGCATAAAAGTAGCCAGGACTGAAATCCTAGTTTGTTGGAAAAACAGTTTTTTAACAAAAGACAAAGGATTCCCATGGCACTATAGACAGAACAGAAGAGCTGCCTTGTTTTGAGACACCATTTGCCTAACCGAAGCTGTAGGGGTTGCATTGCTTTTGATGCGTTAGGCATTAGAATACTTTATCGTGGGAACGTGTGTTAACGCGCCTAGCGTTAATGTGCATTTATTTTTATGCCAAAAAGCTCCTTTCCTGCACACACAGGTGATGTTTTATTTTTCTGCCTGTAAACCCATTTAATTAAACTTCTGAAACCAACTATAGTTGCATGGACACATAGGCTAACATGGATGGGAGCATACAGGCAGAGAAAAAAAAAGCCCAGATCCTTAAAGAAGCAGCTTTTTTTTGCTGCAGTGTGCATGAAGCCTAAAGCTCCACCTGCTGGCTTGAAAAATCACTATGCAATCATTTATATTGACCATATGGCCTCATACACAAGGGCATAATAACAAATTGTCGGGACCGATGTCAGGCAAAAATCGGCGTCAAAAACGCGATTTCGTTGGCGTTTTGCATCAGCGTTAATGAACATCAGTGATATGTCACATTTTGTTAAAAAAAATTCCACTGATATTTTTGAACGTGAAAACGCCGGCGCTAAAAACGCTGGTTAACGTTGCTACGGCGTTAAAACGCATTAGTGAGCGTTTTGCCAGCTCAGCGTCAAAAACGGCATAACGCTACAGCCTTGGAACGCACGGGTCCTGCGTTTGATTTACAGCTTCAGTACGCTGACACCATCTACAGCTCAAGAACGTCAGTGTTTCTATGGGGCCATTGAATAACATGGAGAGCTGCAAAAATGCTAAAAAATGTGGCGGTAAAAAACATCCGTGTATATGAGGCCTAATGAAGAAATCATGTAACCATGCACAAAACAATGACACATGCCATTTAAAATGATACCAAAGCCTCTAGCTATATTTTCAGTGATTACCAGGAGACTATTGTAGCAATAGAAAAGCTGTTTCTGTACATTATTTTTTAGACAAACTAAACAACAGAAACTGTACCATGGGATGGTTTCCATACTACTTTTGATTTCCAGAATCATAGGTGAAATTACTTACCATGATTTTGGTAAACTAATCTGCAGCCTACGTTATTTAATTTAGAGTGGGAAGGATTAGAACCTCTATTAGGTTTTACTGCTGTTCAGGGCTTCCATTAGAGAGATCCCCCCCCCCTTACTTAATCAAAGTGACAATGGTTTCACAAAAGAGCTAGTGAGAGCAAACACAGAAATTGTAGATTGACATGGTTGTTCTAACATTCCCCTACGCATATAAAAATAAATTGTTCTATTTTAGGCCCCTTTTACATGCCGACCATGCCAACCATTTTAATCCACAGACAAAAAACGGACATCATTGTATCTCTTTGGAAAAACTGATGTAAATGGATGATCATCCATTTCCTTCCATTTACATCCGCTTCCGTCAACATCTGTTCTTTGGAACGGATCAAAGCCCTATTTGTGTTCAGTTAAAAAAAAAGGATCAGACAATGTAAATGGACAAATGGCCCATTTTTGCATGAAAAATTACTCTGGGACTCAAGTGGTTTAGGACTCTAGCTGGAGGATGTGAAAAACTGATGTAAAAAATGGATTAAAAACAGATGAAAAACTAATGACAAATTGGTGAAAAATTGATGTAAACTTCATCAGGTTTTTCCTTCGAAAAAATGTGACTGAACTGATAATACGAACGTCTGCATGTGTGAAAGGGCCTTAGTCTGTTTTTGAGTTGGAGATTTTACTGCTCTTCCTGCATGGTAAACTCAATGTTATTGTAGCAGTAAGTGAGGGGGATTCATTATTAGAGTGACAGAGCACAGTAAAGCCAGTCATGGCTTTTAATCTTTCTTTACTCAAAAACTAACAATATAGTTATGACTGGCTTTTTTATTATTGAGAATCAGGACGAAACTATTCTGGCACCTCTTAAAGACTCTGGTCTTTGGTTGGATCTAAATGCATGTTTTTCTTCTGTATAAGCATGCAAAGGTGTAAATTGGCTCTTATTCTCATGTCTAAAAATGTCCAGATTTGAACATGGGACTTCTGCGGTGTCTGGCTGTAGCTCTTCTTGCTGTGCCACCTGAGATGTTGGACAGCTCCCTGCCTGATCTCTTGGACAATCTTGCCCTGTACTTTGTTTCTGGTGAACCATAAACTCTTTGCTCCTCCCATGGACTTCCTGATTTAACTCAGGCCTCTGCACTTCCTGTTTGCCAGATTATTGAACTCTTCTCCAGCCAATATCTTACTCCTTTCTTGCTGCCATCTGTATCTTCACTACCACTTGTTACCAACCTTTGGATTGTTCCTTGCCTATGCTTCCACTCTATCCCAACCTGCAACCGTTTTGTATTGACCTTTGACTTGTTACTCAACTATGCTTCCAGTTGATTCCAACTTGATTCCAACTTGCAACCACTTGTTACAAACCTTTTGCTTGTTTACTGACTACATTTCTGCTTGTTTACTGACTGCCTGCTATATCTGCTACCAAATCCCAGCTTGCTCACCACCTGGTGCAGGGATTCTGAGGAATGCAACCTGGCACTAGCACACAGAAAAACCCATCTCCACCATCAGGACCTGTGGTGAAGACCAGTTAGTGCTTAGACCCCATGCCTTGGGCAAGCCCATGTCATCCACCGGGGTGTACTTATCCTGCTGGTCAGGGACCCTCTCTACTGCTATATCTACTGGTCTCCAAGCCTGACCCTTGACCATGACAGAATAATCTGGCCCAAACATGGCGGCCTCTATAGAAACTGCAGTGCCTCCTTTCAGGCAGTAGATTGCAGAGCTGCAAGAGTTTGATGTTAACTATGAAGAAACATTTTCCAAACTGGAAAGTGTGATGAAAGGGCAACAGAAGGAAATTTATGATCTGCAGAGACAACTGCTGGACTTGAATTGTCAGGATGATGCTAACTCATGTATGTGTCTATCACTCAAGTTCAATGGAGACCCCCGTGATTACATAGGTTTTCTTAACCAATGTCACCTATGTTTTAGAGTACAACCTGCTGTATTTACTTATGAGAAAAAGATGGTACTGTTTCTTATCAACCTCATAACTGAGGAAGCCCTAGCTTGGGCTTCCCTTTATGTAGTACAAGACAGTAAAACTGAATAATTTTGAGAATTTTGTGCCTGCAATGAATCAAGTTTATAATGATCCTAACCACTGCATTAATGCAGAAGCAAAGTTGCATAGTGTGCGGCAGGGTAGACACTGTTGCAGGGTACCACTTGGAACCCAGCAGTGCAAAATAGTCATTTCCAACAATGACCCACTGAACTGTAAGGCCTCATGCACGCAGGCTGTTTAAAAAACGTTATAAAATGGCAGTAGCGTTTTTGAGGGTTTTGAGTGGTTTTGAATGTTTTTGCATCAGTGTTTTTTAGTGTTAGCGGTTTTTTTTTCAATAGGATCAAAAGTGTTAAACAGTGCTGGTGAGCCGCGGTTTTAAGTGTTTTTACAGATGAAAAAGTACTCTCAGAACCCACTAGTGTTAGGTTTTTTTAACCGCCAAAAAACTCCCCAGTAGAGTTGAGCGAACACCTGGATGTTCGGGTTCTGCTGGTCCGTCCGAACTTCGGGACAAAGTCCGGGTCCGGGTCCGGACGGAACCCGAACGATCGCACGGACCACGAACCCCATTGAAATCAATGGGGACCCCTGGTCGTCTTGGGCTTGTAGGTCCACAAGCGAGTTGAGATGACCCCTCAAAAAACCGCCAATTTTTTTGGATTGTGATCACCCAAGACTCTCATGAAAAAGTAGACATTTTTGTGAATTTTGGCGCCGAGTGGTCGTGACAAATTGTGAAAACTAGGATAACTTTTTTTTTGGCGATTGTGATTTTTTGTGACTACGTTTTTGTAAGTTTTGGTGAGTTTTGGGAGTTTTTGCGATGACGGTAAAATATTGCAAAAAATTTGTCGGACGCAC